>LPNX010218586.1:78821-119331 GCA_001517045.1 Pseudotsuga menziesii | reverse complement strand
TGCCTTTCTACCCTTCCTTTAGAGGATAAGTTACTTTTCAAGCCCAAATGTGCAACTCCAAGAGAGAGGTGGGTACCATTTTAGAAGGAGAAGTTGGTTGAACTCTGATACTTTGATAGTGAAGGAATTAGCTTCACCACCCAACAAGCATTAGCAATTTATCATCTAGCCAATAAAAAATGGTTCATCCTCACTCTGTATTTAGGCTTGTCTTTATGTCTTTCATGGCCTATTTGAGATGTTGTAGTCGTTCTGGAAAATATGGTAAAGCTCATCCTCACTTTAGATCCATTGAAATAGAACTCGAGTCTGGAGTCTTCTAAGTAGCCAAATATCTACCATCCTCAAAAGGATCCTTAAGTAGGCTATAACAACATTTATTCTATTTTTATTGATTTTTAAGTAGTCTATAACAAAATTTAATCTAATCTTATTGAGTTATAATTTTTTCCATAGGCAATTGCAAACCACTAGCTATCATGGATGCAATGTCGAGGACATTCCCACGTCGTGGCTCTTGTTTATTTTATTAAAAAATACATATTAAAATAAGATTTGATTTATACAAACAAAATATATATCTATATGTCCTTTTTTCTTCTTCTCTCAATACATTTATTTAATACGTGCCTTCATTAAAATTTTGAATATATCACTGAAATTGAACCATAAGAGAAACATACCAAATATTTATTTCAATTTCAATGGGAATTTTAGAGAAATAATCAATAGTATTTGAATCTGAAACTATATAATTGCCTAAATAAATCACTAAATACAAAAGCCACACATACATTATTTATGTTATTTAAAAATTATTTAAAAATTGCCGAAATTATGTGATAAATCACTAAATACAAAAGCTACACATACATTATTGATGTTATTTAAAATTACTAAAAAAAATACAACATACTCTATAACAATTCTTCAAAATCATAGATTTCACCAAAATATCTAAATCTAAACAAATCAGAAAATACAAGAGCCACGAGGTGGCAATGTCACCGACTTAGATGTTGCTATAAGATGAAATGAAAAGAAGTTATTAGCAAAGAAAATAGCCTTTTGCATAATGCCACTAGAAATATAGGGAAAATCTATTGAAATGACATAAGACCCTACTAGAGAGGTGTAAGATGAAAGTAACTTAGAGAT
This sequence comes from Pseudotsuga menziesii, assembly GCA_001517045.1. Taxonomy (NCBI): domain Eukaryota; kingdom Viridiplantae; phylum Streptophyta; class Pinopsida; order Pinales; family Pinaceae; genus Pseudotsuga; species Pseudotsuga menziesii. Next base: position 118,173 of record LPNX010218586.1, on the reverse strand, counting down.
CATCTACTTTTATCCCTAAAACCTTATCAAATTTCTTCACAATATAACAATATCAGCAATAAGTAAAAGGATTGAAGCAAATATTTAAAAATTTATTCTTGATCCAATCTTTGAAGGAGAAAAACATTTACATTTAAGCTTACACCTACATGAAGTATTGAGACCAAAAAAAGCATTACATTTTCACAAGTGAAATTGGGTTTCTAAACAATTATCATTTATTGGTTTGGTTGTTCTTGTTTAAAGTGCATATTACACTCCCACCTAATGCATGCTATTAGAATTTAGGTTATTGACTTCTATGAATGACCTAATGCATGTTATTAGAATTTAGGTTATGGGATAACATTTTGGGAAGCTTAAGCTGAGCATGCCTATTTCTTCTTGTCCCATATGTAGTCTTTCCATGAGCAATTATTTTTCTTCTCCTGAATATTATTGTGTTGTGCAAATGGACTCTAGAAGCTTCACAATACTGTGTGCATTCATCAAACCTCATTAAAAAAATGGACCCAACATGACAATGCAAATTAGAGATATTACATGCTAGGTAACTTGAGTGCTTGGTGTGGAAAATTAAGACTTTTATGGTTGAACAAATGAATCAGAAATATTACACGCTTGGAAACTTGGGTGGTTGAAGCTACAACCGACCTTTAACTACTTCTGGCTGGGTGACAAAAATAAGATTTTTATAACTATCTCAAGATGCACACCACCAACATTTGACAATGATAACAATTCGCAGAATATGCCATCTACTCCATCACTAAAGAGTGTAATGCACACTTGTGAAGGGGGTGCTTCGACTTCTTTGTCTCAGTTCTGTATGACGTTGTTTCACATAATTTTCTAGTATAAGAATTCTAGTTAAATAATATGGTGAGCAAGCAGATAACCTATAGGGTTTTTTTTGTTGTAGTGTTCATGTGAGTGCAAATAATCTTCTGACATTTATAAACCTTAACTTCATAGTGAGATTTGCAGTTGTACTTGGAAAAATTGTTGGTTGTATATTATATGTTTCAATATAAGTAAAAAATGGAGCTTGAAAGATAATGCAAATTCATGTCAATGTTGTGGACTAGGTTGGGATGAAGTCTTAAACCGTGAAGGAAAATGTTATGAAATAATTCTTGATGAATAAAATTATTCCGAAGGCCCTTTATCCATAAGAGTTTACATGAAACTAGGTATTAAAATTCAAATGTTTGAAAGGTGAACAAGTTATCTTTTTAGGTTTCTACCCTGTAATTTCAGAACATAAGCTTCATTGAAAATGGTTCCCTTGATTCCATACCGAAAGGTCATTGAGATTAAGCTGAAGAGCATAGTACTAGCCCTAAAAATCATAATTAATATTTTTTCTAAATAGTGTGCCATCGATAGTGCTTTAATTGTTATCTCAACCCACAAAAGAAACTCAAATAGTGCTTTAATTGTTATCTCAACCCACAAAAGCAACTCAAATGTACTAAATGTTGAATGTCAAAAAATGAATCTAGTTTCTCTAAATCTCATGGTGCGTGCAAGACTAGTGATAATCGAAACATGTTTCTCAAAAATTACAACGAATGCCATAGAATCATAAGTTAGAATAGCACTAGCAGTTCTTTAGGTAAGATATCCATTGATGTTGATGCGCAAGTCTTACATGTTATATTTTTCATTGATTCTTAGTCATAATTACAGAAAAAGACAACAAATAGGAAAAGGGTCAAGACCTTGCAGCCTCCATTTTGATGAACTTTAAAAGAAGCCACCTTTCCAAGAGATTGACATTATACAAACATGAAAGAATGTTGCTTGAAAATTGAGAAAATGCACTCTTCCATAAAGGGCTTGGATTGACAAGCCTCTTTGTTGAAAAGAATGCACACATTAGTAATATATAAAATAGAATACAGACTAAAAGCCTTTCAAAAAGACATGCACCAAGCAGATTTCTGCTTTGGCGAGTGAATTATCCCATTTGCTTTAAACTCCAAGAAGAATGTAATAAACTAGAGTTATTGGTAATGCAATCAACATGCCAAATATCACTTTGCAATGGTTGTTATCATGATTTACTGTGATTCAAGAATTAGGAAAGCATTCCTAGTTAAAAATGGAAACTATACTTATGATGTGCTAAGTATATTTGGATGTACATTGTACTCTTTAGTGAACAAAAAGGGAACAATTCCTTGAGGGAGTGCTGCCTGATCCAAGACAACAAATTGTAGATATGAAATCAGCATTCCTAGTTAAAAATGGAAACTATACTTATGATGTGCTAGGTATATTTGGATGTACATTGTACTCTTTAGTGAATACAAAGGGAACAATTCCTTAAAGGAGTGCTTCCTAATCCAAGACAACAAATTGTAGATATGAGATTCCAGTCTTACAATAACATCAAGAAAAACCTTCAATAAAAAAAAGAACATATAAGAGAAAGGGAATATAAAGAGGTCAAATTTACAAGTACACTATTTATTCTAGCTTTGGCTACAAGTAAACAAGAGAAAATATGACAAGAAAAAGACTGCTCCATAACCTGCATGATAGCACTACAAAGAAACAATCCTTGAAGGCCAACAATGATAGAAGATGCAACCATTACAGTTGGCCCTGTAAGAAACCTCACAACCATTGCAAATGCTACAATAGAATTTCCACAATCTATGATTCATGGTTGCAATGCCATATTAGCCCTGTAATCCAAAGAGGAAATTAGAACTCCAAAGAGAATGATGTCATGAATAGAGTTTTTTGTCTGCTATAATCTTATACTACAATATGAAAGCGAAAATGAGTTGCAAAATTGAATAAACCAAATCTATCAATATGCAGGAAATCTCCTCAATGATCGAACCATAGAAGTACTGAACATGGCCATACCAAGACTAACATCAGACAAAATCCTTATTGATTGTTCCATGATTCTTGGAATTGCAATATCCCATCTGTAAATATCATTATAGAAATGATAAACTTGACCAATAATGTTTGTGTATCCACATTTGAACAAAAATAGGTAATCCGTGGTCTAGAATATCTCTCTTCCCCCATCTTTTGTCTTAACATTGATATTATGTGAATATCCAAGAGACTAAATCTTTAGAAAAAATTATTCTTGAGTCTACTGAGAATTCATCTCAGACCTTTCCCTGTCCCTAGGGCAAGGATCGGTGAAGAAGGGGTTATCCCTTTCATTACCTTTTCCATAATTTTCTTTGAGAGGGAAAGGAAATAAGTAAGGGCTTGAGTGAGCTCAGGTTTAGGTAAGGTGCTCTCCTTGAGTGGGTAAAGTAACTTAAATGCCTCTGGAAGGCTAGTTTCCACAAAATTGTACAAGCAAGCTTTAAAGAAGCCTAAAAAAACCTTTTTGTATTAAAAGTACTAAATCTGATAATATTTCGATTCATATGTAACTTGACCCTTTATCTGTGATTTCGAAAGGCTTTCCCTCAACCTTTTGGTATAGGGACATGACTAAAAACTAAGTTTAGAGAGCCCAAATTCTCTCTGGCATACCCATAGATACTAGAAAGACGAGTTATGGCCTTCTATGCGACATCTTGGAAAAATCCCAAATATATGAGCCCCTCCTCCTCATTCTGCACCGCCAATAAAATTTGTCAGCTAACACAATGAATAATACCTGCATGTTACTGTATTTAATTGAAAAAAATGTATGTAAAATATTAACAAAAACAAATTGCAGAGGTTCACAAAACGTGGACATTCGACTAAGAGAACATGTCACTGGCTAAGCAATGATTAAAACCCCAAACCACCACACCACAACAAAAAAATTGTCGACCCTCTCTTGAATGCTCCTTCCTCGAGGGTCATTAACACCTGTCTTCTCTTGTTTTATCTGATGAGATGTAGTAAGGATGTTTATAATTTAGTTTCATCTTGTTTTATTTGATGAGATGCAGTTATTTGACCATAATTTTCACAAGGCTCTATAAATCAGTCCGATTTTCTTAATTTTCACAAGGTTCTATAAATAATTCTAGCAAAAGCGTTGCTAGCTTTATGGTGGCCTAATCTACTTTGATAGCCAAAACATGTATGTTTGCTCTACTTTTTCAGTATAATGGTTGCTATATAAATGTATGTGTTGATAAATTTGGGTTTCTATTTATTTATTTTTAATTGTAATTGTATGGGTCTTCTAGCTTATCATTTATTGTTAATTGATATGTTACATGGGATTTCTGGGTATTATATTTCAATAAAGACCAATCAGTTCCTTGAGTTTCTGTCTGCTGTCTTGAGCCAGGTGGTGGTATAATCTTCTCTTTTGACATCCATTAATAACCAAAGCAATTCCAATATTTTTGTCATATAATGATTTGCTATATAAAAAAGGTGCAGGTTTGGTGGGTTAATTTCATTACAGTGCTGTGAATTGCAAAAATATGTTGGGATTAATTCCTTGGTTTGGTTTAGGAGTTTGATGTTGATATTTTTTATTATTCTTTTTTAAAGAAATACCAAGAAGTAATTGTTTGTTTTTTTGTTTTATTTGTCAAGTTTTGGGTTTATTTTTATTGCCATAATCACTTTGATCTTGTTACTTATCTTGCAGTGAACTGAGAATAAGCAAAATCCAAACTCTAAAAATCTATCAATCAAAGATAAATTAGAAATATTTAGCTGTTAATGTAAACATTCATTACCCGCAGTTTCTAAATCTGTCGTGATGGTACCAAGATTTACTGCTAAAGGGTACTTTGTTTCATTTTAATGCTCAATAGCATGATCGTTTTCTCCATTTCCATCCCAATTCTTTCTCCCACAAAGAATGATACCTTTGTCAGATTGAGCCACAAATTGTCAACCTTGTCACACTTTGCACACTTCCATCTAGATGGACGTATCGTGACACCATTATCAATATGTTGCAAGTTCAATGCATATGCACTAACTTGCTTCTTATCATCCACCCAAGCTGCAACCTGTTCTTTGCGCTCATCACCCACAGCTAACAATACACCATCAACTGATAGCCTGACCTGATACGTTTAAAGCATTCAAATGCATGAAAAAGAAAAAATCAATAATAGGAAGTTTTATAAGTTTCCACTTAATGAAAAGGATTTATAGCTTTAGCTCTCAACTACAAACTTCAAACTACAATTCCCATTATTAGGTACTTCAAAGTCGAGTTAGAGCCATTTCAACAACTTGTTAAATTTAAATAAGCCTCCCTTGAGTGCATGCTTTTGTTAAGACTTGTAAGATAACAAAAACTAGATCCACTAAATTCTGTGCTTTTACGAACTATAGAGGTAGTTGCAATACATTATTATATTCATCTAGATGTTAAGCTCATTTAATCAGAGACAATGGTTTGTGTATAATAGCCTCTAGACTGGTTACCTTTTCTAGTAGTTCTACTGAAGTGAATGGAAGCGTAACATTATCAGGAAATATTACAATTTTATAAGAATCTCCATACTCCTGCTCTCAGTTTTCAAAGCCACCATCAATACCTGCATAGATGCATTACTCAAATGATGCAAGAAACAAATGATCTATGAATCATAATTTATTTTTAAGAGGCATGTAGGCAGAGCTACCACAAGTAAGATAACCTCCACAGGTTGTACGTAAATTGCATAATAGTTATGAATGTTCAATAGAACTACGAGAACTGACAATCACACAAACTATTGGATGGATATTTCTTTATCACATAATTATTCACTGAGATGATTTGGACATAACCTGGACAAAACAATGGCCAGTTGCATCTACAATTACCCGGGAAAGGCAATTTTGTAAAGCATGCAATGCAATGTGTAAAAAGAATACACATAAACAGGATAAACAAACAAATTCTCTCAGCACACTTATTTTCACAATTCTACAGCGAATCATGATATACGCACAATGAAGTAATAGACACAACATATATCCCTATTCACTGTTTGAAGGAGAAGTACAATTTATCGTTATAGCTTTTCCTTCCCAACCAAATTTTTCAAGAGTTCTTCTTGAGATTTTTTACTTTGCTAGATAGAGAAAATGACATTAAAACAATCGCAACTTACAAAGCCTTTCAGCACAGTCTTGTGTAACAAAAGGCTTGAAACTATCTGATCGAGGGAAGCTTGTCTAAGTAGCTCTCAAAAATAAATTAATAATATTTAATAACTAGAATATGCCAATAGCAAGCAATATTAGCAAAGTGCCAGAGGCATCTTCTCCCTAGAAGAAAAGAGCGATGACCTTCAATGAACTATACCTATTGCTAGAAGCGTTGGCTTCTTGAAAGGCCTATCCTCACTGACAGGATTTTTGGTAGGTAGACATGAGCGGGAATCAAAACTAAAGTAAAACTGAAACAAATCCCCTTAACTTTTGGAAAGAAAAACAAAATTTAAACTACACCAATTGAATCTTTACAAAAATGAATGGTCCTCTTCAAATTTTTTTTACAAAATCATGTAAAAATCAGAGGGTGGAAACAAAACATTTTAATTACAGAAAGAGACTTTTTATAAAGGAATTCCCCAAAATGAAAAATAAATAGGGTTGCAGATATCTGAGAGCTTCATCCTGCGAGAAATACATCCAAGTGAGACTATTCATGATTCCCAAGCACACCTCCACGATCACTAGATTTGCGTCTCCCCTCACTCCAAACTGCAAATTAGAATCTATGTTCTGTTATACCAAGAAATACTATAAACTAAGGACAATTGTGCACACAAAACGCACTACAAAAATCATTGGTCTATGATTGGTAATCGCAGTCGACTCCAATAAGGTGCATCTTCAATGGACATGGCACGAAAAATGCAGGTTCGTCTCCCATAGACAACTCAAAGCACACGCAGTGGGCATACAACAGTTAGTTTCTAGTTGGTATCAATACATCAATTAATTGCCAGTTGGTATCGATAAAGGGTCGTGTAACGATAAGAGTCCCACCATTGGATTAAGTGCATCATCCTGTAAAGTCTGGTTAGATTGAAAAAAATCTATTTTATTTGCAGGTACGTTTGTTGTAGTAAAAATTTAACAACTCTCCCATTGTTTGTGCAAGATTTTACAAATGGCATGCTTTCTTTTCTTTGTAATGTTAATTTATGCACAGGGAAGGTGTAGCATTTCATTTTGAATCAATTCTCTATCATGAAACAACGTTTGTTAAGAATGTATGGATGAAACAAGGAAAAAGATTAATGTCATTATTGGGTGTCATATGGTGTAGTTCTAGATCTGAATTGTTGATCCAAAACATTTTCTCTATAGTGGATCATTCTCCCTTCAAGCTTATGAGTTTTACCAGTTTGTAAAAATAATTCAAAATGCAACTTTAACTTTTGCGATAATGCAATAACATATTGCATCCCATGAAGATAGTATATATCTCCATTTAATTGAGGGAAACGATGACATCTCATACATTATATGGAACCATAATAAGTAAAATATAGGAAATGAATTTAGATAAAAACATAAATACTTGAACCCTGGCACGTAGCTTGGATGGTAGGTCAAGGTGTTCGCATTTAAATCTGCAAACTAGCACAAGCCCATGAAGATAGTATATATCTCCATTTAATTGAGAGAAAGGATGACATCTCATACATTATATGGAATCATAATAATTAAAATATAGGAAATTAATTTAGATAAAAGCATAAAAACTTGAACCTTGGCGCGTAGCTTGGTAGGGCAGGCTACGTAGGGCTATCAGGGCGTTCACATTGAAATCTACAAACTAGCACAAGCTCCCTGCCCTATTCAATGATGATGTGTTCACATTGAAATTTGCCAACCAGCACAAGCTCCCTGCCCTATTCAATGATGATTTGTTGTATTCAATAGGAATTAGTAGTGGTATATTTAATGGGATGCAGGTATTTAAATTATAGTAGGATTATTAATGCAATGTTTATAAACTTTGGTTGTATTAAAATTTTGCAAATTTTGCTGACAAGAGTTGGCCGCCGGGTCTTGGGGTACAAAACCCTAGAGAAACGTCACCTACACAAACCAATGAACATGCAAAAAAATAGTTTTAAAAACATATTATTTAATACACCTGAAAATTAAACTATGCAAAAACTTTATAAAACACAAAAAATTTCTCATGTGAACCCCCAATTAATAGGCCTGAGCGATTCAGTCGGGGACATAATAATGCCAAAAATATAGTAGAGTGTAGATGCTCATTGCAATAATGAAAAAAAAGATAAAAAATAAAATAATGGAAAAATCATTAAGTTAGATGAGATTTTATGTATTTAGGAAAAATCAATGCAACTTGCAAATAAAAAGATAATTCTACTTTAATAGATGTTTCTAATTTTTAATGAATATATGGTTTGGAACTTGCAACCTAGAAAGTATAGTTTTTATAAGATAAATATGTTAATGCTACTAATAATATAAAAAATAGCAATAATATAATGACGGCTTATAAACTTTATTGCTCTTCAAAATTAAGTTTTAGAAATTTTGTTACCCTTCATGAATAATGGTTAACAAAAAACTTAAACAGTATTTCACGGTCAAAATGCTCCATGAGGGCATTTTGCCCTTCAAATTCCATCACTGGGAAAAGTGATAACAATATTTACATGCGTTTGATAGCAAAAAGTTTCACATGGAATATATTTACAAAAGCAAATATGAAAAAGTATAAAAAGGTTCCAAATGGAATAATTCAGCACAACAAATATGAGAGACAATGTAAATAGTTTTAAATGAATATATTTATTTCTATAGATGTATATATCTTAGAATTTTGATATCTCTATAGGTGTATATATCTTAGACTTTTGGGGTAGACTATTATCTATGCTTTTTTTATCTACGGATTAGAATGAGACAATTGTATTGTCGAGATTGATTCTATGGGCGTTGCCTAAAATTAAACGAGAACGAGTCAAGTGTACTATCTAGATTTATTCTATGGGAGTCATCCAAAATTAATAATTTATAATTTATAAAAATAAATAAAAAACAGCTTAATTAACATGTGATAAGTACACTTAGTAATAGTTGTTTAAAAATTAAAATTAATCTTCAACTATTCCATGATTGGATACAACTACGAGGTTAACTCCATCTATTATTAGATACAACTATTAGCTTAACTGCAATGATTCTAGAACTATTATCTTAACCTGAACTCTAATAAGAGTTATATTGGATAACTATTAGCTTAACTCCAATGATTCTACAACTACTAACTTAACTAGCTTAGCTTAGTCCAAGTGCATTTGGAATCTAGGAGTCTAGCTAATGTGCAGTCATGCAAGAGTCCAACTAAATGTGTCCAACTCAATGTGTAGCTATGTACTGAAATTCTATTTTACACGACCATGACTTCGATGAAGAAAAACTTTATCTCAATGTGTTCTATAATAACACAGGGTTTTTAAGAAACATTAACTATTAACAGCTAATAATTGTAGGCTTCAAGTCTTTCACCCTAGTAGGTAGCATCCCAAGCTACACTACTCCTTAGTAGGCAGTACAATTCTCAAAATACATTCAATATCTTATGTAGTACTAACTGAAATACACATAGCTAATCCCGCGCTATATAATAGGTCTTCTATTTATCAAAATACAGTAAAGAACCTATTATAATATACTTGAAAGGTACTCCAACATATGCTTATCCACAAGAATAAAAATACAACGAGTCTTCAGGTACTTTAAGAGACGAACCAGCTACTTATTCAAAGTAACATCATCTGGATCCGATCTAGAATGCAATTTCTATGAACAAAAAACTATGGATTTCATATCCATCATAAACAACACATTAAATGTGTAATTATCATGCAGAAAGAAAATCTTATACTTTCTTTCAATTTTCAACATTTGTTGACTTCAAGGATCTTCAACCATCTGAAGAAGTTCTTACTGAGCTTGTCATTCTTAGTGATGTTCTTCAAGGACTAATCTCTTTCATATCGCAGTACCCCACATAGCCAACTATATGGCTATCTAACCTCTCCTAGATATTTTAAATGTTTGTTGATAGTTCAGACTATATAATTTTTCTTGAGTATCCAATAGTTTTTGAGACTTAAACCATGTCTTTGCTCAAGTGTATTTTCTCCACAACATATATAACAACCCTTGGTTTCATGAGTCATGCATCATGACTAACTAGTTTGGGTACTTTTAACTGCTACTTCCTGTGAAGATACAACAATACTCCCTTTTCAACTAGAGGAGTCTTTCATATGATACCAATCTTGTTTTGGACAGAGGCTTAGTAAATATGTTGGCAATACTTCTCATCTGTGGATATGTACAGGAGTTACAAAACTCCTTTCTGCACCATGTCTCAGATATAACTGATTAGGAACCTTGTAAAGATTTACTCCCTTATACTATGCTCTATCTAGAGCAACACATTTGGTGTGATCTTTCTCAATCACTGAACTAGTCAAAATCCATATGTCCGTGAAACTTACTTTCACCGACCAAGACATGTCTGAATCCACATACACATGTACCAAGTAGGTAACACAACACATGCTTTGTTGTACATGTCTATGTACTGATTGAAAAGCATATAAATGATAATGGGACCTGTATACATATATCTAACATCTATGATATCCCACAAATATGAACAAGAATCATGTTTATCTTTATGTGTGAGGTGATGAATTTACCGTTCCATTGTTCTTGAATCCTTTCAATAACTCTACCATATTTATCAATCCTATTTATCTTTTTGTTGTGTGATAAGAGACCCAAAATTAGCGACCAGGGATTGACAAATCAAAAGTGGTCATTTATATATGGATTTTGGTAATTTTTTCTCACTTATCTCTCATTTTGTACTAGTGAAATGTCTCTTTAATTATGGATGGATCCATATTTATCCTCTTCTATTTTGGTACATGAATGTAGACAAGACAATTGAAAATATTCAAGTGTATTTTCTCTGGTTTTTCACCAATGGAAACTTCTTCAGGAGTATTCTCTTTGAGAATAACATGAGGGATTCTATTCTAGATATAAACAATAGTGCTTGAGGCTTCTTCCCATAAGGAAGTATGAATATCTTAATCACACATCATGGATTTTACAACCTCACATATTGTTATGTTCTTTCTGCAACCCCATTCTATTGGGGGTTGTAAGGTACAGTGAGATGTCTTCTTATCCTTGCATCATGAAAGAAATAATTAAATGTATGTGAAAACTCACCTCCATTACAAAATATCAAATAAAAAATGTGCTTTCCAGTCTAATTCTCAATAAGTACTTTGAACTCTTGAAACTTATTGAAAGTTTCACTCTTAACCTTCAAGAAATAGATACATAACTTGCGAGAGAAGTCTTTTATGAAAATCACATAGTACAGATAACCTCTCAAGGATGGTGGTGACATAGTACCACATACATATGAATGGATCAAGTCTAGGATCCCTTTGGATTTGTTGGTATTGCTTGGAAGACTCCATTTTGTGTTCTTCCTAAGAGCACAACCTCTACATACACTATCATGCTCAGATTGAAATACATGCATACCTTTTACCATCTTATGCAATCCAAGTAGCTCTTTCAAATGGAGATTACCAAGTTTCCTATGACACAATTCACAAGGACTAATTGTGTCATGGATCATGTCTTTAATTAACTTTCCAAGTACCTTGTAGAGAACTCCCTCTCTAAATCTAATCACAATTGCAAAATTCAAGTCTACATTCTTACAACATAAGAGCGCTTGATTGTCCATAAAGATTACTCTGAAACCTTTATCTTCTAGAACCGAAACAGACGGGAAGTTGAAATTTCTTCTTCAAACCAGGAACATACAAAATATCATCAACATGTAGTACATGTTTTGAATTCAACTAAAAGGAGGTCGACCCAACTCCTTGGATCGAATAGGTGGTATTGTCTCCAAGCTCCACCTGATAAGTGAACTTTTTCTCCTTCGGATCAGTGATAGTGCTCCTATATCCAGTCATGTGTTTGGATGCACCACTATCAGTTGACCATGTATCAAGGTAATGGATCCAAATAAGGTTGATACAAGATAGTACTCCTTCCTTGTCTCCCAATCATCAGTTGAATTATTCCTTGTAGGTTTTATGTGGTAGTAGAAGCATGAAATATACCCTTGAACTTTCCTCTGTGCTTTTCCCATCACTCTCTTGTAAAGTGGCCATTCTTATTGTAGTTGAAGCATTTGACTTTGGAATTACAAAATTTCTTGTTGTATTCCTTTTCCCTTTGATGATGAAACTTCTTCTTGGAGAAATATTGATTTCTTATCTTCATCCTTATCATAAGAGAAAGGTTCTCTTTTTTGGAGGAAGAAGTATTACTTTGGATGCGCCCTTCTTCTTAGAGGAAATCATGCCACAGTATCTCAAAGTTTGGTTGCACTTCTTGACCATTACCATTCGAAAATAATGTCTCCCATGAGGTTGGAATACCATCAACAACAGTTTAAATGAGATCATCATCATCGACAGTTACTCCAATGCTCATGAGTTGATCTCTTACTTTAGAGATCTTTGTGAAGAAGGAAGCAACTATCTTATCCTTCTCCATCTTCAAATTACAATTTTTTTCCTTCAACGCTCTCTTTTGACTCAGAGCCTTCTTCTCATAAATATTTTTCAAGGTGTCAAGGCACTCATTTTCAGTGTTCAATGGAGTAATCACAAGCATAAAATTGTCTTTCACGGAATCATAAATTATTATCTTAGATTTGGCTTGAATATTCTTGAAAACAACGTGTCATGCATTAATAGTAGAATCTTCAATATAAACATTGGATATGCATCTATATAGATCATGCTCTTCCAGGATGTTCAGAATCTCATCCTTCTCGATATTGAAGTTGAAAATTCCTTCTTCCAACCTTATTGAGATCGAGGCCATTGTTCCTCAAGTATTGTGCTCAACTTTTACCACTCAGGATCAATGTAGGCTCAAGCTTGATTGCAAAAGTTTGCTCATTCATGGCATGAGCTCGGATACCATGTTGAATTTTGTTAAACTTTGATATTTTATATTTAAATGCAGAAATACTGAGTACTGGAAAATCAATTGAATATCCATATGCATAAGCATTCACACATAAAATTTTATGTACTTGGGGAAACCTTGAAAACAATGAGGGATAAAACCCAAAATAATATCCTTAGTACAATGATAGATAGAAGAGAATGTCTTTTATAATTTCATATTACATTCGACACCCCTAATGCAAGATAAGACAGAAATCCAAACACCCCAGGTATAATCATTGAGAAAGAGAGAAGAGAGATAGATAGAATAACTATTAAATATGTCCAACACATGATTACCAATTCACTAATTGACGTCTCATGCAAGATATAACGAATTCTTGCATGGAGAATTGTGGTCTCATGCAAAATATAGTGAATTCCTGCATGGGAGAATAGATTTGCACCTTGATCTCATCAATATTTCATAACAACTATGCAATACCTTTTCATTATTGGCATATATCTCTGCTCTTCTGCCTTCAATAAGAACTTGCCTTCCAACTGGATGCTAGATCACTTAGTTAGGATGATAACTAAAGTGTCATCATGAAAGTGTCGTAGCTTAAGTGTCATCTTTTAGTTTAACATAAGTGTCACAAATTAAGTGTAAACTTTTAGCTTAACTAAAGTGTCGTCATAAAAGACACTTTTAGTTAGCTAGATTTTTCTTTATTAACACTTGATTAATTCTCTTAAGTAAGATCATTCTTGATTGTATCACTAAACTGATCAATTCGAGTTCTCCTTAATTCATTGAAGTCTTTACCATGAGAAATTTGAATTCTCTCTAATCTCAATGCAACTTATCTTTATGTCCTATCTTATCTACATGGTCCACATGTGCCAACTTTAATTAACCTATCATATCAATTATACCAAGGATATTGTAATGTCCCGAATTTTGGACCTACCAATTATAGCATAAGCCTATTGATCATGATGATTATATTGATGTTTTATTTTATATTGGGTCAAAGACGCCACTGCATATAAACATGATGAATTGTTTTGTATATTGGACGTAATCCAATTGTTAATGATATATATGTATATATATATGTTTTGCGTTGGGCGTGGACCCTGAAGCACATGATTGATGAAATGTTGTGTTGGGCATGGACCCTAAAGCACATGATTGATGAAAATTTTTTGTTGGGCGTGGACCCTGAAGCACATGATCAATGAGATGTTTTGTGTTGAGAAAGAGGCTCTGGAGAACGTGAGTACTTACATTTGTGTTTAGCATAAAGCTCTGGAACACATGAAAATATAATTGGAAATGTTGGGCATAAGCTTTGAAGCATTCCATGTTGATGTTGAGCATAAGCTCTGGAGCATCGAATATTTGGCCATTGTATCCCTAGGTGTGTCATACAAGTACATCCTAGCATTTAGTCTTGAGCGAGAGCTCTGGAATAGCACTATGTTTGTAACTCCCTGTTATAGGCGTTCAGTATGGGCTCTGGTAAGCACTAGGGGTTACTGAAAAGAATTTAATAACTTCCTTATTTATAAGTGATTAAATGAAATTTTGATTTTCTGTACTCTCATCAAAGTACTAAAGAGATACCATGTTATACGAGGGAAATCCAACATGCAAGGATGTTTAGAGTTTCGTAGCCTAGTATACCTAAGCCATCTATCTACTTGACCTTCGTAAGGAAGTGTCGTCAAGTCTAGGGATAATGATACATGATGTTCGAAGACAAATGTTAACAAGTATTTTAATACTATGTATTTTATACATAGTATGTATAAAGAATTAATTATGATTAATTATATAATTAAATAAATAAAGAAGAGAAGCTCCACCAATTATTATTTCTTATTTAATAAATAGTGAAATAATTATGAAAGACTAACTAGGAACTAGTTAAAAGTTCCTAGGTTAAGAATTGAAAATTACCGCAGTAAACTAAAAAGGGTTTAAATCAAGAAATCAAGGATTTCTTTATTTAACTGCCCCTTTGAATGAAAATCCTATAAAGACTCAAGCCAAGCAAAGGCTTGGGGGCTCTGATTTTTCTCTTGGAGAATTATTATTCTGCCTATTTTTTCTCTCAATTGTTTTCTTGGAGAATTTTCTCCTACAAAGAAAAAGAGGACTGATTCAGAATCTGAATACTAGATAGGAAACCCTACCTTAGGAGCTCTAAGCTACTTGCATGTTGGTGTCCAGCTCGGTGGGATCCGGATTAGAACCAGGAACGATTCTGGATCATGGTTGGGAGGAACGTGGTAGTTCCCAAGTGATTTGGTCATCAAAATTAGAGGTCAAATCTATCTTAAATTGATAATGCTAGTTATTTGAAAAGTGTGCAGGTTCATCCATTAAAGGAGCTTCAAGAAGATAATTTATAGGTACGAATTCTTAGTATGTCAAAGTTCATTTCTAGGGTAAATGCATGATGCTTTATGTAAACGCATGATGCTTTATGTAAACGCTTCTATATATTTTACTAACCCTAGGTAATTAATGTGCTTCCTAGGTTTTTCTAGGGTCTTTATTTCCCTTCAATTATTCATATGATTGGAAAGATTATCATAGGCTGTTTATAGCTAAGTTCCCATCTTTACAATTTTTGTTCTGCATTTATTTCGTATTCAGAAATTAATACTGTAGACTAGGTAAATCTAGATCTGCTACTTTTAAATGTACACTTATTACTTATATCTCTACTGACATATTGCATTTGTCAGTAGAGACATGTGTTTCAGATTATAGTAGTATTAACCATAGGAGTAAATTTAAAGAAATAGATATACTATATAGATACTCTAGGGTATCACTTACAACCAGAGTTACTCTTTTATAAATAACTATATATATATATAAACTATCAGGTATAAACCTCTTTAAAAATCTATCTATGCATTCATTTCCAAAATTAAATAATCCATCTAAGACCTTTCAAGGTCTGTAAGCATATAAACAATTTACATTAAAAATACCATAAGTAAACACATTATATCTAAAAGAAAAAAATCCATATAATATCCATTTTTACTTAACCATAAACCAAGTCACATAATTCATTATCACAACATAAATCCACCTAAAACTTCTTCAAGTAATATTTCTTATAACTTTGTATTAACATACAGAGGTTCTAATTAATAAACAAAGGTTGTGGTATCGATCCTCACAAGTTACAACTCCATTGTTTAAACAAAATTAAAATCCACAATAAGAACAATATTATAATCAAGATACATTACATCATTGCCAACAGAGGTCATGACATCGATTCCCATGGATGTCAAGACCTAAGGCAATGTCATAAAAAACAACCCCTATCTATTATTCATACCTACAACAATCAAACCCCATAATCGTTCTCACACAAGCCACACTTTACGAATTCGTATGCGGGTTGTGGATTATAATTGAAACCTTTAAAAATATTTACAGAGTTAATTAAAATTCCTACGCTAGCAAAGAGGTCATGGGACTCCAGCTACAGCATGGCCTCGGCCATTAAACAAATTAATATAGAATCCAAGTTATATTAAAAACAACGAGTGCCATCGAGGGTCTGCATACCTTGGCCTCCATGAAACCCAAACAACGATTTAATACATAGTGCTCACATAAGTCACAGGCTCAGCCAAACCACGATTTAAAACACAGTCCAATGTTCACCTAATAACCAGATGTCATATATATTTTAAATCACAAAGCTATCGCAGCATTGTGGGAAGGATCATGCCATTGACAGCATGGCCTTTACCCACATTGTCGATTTAGTACTTAAACCAAGCTAATCGATGGTATTCACTCACAGAGCAACTGGTAAGGCGTATGCCTCTATCCATTAAAACCTTAACTCAATTTAAATACAGTATTGAATTAAAACGTAGGAGTAAAATCGCATGCACCGTAACCATTACATATTATCAAACCATACATCTTTTTACATAGAGTTTCCCAACTGTCTATACACAGTCGCAATTGAAGGCTGAGAGAAAGGTTTTACATAGGGTTCCAATGGGCTATGGCACCATTTCTTGCAATGGTGTAGCCCATGGCTTTTAAAAACCCAAAACTAAAACTAATCAGTTACATAACCAAAATAAATAATACACAGAGCTGAATGTCCTAAGCATCAAGACATGGCATAGCACCTCCATCAAAATAAACCAAGTCTGTATTCAAGCCCGAAGGTGAAATCGAATTCGCTACAGTATTAAACCCCAACCAAATAACCATGCGAAACGAATCCCTGCCACAGGATCGAAGGAGGACAAGCACAAGCTTGATGAGCAGGCTTACCATGGCCACGAATGCAACGTTGTGAGCCAACTATGTTGTAGCCACACTACCCTCCATCCCCTTTGGCACCTGGAAGCCAACAACCCAATAGGGATGAGAAGTATGCCATCCCTTCCAAACTGAAAACCAAGCTAATGTACAGACTTACAAGTTCAAGCGGGCTTACCTTCACAAGCTATGGGTCGCCTCCATGGCCATACCTCTATGCAGAGCCAAACAATGAAACCCCAAATCTCAAATGCTTTACACATCCATCGTGAGCCAAGCCTAATGGGAAGGCTGTCACGTTTTCCCACAAGCATTAAATGCACCAAGTTGGAAACCATTATCATTTCCATAAACCCACTCCCATAGTTATGACTTGCTCCAAGGTAATGTCTCATGCCACCCTCCATACCATTGCTTAAACACAGTATCGTATGGTTCATACCATATAAACATCAACGTTACCATAATACAAGGCTTGCACTATGATAATATTAAAGTAATACTTAGTCATTGTTGTGCTAGTCAAAGGTTTAATACCCTTGCTTAGGATTATAAATAAGGTTTAGTACATAGGTTAGAGCTTAGGGTTTAACACCTTATTGTTAAAGTGTTTAGGCTTAAGCACCATGGCATACAAAGTATGCCATGTAAATCTCTCAATTTATCAAATTCAAGACTGCTCTCGAACCATTAAATAACCTACCAATAAAAGAACAGACAAAATGTTAAAAGAGCTTATAGTAAAAATATACATAACAGGAAAAGATATTAATGACATCTAATAATGACGAAAGTAAAAACCATAATGAAGAATAATTAATATACAGGAAATTTAGTCGTAATGGCTAAATTGACGATAGCGACACTTACCAAGTTGGATAATTAGTTCGATAGGTAACGTAATAACTAATAGCAGGATATCGACGACCAAGGCTGTCAACACACTATACATCCAATCCCGTCGCAAGTAATAAACTAAGTAAGCCTGCGTAACCAAGTAATACCTTACCTCTCAGATTGTCATGGGAGAACTAGTTCCACCACTCCACCACTTTATTCCCATCAACAAAGTTAAGTTAGTTATACTTAATAAACAAAGTGCACATGTGTAGAAGTAAATCAATGAACTATACAATTCACTAACTCACCGACAGTAATAACTAAGATGTAGAAATAGTTTAAATAACATAATTAAGACATAAGAAGTACTTAGTAAACGAACTAATAATCATTGACTAGATAAGAGATTAACAAGACAGTATGAGTAGTTTCTGAAGAGATCGAAAGTTAAGTAGCACACGTAATTTTGCAGAACTAATAATGATCCTCTTTGAGTAGTTTTCTACTAGCCTATAATTTTTTTATTTTTTTTCAATTTTTGGGGACATTATAGATATTTTCCAATAATGTGATCATATTTTTTTACTATCGTTCCAAGTGGTCATATACTAAAGTAATTCATTCTAGAGGTGTCTAGTCTCTAGAGGAGACTTAATAACTCATCCATCTCGACTAACCATGGTTAGTTATACATTTCCCATCATTCATGCTTCGACATGCAAAGCATTTCCTTCACACATGAGGTATGATCTCATCACATGAGGATCTGACTTGACACACAAGTCCTTAATCTTGTCTGACGGGATTGTACAACATTATCACTTTGACATATCATAGTACATTCCTCAACGCATGACACCTATCCTTTATACATAAGGATTCTTATTCATCCTTGAGTCCAACTCAAGAATCTACTCCAACTTTCCTGTGTCCAACTTAGGATCCCTAAGGCACTACCTCAACACATGAGGTCCAATCCCAGTGCATAAGATTGGCTTGGAGAATGAATCGTGATGTTGTAACTTTAACAAATGGATTGTGTAAGATCATCATGGACTGAACCCATGAATGGTGGCTACAGTGAATACATGTTAGATATGGGTTCCTACATATAAATTTATAATATGATCATTAGTACGAAAACATAAAAACCAACCAAATTAAGAACAAATTTAACATTAAACCAAATTTAACTTTTGACACACAATACCTAGAATTGGGCAATCTATCTACCATAAGTGAAGATGGTTGCTCACCATCTTTGTTTACAACTTTAAAAAATGCAAAAATGTATACTCAACAACATTTTAAATTTCTTTTTCCTTATTATCAAATTTTTTATAGTTATTGTCATTTCGTCAATTATTTATATTGCACTTAATTATTTTTAATGACTATATTCATGTAAAGCATGAATCTGTCTAATTATCTATTTTATCAATTTGTAAAAATGTCTTTATTTCTTGTTCCATAGACATGATGTTCCTTAAATATGTAGATGGGTTTTCTCATGTTTAAAGTGCCAATTGTGTTGAAGAACGAAGAGGAGAATGTTGTCAAATTGTGTTGAAGAAGGGAGAGGAGAATGTTGTCAAATTGTGTTGAAGAAGGGAGAGGAGAATGTTGTCAATGCTTTAAGATTTGATTATTATAAAAAAAAATGTTGATGGAAAAATCTCTCACCATTTTATAGATTCCCTTGGTAGATCATTGGGTAGACTTTATTCTACATGTCATTGGAAATTTTTAATAAATTAAATATATACCAACAAAATTCTTTTATATATATATATATATATATATATTCAACTTAGTAAGGAAATAAATTGAAAAGAAAAACATTGTTTTCTTTGTCATAATCAAGTTTGCAACAAATGTCATATATTTCTTCTTCACGTGTGCCCAAAGGTTCTTAAACGAATGTTTATAAGTGGCGTGTGGCTATAATAGTATTTAATGATGCCATGGAGAGGAGCCAATAAGGTGACGTAAATCCATCAATGGAATATGTACATGAGGCCATGGAAAGGGCCAATATTAGAGTTTGGTCTACTTTGGGATAAAGGATGATAAACACATGATAAAGGATGATAAATACATGCCTTTTATAAGAAATAAATTATTTTGAATGGAAACCCTTTCAAATTCGATGTTCAAATCAACATTCCTTTTATCATGTACCTTCAATTTCGATCATTTGGTGATGGAATGCATTTTTCAAAAAGATGATTATGTATTGTAAGAGTCCATCCAATAGAAATTTCGATCATGAGGTGATGGAATGCATTTTTCAATGCATAAAAATGATGCTTCCTACGTGTTTTAATAGACCATCTAATATAAATTATAAGAAAAGAAGAGTTGAGGTTTTATCATGGGGTTTACTAGAAAGGAAATATCATATCACGTCCATTCATATTGGGGGTTTGAATACTCCTAGAAACCTCAAAAATATATCACCTCGTATTAAGGGGTTAAGGGGGGTTTTTAATTTGACATAGTAATATAAATATTGGGGGTTATTTTATCTGGGTGGGCTGAGGAATAACCTACAAATCATGGGATGGATTCATACCTCCAAATCATGGGCTCAATTCAGACCTCCAAATCATGTGTTGGATTCATATTAGTCCTATTTTTTGCTAAGGAACAACCTCCCAATCACGGGTTAGATTCATACCTCCAAATCATGGGATGGATCCATATTAGTCCTAACTTCTGCTAAGGAATAACCTCCAAATTATGGGTTGGATTTATACCTCCAAATCACTAAACTTATAAAGTATTATTTTTAGAATGATATTTTAGGTTGGGATTTAGGTGGGTATTAAGATTCAATCAAACCTTTCTCCACGACAACCAAGAAAAGTGAGATCAATCTTTCTTGGCTCACTAGAAACAAGAAAATCTATATCAATATTTCTTAACTAATTATTTATTTCAACTTTTTGTATTCGTCTTTAACATTTTCACATTTCTAGGTAGGAATAGTTGTTATATTGAGTTATATTTGTCACATTCATAATTGTAATTTCAATTCTTATATGCAAGGTATCTATCTAAATATTGTATTAGAACTTACATGAACATAGGTGAAAATCTAAATCCTTATTTATATACCCTATGTGTTATCTCTAGCATGAAATGGTATCATTTATGTTTCACCATTTGTGCATCATTATAATTATTGCATGCTTGAAAATTAACTATGGATATTTTTCCCTCTCATGTAAAGATTAAAAACATAGGTATAACCCAAGAAAATGTAACTAAATGTTGTTAATTCCCTTGCTTGCAATAAAAAATGTAGAGGAAGTGGAGGCAATTCATTGCATCTTGTGAATGACCTAATCCAAGTTATGCACATGATCATAAGGTGTTATTGGAAAGTAAGAGGAATTTTTATATGTTCATTTGAGTTCAAACATCAATGGTGTTTGTTTTGATAGGAAGGTAGGGAATTCCATCCATGAATGGTTTTAAATTTTGCATTTTATGGAATTTAATTTATTAATCTTATATAAAACATGAGCTCTCTATGTCTATACTTGTATTTACATGATATAGAATTGGTATATTAGTAGGATGTGGTGTGAATCATTTGCAATTCTCATCTTTTCTTCAAATTGCACTGACTATCAGATATTAGTGTTTTACATTCTTTGTTACATTGATCTCTTTATTGGGTTGTCTTTTACTCCCCATTACTATTTTGTTGGGTATTCCATTATCCACCACTATAAATTGATCATCCACCCCCGTAATCCTGGTGGGATCATTATTAGCATTATACTATTATTTTATTTAGCATAATGTTTGCTTATCCTAAGATGCATTAAGGCTCCTTCTTGTTACAACTTGATAATATGATATAAAGGGGGTATTAAAACTGGGTTGATAAAAATTGATACCTACAATATATGGTGAAACTAGGGGTTTTCTTAATTGGAAAGGTATATTGGGAGGGGGATTCAACTATACAATTTTAGGAGGCATTTTCCAATATTTAGTGAAGTTAGGGATATTCTTTAATATCCTGAGAATGATCGCACTATGCAACAAGTTCACTGAGTGAACCCCCATGGGTTTTATTTGCATTTAATATGGAAATCCAGTAGAGGGAAACATATGTATACACATATAAGTAAAAAAACTTAAAATAATCTAAATAGCTAGGCATACAGAACCCCAAGTGAACAAGCGATCTTAGCTAGTTATGAATATGTGTTTCCTCATCGATGTTAACATTGTTGACATACTTATTATATTATAAGAGATGAGAACATTGTGGACATACTTATTATATTCATAACATTGTGGGCAGGCTTGTTATAACTTAAGAGATGATTTTATTTAGAATAGTTTTTTGGGTAAAGTTAGTATGACATAATTGTTATTTTATTAATGACAGGCTTGTTATAATAACCTAAGAGATGATTTTATGATTTCATTTAGAATAGTTTCTTGAGTAAAATTAGTATGACATAATTGTTATTTATTTATTGTTAATGTATTTTATGTTGTATTTGACAAAAATTCAATAGAAATAACCTTAAAGTATTTTTAAATGTCTTTTTCTTTTGCATAAGCTCATCCAAAATGATTCCCATGCATTCAAGTGACAAGGACCCCATATCCTAAACCCAATAAAATGGTTGTTGCGGCGTGTTCACTTGGGGCGCCTAGCTATGTAGATGATTTTAAGTTTTTCTCTTATGTGTATACATATGTTTCCCTTTACTGGATTTCCATATTAAATGTTTTCCTTATATAGCATCGTTGAACATTGTATGTCGCTAATTAGTTTTCCTCTAAGCAAAGATGTTTTTCTCTTATGTGTATTTTCATATGTTTCCTTTTATGTATTAATATGTCTACAATGTTCTTTCTTATATTAAATTTTTACATCTACTTTTAACTCTAGTTGAATAAAACACCCACATCTTTGCCCTTTAGTTATATATATCAAATGATTAGGCATGGGCATAACCAATGGAATGGATCCAACCGTTGGATGGTAGTAGTATCGTCATAAGTTTTAAGTTTTTTCTATTTTAATAATTAGTTTTATAGTTTTTTTGAGATAACCGTTTTGATATTAATATGTTTAAGGGGTTGAAACTTGAAATCTTACTTTACATGTAAATAAATTTTTATATGATGTTTTAATTTTAATATTGCCTTTCATTTAATGTTTAAATAAAAAAACCATAATAAATATAATGGATACACCAAGCACATATGTAATGTTAAAGAAGATTTATCCTGTCAACCTTTAAATAATGTCACCATGAGAGGTGAAATTAAAATTCACACTTCATTCTTATAAAATGGCAAATGATGGCTATTTAAAGGTCAAATTTCAGCAATGGGTAAGGGTCTTCCAACATTTTTGTGGAATAATAATTATAATTCAATAATAAAAAAACATATTTTAAAAAAATACACAAATTTATAAAAAGGTAAGAAATATAAATCAGAGATGTTTAAAAATTCCACTATTTAGATGAGAGGACCATTTTTTGTCGAAAAATAGAATTAAGTGTGTTTTAATCATGATTTTGATGATATAAATTAATTTAGCATCTCATAAACACTTACCTAAATTTTGAAAAATTCCAATCATATTTTTTCAAAATGATGCCAAAAAAATCAACCTATTCTAACCCAAATGATCTAATTTTTGAACTACAAAATATGAAATTAGTAAAAAATAAAAAAATTAAATGATTGCCATAACTTTTTGGCATTGAACCTATACCATAACTTTTTTGGCATTGAACCTATTCAATTTTTTTGCATTAAACCTCCTATAATGTGATCTTATTGGAAGCTTAAAAATCATAATCTAACTACTTTTAATTAGTCTTCTTTCTTGGACTAGGTTATTTAGGGGTTATTTTAAAAAGAATGTAAAGGAGAGAAATTATTTAAAAGAAGACTAATTAGATTAGATTTTAAAGTTTAATTAACATGCTTTTAAGCATAATAAGATAAAAATACCATGAAATGATAATATATAAATGTTTTTATCAAAATAGTGTAGAAAAAATCAATTTATTTTAATCCAAATCAAAATCACATAATTTTTAAACTATATTTAAAAAATAATTTGTGTACACATGTTTTTAAAGGCTTTTAAGAGACCCCATTTATGTATATAAATGATTGATTATTTCATATTTTTAATGTATATACCACTAATTATTTAATGATTTTATTGTATTTAATGAATTTTATTTTATCTAAATGCATTGCATTAGATCTTTGTTTTCATTCACAAATTGAGACTCTTGGGCTAATGTAATTCAACTTTGTGAACGATCCATTCACCTCGATGATCTACAAAGTTGTAGGTGTTTTAGAAACATTGTGGATAAAGACTAAACATAGCTATTTAATGTTGATGTTTTATTTTTTTAAAATTTTATTTTTTATTTTTTTAAATTGTATTTAAATTAATTTATATAATTACTTTATATCAATTGCATCTAATATAATCAAATTATATTTATTACATTTAATATATTTAGTAGTAAATTATATTTATTGCATTTAATAGATTTAGTCGTTATGTGATATTTTACTTTTAAATTTTCTCAAAAGTAATCTATATATATTACTTTATATCAATTGCAATTTAATTGTTATGTACTTATGGTTTTATTTACTTATTTACTTAATTAAATTGGTAACTACTCTCAACAACACTATTTTAAAGCTCAAATATTAAGCATAGCCATTCATGTTGATGTTTTACCTTTAAATTTTCTCTCAAGTAATCTATATATTACTTTATATAAATTGTATTTAATTGCTATATGGTTATGGTTTTCCATCTACTTATTTATTTAATTATGATGGTAATTAATACAAACAACACGATTCTAAAGCTCATACGATCGAGAGCAATATGACTACTTTGGTAGAATCGCTGGCGTAGTAATACTTTAATTCCCATTTTTTTCGACAGCGAGCGATCATAACCTTGCGTTTGCTGATTTAAAAAATTACTTAGCATCGTAATATAAAATTCCTGATTAACTTGAATGTGAGTATTTAAAAAAATATAGTAGATAGATTGGGTTGCACTTGTTTAAAAGTATGTTATTTTTCGGGCATAACCATGTTTGAAATTATATTCTGATTCGTCATACAATTTCTCAAAATGATAGAGTTAATTTTTAAATCTTAAAGTAGGATACGGTTCTACCAAATCTATTATGATATTGTTGATCAACATTATACTTACAAAAAATATACTGTTTCGCATTATAGCACAATATAGTTATAATACATACTGTTTCAAATAATGGTTATAGTAATTGTTCAATACTAAGGATAAGTATGATAAGTATAGTAAAAGAGTGGTATTTATGTAATTTTCACACATTCAATCTATCATCTCCAAAACAAACAAGAAATACAAAGCAAATTCTCATATTCAACTACCATTTCCAAAGAAACAAGAAATACAAAACAAACTGTCATAATGTGGAGAAGTGAGCAATGAATGATTAATAATTGAAAAGATTGTGATATTTGCAATGAACAATATACATTCAACCATAGACGGCATCGTCAGGTGGCAAAACAAAACCTGTATAGACATGCAGATGGCTAATAATGGAAGGTTCCTTATTGTCATACTGTAATAGCAATATCTCTTAGGTGAACATTAGATCTTGGTAATAATGTAAAGTCAAAGTAGCGGTTGATTGTCCTGGGAGAGGTAGCCCACCAAACACTTGGTATACATATCTTTGTATTGTGAACAATAGAGACCCATCATTTTGTATTTTGATTGAGTAAATAGGTACAGTAGATAATTGATTAAGACAATACATTGTCGAGAGATTTGTCATTAGTGAAGTAATAAAATATCGATCATGACTATGATATTTTGATTGAGTAAAGTAATAAGATATCCATAGATTTGAAATTTGACTGACTTGCGGTTGGAATCGTGTTGTATTTTAATGGAGTGAAGTAATAAGATATCCATATATTTGAAATTGGATCGACTTGCGGTTGAGATCATGATAGGGACATTAACGGGCATTTTGAGAAACCTTATTGAGTAAGGCAGGAATTCCAACATGAAGCAGGGAATTTCTGCTTTATATAATAGGGCACTGCATGCAGCCATTCCCACTTCAATCAACCTGCATGATATATATATGAAATTCGTTCATACGTACTAGCTTTCCTACGTCTGCTATTTTAATCTGGAGCTCTTTGATATTTATATATTGATAGCGATCTATGGCTTCAAATGTTATAGGATTTCTTCATGATAAGAACATATTGGTGACTGGATCAACTGGCTTCCTCGGCAAAAGTATTTCGGACAAATTAATGACATTCTTACATATAATTTGATTTCACGATCATATTCTTACATATAGTTTGATGGCAAAAGTATTTAATCGCAGTCTGTTTACTTGGTGCAGTTTTCGTGGAGAAAATCTTACGAACACAGCCCGGAATCAGACGCATTTTTGTTTTGTTAAGGGCGGAAGATTTCGAGTCTGCCAAAATCCGATTCAAAAACGAAGTAAGAAATCTCTGTAAGATTTTACTAATGCATAGATTAAACCTTTAACTACTAATCTTGTTCACTGATGAAGTACTTTATTCCGCTATCAATGGAAGGTTCTGGGAGTGGAATTGTTCAGGATTCTGAGGGAGCAACATGGAGACAACTTCGAAAATTTCGTATTCCAGAAAATCGTTCCTGTAGTTGGAGATGTTGCAGCAGATCATAATCTTGGAATTGATATACAGAGCGGGAGAGAGAACCTGTGGGAAACTCTGGACGCCATTGTAAATATTGCGGCATGCACAGTGTTTGATGGCAGGTTTGTTGACTTCCAAGCTACCTAGATTTTAGGTTTAATGAATGTAAAACCTGACTTCAAGCAAACACTTTTGTTTAACGTAGATATGATATTTCACTCAATGTCAACACAAAAGGAGCCAAAAATATTGCAGAATTCGCCAAACGATGCTCTAAACTTCAAATTCTCCTGCAAGTTTCCACCGGTAAGTCGAGAAATTCTAATTCTGGTCTGCGCCATCTAAGTATCTCCACGAAAATGTTTGATGTTCTTTGTATTTATTTATTTTTAAATTCGAAACGGACATTACCAGATTGATCAACCAATTTACCTAATTCCTTTACTATTACAGGTTTCTTCATTTATAAAAATATGTAATAACTAAATAGATTAGAATACATAAAGTGATCAATTACGTTAAAATTGTGATTGAAAAGTATATATATATCAGCTTGGATGAAAGTGTTACATTCCTTTGACTGATCTTTCTGGAATATTGCCACAAAAG
Organism: Pseudotsuga menziesii; assembly: GCA_001517045.1. Taxonomy (NCBI): domain Eukaryota; kingdom Viridiplantae; phylum Streptophyta; class Pinopsida; order Pinales; family Pinaceae; genus Pseudotsuga; species Pseudotsuga menziesii. Next base: position 90,708 of record LPNX010218586.1, on the reverse strand, counting down.
CTTACGTTATGGGAAATGGAACAATAAAAGAGATGCCTTTGAAGATAGGAGAAAGTATAACTGCCGGGAATCGACCTCAGGACGAAAGCAGTTCTCCCAGGTTAGATATTGAAGCAGAGTTCCGCTTATTGGAGAAAGCACTAGCCGAGTTACATATGGACTCGTCAACTACTAGCTCAAGTGCCGAAGCCATCAAACATCTCAAAGAATTGGGCTTAAAAAGGTTGGCCACACTGATAAAATTATTTTATACTTATTATTTAGATAGATCAGGCATTCTGAACACACATCATTACTGTGCTGGAAATCTGAGCAGGGCAAGAAGATTTGGCTGGCCTAATACTTATTCATTTACTAAAGCTATGGGAGAGAAACTCTTGGAGAATCTGAGGGAAAGTCTTCCAGTGGTCATCCTCCGACCGACCATTATTGAAAGCACATTGGCAGAGCCCTTCCCCGGCTGGATGGAAGGCAGCAGGTGAATTCAATTTTCTTACAATATAATAGAGTCAAATATGTCAATTTTAAAGTTAAGATTAGATCTTCTTTAAGAACTTTGAAATATGAATAACACTATTTTATTTTAAATATGTTTTTTTTCTGAACATATATATTTTTGACGGGGTTTAACATAAATAACATGATTAATTATGTTATATATATATTTTAGAATTTTAGGTTGGATTAATTTTTTTATTTTTTTATTTATTAACTTGAATGAGACAACTGTACTTTAATTAACAATTTAAAAAAAATAACTTAGTTAAAGTCTTGTAGATACACCTCATAGTTGGAAAAATTAAACTTCAATTTCAACTAAAATTAAACTTCAACTTCAACTATTGAACTATAATTAGATACAACTATTAGCTTAACTTTATTGATGATACAATTAGTAGCTTAACTTCAATTCCAATCTTGACTTCTTGGATTGCAATTAAGGATACATTAACTTTTAAATTAACTACTAGCTTAACTCCAATGATTATACAATTATTACCTTAACTTAAACTCTATCACTGTTATAATATTAGATTAAGTATTATGATTATACAACTATTAACTTAACTTCAACTCTAATTGTAGTTTTATTGAATAACTATCAGATAAATATTTTTTTATTATAATAATGATACAACTATTAAATAAAATTTAGATGAATGTGGTACTAAAAGACTATTAGATGAACATGTGGTTGTATGGAATGACTCCATCTCTTATTCTTACAAGCCATGCACCTAGAACAATATGGTTGTAGTTCATGTGACAGTTGAACTCCATCTGGCAATTGAGACTCTAGTTAATGTGTATAAGGTTGAGTTAATGTGGATAAGGCTTACTCTAACTCTATATTAATTTTTAAATTAATTATTAGATACAATGATTATACAACTATGAGCTACTATGAGCTTTAACTTCAGCTATAAACTTAATAACCATAAACACTATTAGATGTAATTAATTAGATACAACTATTAGCTTATTAACAACTATAAACTTAACAACCATAAATTAAGTGGTTATTATATTTGGTTAACTATTAGATACAACTAATTGTCACATTTTTTTAGGAAAAAAACATTATCAATATATCAAATATATATACATTTTTGCTTATTTTCTAACATATTAATTTTAGTAATATAGGTGTTACTAGTATATTTTTTATATTAAATAAAAGTTTATTCTTATAATTTTATATAATAACACGTTATCTTTATCTCATTTTTTATTTTTATATAGTAATATAGTTCTTACTAGTATATTTTTTATATTAAATAAAGGTTTATTCTTATAATTTTATATAATAACACAATGTTATATTTATCTCATTTTTAATCTTTCTTTATTTACTCTCTTTTTGTACAAAGACAAGAACATAATGAAAATTTAATTATTAACAAATTAAAGGTTGTTTCGCCAACAAAGAGTTTAGCTTATAAGTATTACATGCTCATATGTAAGAAATTATTAGGATAAATTGCTCTTCATATAATTTCATTTTCTTGATACAACTTTAAATTTCCTTCTTTTGTGTATACAATAAATCTTGATTTTAACTATAATATAATATTGTTGTAATAATAAAATGTTAACATGTATATTTTTTATAACATCTTAAAACAATGGCTTTACTTTTTAAAGTTACCTTATTTCCTAATTTTAAACTTTTTTTTACTTTATAACAACCCAAATTTGATTTTGTTTTTACCACCACATCTAAATATGTTATATTTAAATTTAATTTTAAACTTTCATAACTTTATAACAACCCAAATTTGATTTTGTTTTAATCACATAATAGAAACCTTAATTGCCACATCTAAATATGTTATATTTAAATTTATTTGCGAGAGAATTCATAACTTTCACAATAACACTAGTAGTATCGTATCAATATTCATACTGATATGATTTCGGGAATGCAATGCAGAACGATGGACACTCTCATAATACGATACGGAAGAGGACGAATACCAGCTTTCATGGCTGATCCAGACCTCATCTTAGACGTTGTAAGTATCGATAGCTTCTGACATATGATTGGTGTTTGGTAATTATCTAAAACTTGGAAAGTAATGAATTCTCTAAAACGTGAATCGATGATTAAATATTGTATTATCTAAACTTGTGATAGATGAAGTATTGAATTATCTAAAATTATAATCTATTAAGTATATGAAGTGATTAAATTTTATGGGTGTAAATTTTTGAAGAATAAAAAAATACATAATTTTTTTATAAATTTATTAGTCCTAATAATTTTTTATATGAATTTAAAATTTCATAAATTCATGTTTAAGTGTTTCAATATTAACAGATTCCAGCGGATATGGTGGTAAACCAAATGATAGTAGCTATGGCTACACATGCTTCCGAGAATGGTCTGTTTATTTATCACGCCGCATCATCTGTCGCAAATCCTTTGCATTTCTATGTTTCAGCGTATGAGGCATATAACTATTTTTTACAGCATCCGTGCGTGGGCAACAATGGAAAGAGAGTTAAGGTTAAAAAACCTAGCTTTATAAAGACCATGAGGAGCTTTCGCCGACACATGCATCGACGTTACAAAGTGCCTCTCGAGGTAATCTTCATATATATATATGGCAATTTACAATTTACAGTCAATATATATATATATTAATCTGACAAACCAGGATTAATTTTTACTACAAACCTGGATTAAATGTTTGGTTATCATGTAATACTAAACTGACAAGCGCTGAACCCTCCTATCAAATGATTGCTGAGACTTTGGCGCATGATTGGAGACAAATTTCCGATTTTGAGGCTTGTAAACTTCCAATTAGTCTTTAGATTTTACAAAAGGTTTCAATTCTTAGAATTCACATCTTATAAACCCTTGTATCCTTCGAATTTACACCTTATAAATCAGTCGTTAAATGGATTTACATCACATATCTAATAACCTCCTCCTTAATTTCAGTGCGTATAACTCACGGAATTTTGTGGTTGGAAAGCAGGTAGTGGGTGTAGTGAGCAAAGTCGTGTATTGCATCAGACCACGTTACAATCGTATGCTTCGAACTTACAACAGCGTGATGTATTTAGCAGAGTTGTACGAGCCTTACGTATTCTTTCACGGAAGGTATTGTCGCGTTATATTTTTCTTTTCATTCGGCTACGCAATACACGAGATTTTTTTTTCCTGATAGCTGCCGTGGTTGAATCTTCCAGGTTTGATATAACTAATACTGAATCCCTACTGAGAAATATTTCCGCTGAAGACTTGAAAGTATTCAACTTCGACATCAAATGCATTGATTGGCCCTATTACTTCTCCACTGTTCATATCCCTGGAGTAGTTAAATATGTGCTCAAGTGACACAAACTGGAGCTGAAACCCTGGAAATCTTAGCAACATCCCTATAATGCTCTGTTTTATGATCTTGAAGTATTAAACAGAGGAAGGGAGCAGGCAAACTATTTCAATATCATCCACCATGACTACAAATATTTAGTAAATCGATTATTTATCCGCTCCTCAAATCTGTAATATGTTTTTAATTCAGTTGAGATTTGGTGAAAGTTCCTTTGATCATGATCAATATTTTATTTAATAAAATATAACGGCTATGTTCTTTTTTACTGTTTTTGTTCTCTTTAATTCAGGTTTTCAATTTAATTATTTTTAATAAATATTTTTTATATAACACTCTAATAAATATATTTCTCCTAAATATCTCAATTATATTTAACTATCTCAACTATGTTTATGGAATAAGCTGAATATATGAACTTTTATTATTAATAATAATAACAATATTAATTGTAATATCCCGAATTTTGGACCTATTATTTATAGGCATGACTCTAATAATCATGATGATTATATTGATGTTTTATTTTATATTAGGTCGAAGACCCACTACATATGAACATGATGATTGTTTTGTATATTGGACTTAAGCCAATTGTTGATGATATATATGTATATATATGTTGGTTGTGTTGGGCGTGGACCTTGAAGCACATGATTGATGAAATGTTTGCATTGGGCGTAGACCGTGAAGCACATGCTTGATGAGATGTTTTATGTTGAGAGAAAAGCTCTGGAACATTCCATGTTGGTGTGGACATTAAGCTCTGGAGCATCGGATCCTGTAAGGAAAATAGGACTCGTTAAGAACTGAGTACCAGTGAGGAAACCCTACCTTAGGAGCTCTAAGCTACTTGCATGTTGGAGTCCAAGGGGATCCGTATTAGAACCAGGAACAGTTCTAGGTCATGGTAGAGAGGAATGTGGTAGTTCCCAAGTGATTTGGTCATCAAACAGAGGTCAGATCTGCATTGAATTGTTAGTGCCGGTTATTTAAGTGTGCACGTGCAGCCATTGACAAAGCTTCAAATTCATGTATGAAACCCTTGAAGGCCTATTCTAATTCTTTCCTAAAAGTTTCATTACTGTTTATGTTAATTAATGGTTGCAATGAAATTTCTAACCCTAATGGTTAAGTTTTATGGTTAACAATCTGCTAAGGTTTGTATTTACAATTTACTAATCATAGGTTGGAGAATTTTTATTATATGTTGTACATTATTAGGGTTTGTACTTTTGAGTTGATTTCTATATTATTTCCATGCTTAGTTTATGTGAACTATAGCTAGGTTTTGTTACGAGTTAGCATATTATTGTTCTACATGTTGCATTACTTTGCTGACATATTTCATTTGTGAGCATAGGGTTGTTTAAATTCAAAATTTGTTGAGAAGTACAGGTTAAATATATATAAAAATACATATATATAATAGTGTTCAAATAGTTTTATAAATTAGGTTACTATTTATTTTATTTATAAACTAAAGTACATAATTTAAATATTCTAAACTAAATAAACTAAGTACAGACAAAAGATATTTATCTAAGATAATAACTCATTAAAGACTTTCAAGGTCTGTCTCAACAAAGTACAACTTAAATATCTTAACATTCCATTAAATAAACATAATCATAATTATCCAAACAAAGGAGGCATCATGACCATCCATGTGGTCCAATGTCAAACCTATGTCTTATTATATAAATTCCACAATCCAAATCGCTAAGTCAATAATCACATCCATTTACATAACCCAAATGTTGAATTCAAAGTCCTATTATTACAGTCATCCCTTATAAAAACATAAAGTGTTTAAAGGTCCCATATAAATCTACACATAACTGTCGCATCACATTAAACATTTAATAACTAAAACCCAATTTGCCAATAGAGGTTGCGACATCGAATCATATGGATGTCCAGACTCAATGCAATAACATCAATAAAACCATAAGCATTTCATATCCAAACAGTAAGCAAATCGCATAACCATCTCTATATAGCCCATGCTATACATCTAATATATGCAGGCTATGTTTTTAAGCTACGCCACAATTCTATAACAAACAACGCATACACTAATAGTGAGGTCGTAAAGACCCTAGCTACGGCCTCGGCCAAGTTCCAATCTAATCACACAGTCAAGCTAATAAACCAAATCGATATCATGGGTCATCATAACTCTAGCTGTTACAACCCTATTGTTTTAAAAATAAACAATTTACATATTAAATTCTAACTAAAGCTATCGCAGTCATTGGGAGAGGCACATTCCATTCATGGCATGGCCTGTACCCACGCTGAGCCAATACAAAACTAAAAGTGCAATACTCTATTTAAAAACACAGTCTCCATTTAAACGCTAACACAAAGCATACAATGGCAAGCCGATGAGCTACGGCACCATTTATACAATGATGCAGCCCATGGCATAACGCCGTGAGCTCTAGAAGCTTTGCCAACATAAACTACAAACAATAAAATTAGAGTGTCATGTATACTTCCAAACCCAAACCATTATTTAATGCACAAAGTAAATCCCACAAGCTAGAAGCCACAAATCGAACCCAGCAAGTCGATATGTTAAAAACACAACATTTAAATAACCATACAAGTCTCAATTTTACACAGTGTAAACGCTGAATGAAATTGTGTGCATTTCATACCAAAATATTACAATCTCTACATAAAAGACAATGCGCAATGTATTTACACAATGAGGGACGAAATCCCCTTTTTCTAACAGTCAAGTTAATATAATGTAAATGGCAAGTGGTGAGCTATGGCACCATTACAAGTAATGGTGCAACCATGGCTCAAATGCCAAATCAATCAACGAGAGTCCTTCAAAAACCAGAGCAAGCTACATTAAAAAACCCCGAAGGGAGAGTCAAAAAGTGCCACACGAAACCCCCACCCTATAAAGAACCCAAACTCAGAAATGCCCAAAATGAAAGGAGGCAAGTAAATCTTGCTAGCAGGCTTACCACGGCCGTGAGGAAGGAATCCCAAATCAACAGCATAGCCTTGTGCAAACCCCAGAGAGCCTTCGTTTCCACCTGCAAACAATCCAATGATGGCATGGAAAACATGACCATGCCATGGAGAAAACAACGAAGCAATGCATTTTACACAAAGCTGGTCTAGCATACCTGCAAACGATAGAGGTCGCCTCCCTTCTCCAACTACGCAAAGGCCACACTAAACCACAATGCCAAAACCATAATGCACAAATAGCGAATGCCATTTTCTTTTCCAAGTGATTTTCACCAACCCCAATGGCATTAATGGCACTAGATGGTGGCCATTAACGCATCCATAAACCCTCACCATAGTTTATGAATCTACGTTACATCATACCAAGTCATATGTTTAAACCATCTATCCTATAGTTTTAGTCACCTTCCAATGTCAATGCAGGCTTAACGCTAATGACATGGTATGTATACCATAGTCTCCAACATTATAGTATGCGCAGTCCTTAACACTAGGGTATAGTGTTTACAAAGTCCTCCCCTTAGCATCAAAGTTTTATGTTATCACATGTCCTTTTTGGTTAGCCCTTATAGGTAGAGTTTGTGCATAAGTCATAGTCTAGGTTTGTAGTATTTAGGAATTATGGCAACGTAGTATGCCATGATGCCCTCGCTAGGAAAAACAAGCATAAGTTTCCAAACTCGTAACCAAGGCAGGCCTGCAAAATGGAAACAAGAGAAGAGTAAATAAATTGACCAAGAAATAGATAATAATAATGGTAGGGACAGTAAGATAATTCATAGCATCTAGTAATTTAACGAAGAAAGATAATTAACAAACATAGGGCCTACCTGACTCGTAAAACAGAAAAATAATAGAAGTGCAAGGCGAAACTGGAAATATAACTAGGAACTGAATTGCGTCAAGTAACCAAGAATCTCGATGACGCAAGAGTAAACTATAAGTCAATAAACAAGGTGCCTTAGTTCGTATGAACTAAGTAATCCTACATAACAAAGAAGGACCTTACCTCTCAGATCGTCATGGGAGAACGAGTCCCTCTACTCCATCACTTTGTTCCCATCAACAAAGTTAAGTTAGTTTTTTATTGAATAAACAAAGTACACATGTGCAGGAGCAAAACAATGATCTATACAACTCATTAATTCACCGACAGTTATAACTAAGATATATCAATAGTTTAAATAACAGAATTAAGACATAAGAAGTAAACGAACTAATAGTCATTGAATTGATAAGAGATTAACAAGACAGTGGGCAGAATTCAAGAGATCAAAAGTATAAGTAGCACCTGTGTTTCCGCACGAATAACAATGACCCCTTTTGGGTAGTTTTCACTAGCCTATAAAAAATTTTATTTTCAAATTTTGGGGACATTAAATTAATAATATTATTATATATATGTTTAGAATAAGTAAAGCAATATTAATAATATTAATATATATGTTTGGAATAAGTAAAGAGGTATATATTTGACATATTTTTAGATAAATATATTAATGCCACTAATTGTACTTATTATATAAATTCACATAATTTTACTAGGAGTTCAAAAATTTTTATTAAGAGTAAAATTTATCACAACATGAATTATTTTTTATTTCTTATTATTTTCCCAATTTATTATCTATATATTTATATATTATTTATTTTTTATGCTTTCATTTATATATATTTTTAATTTTTTATTATGATAGTAATTCACTATTCATTCACCTCATTCACCCCGTACATATTAGTGGACTACCAAACCATATTTTAAAAATTGATATATTTTGATAGAGTATATCAACCCTTTTAAATAATGTGGGTGTGCTAAATACTATCTACATCTTTTATTTACTATTCGTATTTAAAAAATATAAAATAAAAAAATATTATAATTTAAATAAAAATAAATAGACATAGATTTTGGATATTTAATATAAATGTGATTAAGTTTTTAATTAATATAAATATTAAAAATATATATTATTTTTATTTAAAAATTTAAAAAAATAAAATTACAAGTTAAATAAAAGTAAATAAGTATAGATTTTAGGTATTTAATATAAGTGTAATTAAGTTTTTAACTATTAGAAAATATGAATGTAAGATTTGAGATTTTATTTGACCTTATTAAAAGCATATAAATGATAACTAATAATAATAAACATTAACTTAATACTTTGATTTTATTTAAAATATATATAACTCATAATTAATAATAATATCATTTTTTTAAAATATATAATCAATAAATGATAAATACTTATTATAAAATTAATCACTACATATATTGACTTTAAAATAACTTAATAAATATTTGTGTTTTATTTAAAATATTGTTGTAATGCAAGTAAAATTATTAATTTGTGCTAGGGTATTTTATTTATTATTTTAAATATTTTTTACATAAAGTAAAAAATAAGACAAATGTAATGAATTATTCTTTTAATAATAAAAGATAGTGAAGAGGATAAAATTGGAATTTAGCTCTCAAAGAGTGTTTGCTGATTCACAAGAGGCATCTTCCCCAAAATCAGGGCACAATTTCATAGATGACCAAGTCCTAGGAAAAATACTATATAATATTATATCAATTAGCAAGCAGGAGGCTAGCATTGGACATGTAACGACCCTTAAATTCGTAAATAAATAAATAAAAAATATTTAATGCATGTAATATTAGAAATTCCTAGACTATCTTTTAAGAGATGTTATTACTCCTACTTCTGTCATGCATTAAACTGTTGTCATGTATCCAATTTATTATTAGCATGCTTATTTGGTGATTTGCTGATGTGACATTACTTTGTGCTATAAGACAACTGTATATATTTAACTTACCGTCGTAAGACAATTTGTCGTTGTCGTTTGTTTCTTTCTAAACTTGAGTTGCACTAGGGATGGACCCAGGTCTTACTTAGCCAACACGACTAATGCATAAATATTCTCGTGTATTCTGTGCAGGATGTGGGATACTTCAACAATAGAGTTTAAAACGTTCAAACTCTATGTTAAGATGCCATACAGAGCAATGCCATAGCAACACTCAGGGTTTGGACAAGATTCAAATCTTAAACCTTTTTATTTTTCAATGTTCAAAAGTAGTAATACATGATATCTATTTTTATCATTTAACAAATGTTTAATCCTAAGTATGCTAATGGTTGAACTCTATCCTTGCAGGTATAAAATATGTAAAACATTTGAATTGTAACTATACAATTACACTAATATCTGATGTGGAAACTATGCCAAAGACAAGGGCTTGAAAATCGATGTAAGGATTGGACACTGAGATTTAAAGTCGATTTTGACTTTTATTATGCAAGGAAAGGTTGAATATTTGTTTTAAAACTATCCATATGATTTTATACGGCCTCCAGTTGTTTGACAATCAACTTAAAGAGAAACCCTTGGGCTTTCAATGCACTTGGGAGATCGGGCTTAACACTTCGGTGGGATTTTTGATATGGAATTCGTTGTTTATTTTTGGTCATTCTTAGGCTCCTTCATACTACTTTCAGAGATGTAGATGCAATAGTATTAGTTCTCGACTCCATTTGAAAACTATCACAAAATACACAACTTACTAGTTCAGGTCAAAAGTTGTGTTCGGCTGCCGAGGGGGTATTACTGGTTCAAACGTTGAGAAGGTAACTGTTCCTTCACTGATATTCCTCTTCTGTAACAGTATATTTTTTTAAAATATGTTTTAACCCATTTTGGTTTGAAATGTGCACAACAAATCTGATTATTTCTCCTTTTTGGTCACTATGTAAATATTCCAAAACTGTAAGAGTGGTTTGCTGTGGAGTCTTGTGACTATGCCACTTTCTAATGGATAATAAAATACTGATAGTTACTTCTTTGGTTTTTTGTTAGTTGTATCTAAAATTGACTTTCAATTCTTGTTAACCCATGAGGGCTTTATAATTTAGCTTGGTTTTATAGCACTATGACCATGGGCCTTAATCTCTCGATTTGGTTTGGTTTCGAGAAATAATCATTTGTTTTGGGCTTTGAAATCCACTTTCATTACAGTCTTACTACTTTGATAGAATGATTATAGTATACTTGTGACTAACCTATCGTGCCTATCTGTAAAAAAAATAATGCTAGAGTTGTGTTTATAGTTTTTGCTACAACTATAGGTTAAACATTAGCTTACTTTTTGTATCATCCATTACTTCTAATATTACTGTAGCATGAAGGTTGTATAACTTACTGTCAACTTTTGGTTTTGGCTAAATGAACCTCTGTTGTCATTTATTATTGGTTTCCTTTATAAAGGATGTGTTTACGGAACAAGCCCCGAGGGTTCTCGATGTATAAATATTACCTTATTTACTATAAAGGAGGTTGTATGTCAACATACTTTACATTATCGTCTTTATTCCTTCTATTTGGTTATCAGATCGAAATAAAATTCACAGTGAAGTCGTAAACTAATTGTAGAAGGGATTTAAAAGCATATAGGGTTATTTCACAATTGATTTTATAGTTAACTTATAACATTGATATTCGACTGTGGATATTTTGACCTTCCAAAAATAGGCCTAGAAACAAGGGACGTAAGGCCTGTGTTAACTATTTTCTTTAAACTTATCTCTAAGTGTTCAATCTAAATTAACTTCTTGCGTATATAGAGATTGGGTAGAAATGATACTTGCATCAAATTCTTACATATCTTTACTTGGTTACAAATCATGAATTGTATCAATATTCCTTTGAATTAATAGTTATTTGTGCTTGGGTTTTATTTACTAAGATGCGGTTACGGTTAAGAAAAATGGCTTAATTTTTACTTGTTCATTTTAAACCTTGGTTATTTTAACTTAATTCTATATTTTGTTTTAAAAGAGATAGAATGCTTGTCCAGGAAGTATTATTGTAAGCAGAGTATTAAGGAGGAACTTGGATCTGTACATTTGTGCTTTTATTCATCCTTGAAATAAATGTGTTTGAGAAATATAAATATCTTGCATGTATAAAACTAGATACTCTGCATTTAAATTCTATACCTATAATTGCTCTATAATTTTAGGTTGGGCTTTATT
>LPNX010218586.1:21297-78478 GCA_001517045.1 Pseudotsuga menziesii | reverse complement strand
AACTGCTATTCTGTGAAATAAGGTTCATATATACATTTATTTGATCATTCTGGTAATACTATTCAAACATGATTTCATATCTTCCTGTACTAGAGTACGTCACTTTGGTGAGAGGAAAAATACAAAAGATAATTTTAAATTCATTTATTTTTCAATCAATTTCCATGCAAATACTTCATCAAATAATCACTAAATAAATGTCATTTAATTGTAACCACATTTGAAATAATTACAGCTTATTCAAACAAAAAATGAATAATGCATTACAAATATAGAGTTGGAACCTGGATGTGTTGCAAAAAATGGACTAACACCTAGGGGAGACTGTTCCACCCAACCTTTTCCTGAAGCATCCAAATCACTTGCGTAGGACCCCCGAGCTTGTTGACTGAACAACTAGGATGAAGGTCTCTTCCACACAACAGACTTCTACTACTTAACACTTAGTAGCAGACTTAACTCAAAAAACACTTTAGCTATCCCCTCATCAAATTATTTGTATGCCTGACTTTTCAGTTTGCAGCAGTCACAAAGTTCATTTTCTTGGAAATTAGAATGAGTGGTGAGCCTCCTACTCAAATTTGATGGTTTATATAAGATTGCCTAGGTCTTTGGGTCAGTTTTGGAATTTAATGAGCCACCAGCTCAGTTCCCCCTCTCATGGAATGTGACCAATTTTTTTAGGGATTATGCTCTTGCAACAGCTAGAAAGTGAATGCTAGTTCTACCACTTGTCAACTAGCCTTCTACAGTTGGTCCTTCCTCCTAGTGGCTCAGTGAACACTCATTTAATAGTCTCCCCTGAATAGGTGTCTCCTTTAATTAATTATTAAAATAAATAATTCTTCAATTACAGTCATCGTCGACCCACTTGGTCATAAACTTTACAATAAAATTTAACATAATGTTTTTACTATAATAAATATTTATTTTTCATTTTTGGGTATGTTATAGGACACACATTAAATCAAATAATGCAAGAGATGGCGCATTAAGTGGATTTTTCTCTTGCGGTTCAACGAATAGGATCGGGGGTTCTCGAGAAAGTAATTTGGATGCTCTAGGAGTTGGTTGGGAGAAATGACTACTCCATTTATGTTTTCCCAGTAGTGGTGTCAGGTTCTTACTCTATTTTCTAATAGTAGGATGTTTATTTTAAATATTGATTTGCGGTTATATTCATAAGTATAAAATTTTTATGCATTCTTATTGAACAATTATCTAGCATGTATCGATTATAAATCTTATTTGTATATCAATTCTAGATATGTTTATGTCATTTATTTATATCTACCAGAGATAAGATTTGATTAGTAAGGCCTCTTAGATCAGGCATCCATACCTACGTTAAGGATTTCTAAATTATTTTATATACTGTAGATTTGATTTCTTTCCTTATTGGTGAATTATATATGTTCTTGCTTATGTCATAGATTTAATTAATTTACAATTAAAGTAGTTAAGGTTAACATGTTTAAATACTCAACAATTTAATTAAATAAACTTGGATTAAATTATTTATAAATAATCAAGACAAATACACAAACATTTATGATTTAAAACTTAGTGAACTATTAATTAAAATACAGTCATATAGATATATACATACAATATAGATCTTATATGATATACGAAAGTAGATTTATCAACAAACAGTCACAACATGATTGATATACTTAACATATCTAACAAAATCTATTACGGATATAAAGCTAACAATCAATAACCAGACTTAAGGTATCCAAAGTAATCCAGATTACAATTATACCAGTGTAGATCCCAATCCTAGGGTCTATCAAGCACCAAGATGGTTCAAATATGTAGAGGTGCAAGCCTCTTCTTAGGTATCCATTGATTTGATTCAAACCAAAAGACACATCATTTTATTTAAGGTCCACATATAATATTTTTATTATTAATATTTAATATTATTTATGGCCGACATATAATATTTTTTATTATTTTTTATTTTGTTACTAATGAACATTGCATCATTTCCCCACACATGGTTTTAAAACCATATGCAAGGCCCTCCTACAACCATGAGTTGTTTAGGAGGCCTTGCACATGCTCTTAAAACCATTTGCAAGGCCCTCATAAACCATGTACAATAAAACCATGGGTTGTTTAGTAGGCCTTGCACATGGTTAAAAACCATGTACAATAAAACCATAGGTTGTTTATAATGTCTTGCACATGGTTTTAGAAACATGTGCAAGGGCAACATATTTTTGCGGATAATTCAATTTTGTGTTTTTTTCTTGACCCACATATTTTTTTTACGGATAATTAAATTTTTATTTTTTTATTGTTTTGTTAGGTAGGAAGATTACAACATCTCCCCCATATTAGATTGTTTTTGTGGACGACATTTATTTTGGCCTATTAGAAGATCTATTTTTTATTAATAAAAATAACGAAAGTGATATTATTTTTTATTTTGTGTTACAAAATCTATCTCATAATATTCACTATCACTATTATTTTTTGCCAACATGTTACAAACATTACATCACGTGACAAGATCTCTCCCATAATATTCACTATCACTATTATTTTTTGCCTACATGTTACAAAGGTTACTAAAGTTACATCACGTTACATGATCTCTCCCATAATATTCACTATCACTATTATTTTTTGCCGACATGTTACAAACGTTACTAACGTTACATAACGTTACAAATCGCAAAAACAAATCGTACAACAGATTGCAGAAGCGGATCGTCCCTTTCCAAATACTAGTATTAAGCCCATCTACGATGGCAACAGAATATTAATAAAATACAGTACACAGATCTAAAACAAATCCAAACAAATACAGGCATGCATTATACCTTTTAACCGTGGTTTCAATATTAAACTACTCGACATAAATCACAAGACCATAAAGTATTTATTAAAAAATAAGTAGGTCAAAGGATTAGGGTCGTAATCCCATTTTAATGGATACCATCATTTACACAAAAGATAAGAACAAGTCAATTACACAATAATGAATAGAGTCTTCTTAGATACACGTTGGATAAACCATCTTACGAGTACTTAACCGAGGAAAATACTATTATTAATAATATAGACTTCCTATATAAATAGAACTGAGATTTATATAAGAAGAAATTATTATTCAAACATATTCATGGTTGTAATACCATCGAAGGATGGTAACCAATAATTCAAACAAGGGAATATACAAGTATAACCACAGAGTAACTCGTAATAGGAAATGCAAATACCCCAAGGGTCGTTTTCCATTCATTATTCATTAAAAATGATCAAAAACAATGTATGCATATAGGGTGTGGTTGTAAGACCATCCATGATGGCTTCCACCATTATTTTTATCCCCAAAAAAATTCCAACTACAGAGTAAGAAAAGTGGAGGTAAGTCCATTTGCGATGGAACCCACAACATTAACACATACACTAAAACAAACCATAATGTACTTAAAAAAATATGAATAAGAGAGGTTGTAAATCCCTCTATAAAATAGAGTTTAAACCCCAGGGGTTTCAAACAACACACAAAACTTATCTTGCACTAAGTTAGAGTGGTTTTCCTCCTCTCGACTCCTTTTGCTCAGGATTGTAGTGCCTACATCAAACCATATAACATATATTGGTGGAAATGGATTAAATTCTTTAAATTACAAAAAGAAAACCTGAGAAAGGGTTTTGGATTGTTTAAATGGGTGTTCTAAGACGCAATCCAGGGAGGAGGTGACCCTGTCTCCTTCCTCGTAGTGCTCCCAACCTGCAAAAACACATTTAATTGGTAGCCAAAACAAATTGAAAAACTAACATTGTAAACAAGTTAAAAACGCTAAGACTCTTTAAACCCAATCGTATATTGGCTTGGGTGAGTAGCCTGATAAACCCAACAGTGTATTGGCTTGGCTATGTCTTGATGTGCATTTGGCCATGTGTGATCCTTGGTTGGATAACCTGATAAACCCAACTGTTAGTTGTCTTGGATGAGTAACCTGATAAACCCAGCAGTGAGATGGATTGGATGAGTAGCCTGATAAACCCATCTATTAGTTGGATTGGCTAGTCCTCAATGTGAATGTTGGATTGGATGGACAACCTGATAAACCCAATTGTTAGCTGGCTTGGCTGAGTAGACTGATAAACCCAGTAGTGAGATGGCTTGGTTGAGTAGCCTGATAAAACCCATCTGTTAGTTGGCTTGGATGGTCCTCAATATGAATGTTGGCTTGAATTCCTGCATTTTGATAAACCCAACTGTTAGATGGCTTGGCCGAGTATCCTAATAAACCCAATAGTGTATTGGCTTGTTTTCCTGTAGCCTGATAAATCCAATTGTGAATTGGCTTGGATGGACTGTGTTAGTGCCGAAAATTGTTCTCAGAATACGAAAGAACAAGCCAACACAATCTCAATAAACATAATAAAGTAAAATAGGTTTTTCTAGGGTTTTGATTGTACAGTTTGTAGACAAGAGGGAAAAAACTTCATGAAACCAAAGCAAACACTAAATCATGAGCATTTGAAAGACTGAGGTGCATAACATATAAACTATAATCCAAACATAATAATCACAGTACTGATTTCCACCCACAGTTAGCAAGCATTTCAAGCATAAAAAATTTAAACAGGAAATGAGTATACCAACTGAGTAATTAACACAAATTAGAAATGAAACCAGTCAAAAGTCTAAAAGGGCATATAGTTGCATATATTTCATAATTCAGTCATCAAAAACACATAATAGTTTTTACTCTTAGCTCATAAACCATAGCCTGATAGCCTCCCCTTGCAACAAAAATCGAACCCCTGGTCCTTTTTTAGACTTACATTTATCTTGTTCCTTAAAAAATAGTCGCATAACTGCACCATAGCTACTTTTAGGTCACCTATTGAATTGTTCAATATACACTATCATTATACAAAAATGAAATAACTTTTTCAAACTAACTAATAACCGCTCTTTTTAAAGTACTTTTACAAGTCTTTTGTTGCCTGTGCTAAAAGAGCAATTCCCTCTAAACCCTGAGATTTCCTTCTAGCTTTTTGGTGGTCTGCTTCCAAATCTGCAACTCTCTTTGTTAGCTCATCTTTCTGTTGTGTCAACTCCTCGATAGTTTGTCTTAGTTCTGTAAACTGATTCTCTATCTGTCCTTTTCTTTTAAGAGCCTCTTTAGAAATTGAAATCAATTCCTGATAGTGACTATTAAATTCTTCCAAATCTTAACTTAGTCTTTTATTTGCAGTCACTAATCCTTCATTGCTTTCATGCAGGTACTCAATTTGAAGCTTGTATTGTTTAATACTCCTTTTCAAATTTTCCTTTTCAGAATCAATGCATTTACCTTCTACTATTGGCTACATCCCTTCTGGTATCCATGGGATTTTTAGCCTCTTGAATATTTCTTCATCCTCCTTCATATGCTCTGTTAAGGTCTCAGGAATTTCTGAATGTTCTTCTGCTTCAATACTGCACTGAACCGCTTCTTCAATTGCCTCTCTTTTCTCCATACAATAACTATTTATATCATTTTGCTGTTGTTCTTGAATCATCTTATTTCGAACCTCCATGAATATGTCTGAGATCTTAGTATCAGTGAAGACTGGTTTATCTTTTGAAACTATTGGTTTTTTACCCTTTATAACTTCTTTGTTTTCATCTTCACTATCTTCCAATTTCTCCTGAGATGAGGAATCTTCTATTACTGTAACCTTTTTCTCAGCCAGTTTGGGATTTAATGGCTTCTTCATATTTAACCTAAGCTTGTTCTTTGGCCTTGTCTTGGGCCTCCAAACTGCTCCAACCTCTCCTAACATTTTCAAAACTTTCCCTTGATGTGTTATTGAAGCTAGTTCAACAACTTTCATTTTCTTTCTTCATGTCACTGTTTTTTCTTCAGAATGGGTATGTATCTCTTGTTTATCATCAGTAGTATGAACCCTAACTTTATCAGATAAGGATTTTTCATCATCTTCAGAAAGTATTGTAATAGGGGTTTTTTCCTGTTTCTTTACCTCTTCATTTACAATTTGGTTTGGTTCGTTAGAAGAAGCATCTTCTATAGGCTCAACTTCCTTCTCCTCTAAATTTGAAACTTTTTTTTCCTCAACATTAATTTGTTGTTCAATTTCAATGTTTTCATCTTCCTAATTCGAAGATTTTCCTGGTTCACCGGCTTCTTCATCTTTGACTGTGACTTTCCTTTTAAGTTTCTTGATCAAAATCTGACCTTTGTCTAACTGTCTCTTCTGATACTGCTCTTCCTTCATTGTTTGGAAAACAGACCAAAACAAGAAGTATTCCCATGTCTTCTCTTGTCACATACCCCAATTTTGTAAAATAATGTTAATTGTTTTAATTATATTTCCTAAGACATTATGTTAAATTTAATGCTAAGTAGGAACTGATGACTCAACAGAGTCAAAAGAAGTGGAATGTAATTCTGAATATTTTATTATTAATAAATAAAAAAGTGGAGACAACAGCATGGGAGAGCTGTTAATAAGAGGTTACTGATCAATCTGGTGGAAGGAACTAGGTGGAGGACAAAAGACAAGTGGCAGCATCCTCAAACACTTCCTAGGTTGCAGGTGGCAACTTCCCTACATTTGGGGTCATGATACCCCAAGAAAGTGGGATTAGAGTAGGTGGCTCAATAAATGACAACTAACCCAAAAAGACCTAGGCAATCTTTTAAAAGTACCCAATGAATAGAGCTGAGGTTGCTCAGATATTTTTCAGAGAAGAATCATTCAGAAGGAATGCTATTCAGGAAATTCATTGGGGAAAAAGGGAAAATAGAAAGGAAGGTGTTCTAAGAGGAATTCTGTAGTAACTTGGTCTGTTACAACTTGTAAGCTGGGAGAACTTACTGATAAGTTCAGGATTGGTATTAAGTCTGAAGAGTGGTACTTGAATATTGCTACACCTAGTTCCAGCCAGGGAGACCAGAGCAAGCTCGGGGGTCCTGAGGAGTCGATGTTTGAGCGCTCTCCAGGA
The DNA here is from genome assembly GCA_001517045.1 of Pseudotsuga menziesii. Classification (NCBI taxonomy): domain Eukaryota; kingdom Viridiplantae; phylum Streptophyta; class Pinopsida; order Pinales; family Pinaceae; genus Pseudotsuga; species Pseudotsuga menziesii. The sequence goes on along the minus strand of LPNX010218586.1, from coordinate 71,490 downwards.
GTTGGTAGGGAGTAACAGCCTCCCATTGCTGTTGTTGTCCAAGTTTAAAAACAGTTTCTGTTCTCTAACAGTCTTTATTTTAATAATTGTGTATGATTGGATCTTATGTTTGTTGCTTATGATATAAAGAGTTAGATGGATTAGTGATGTAGTTGTTCTTAGTTTGTCAATAATAGAATCTTTGATGAGAAATAAAAACCCACTGTGTTTTTCCTCATCCGGAGTTACTAGACCATACTCCAGCATAGGAGTGAAAATTTATAAATAAAGATGATATGATGAAAATACAGAAAAGAATGTTGATAGAAATTATAGGATTTTTCTTTTATTTATTGTCAGAAGAATTATCTTTTATACCAGTGATAGTGTTAAAAACTGATTTATACTGTCAGCTCATCAAAAACAGGGAAGAAGTTGTATTATTTATTGACAGTAGTTACTAATAGTAATCTCATTTTTTATTTTGAAATTCAAAAGAAGAACATAATGGTTAACTAGAGTAGGATTAATTTAGATAAGGATGCTTCACAGTCTGTTTCATTCTAGATTTAACTACTGCAAGTATAATATTCAAATTGAAGGAAGAATAGCTAGAATCTCTACTTACTTCTACAGGTATTTAGTTATTAGCAGAATTTACTTTTGGAAAGTAATAGATGCTATTTCATTCATTTATATTCTACTTAGTTAAGTTTAAATAAAAACATACAACTGCTGACTTGTATTATTTAAGATGTTAACAGTGTAGAACTTAGTTAGTCTTTTACATTCAATTATAAATATTAAATTGTAACGTAAACCAGACAATATAGAATACAGAGAGTATGTCTGTAAAATATTTATTACAGTAAGTATAAGAACACGATAACAACAGGTTATTTTATTCTATCAGTATAAATATACAAAGAACAAATTACTATTTCCTTATATACTTACAAAAGAAACTAAGCATAAATAACAACTAAAGTAATAGCACTCCAGGTAGGGTAACAATGTTATTGTAATAAGTAATAGTTACTATCTTATTATTTACTTTATAAAGATAGTATTATTAGGTATTTATAGTAATACCTTAACCTATTATTGTAAACCAGGATTTGAATATAGATTCTGTATTTAAGATTTACTGACAGTTACATAATATTTTTCTTTTAAAAATAAAGGGAATGAATCCAGCCATTATATTCTGAAGGGTAAAAATTCTAAGAAATCACTTTCTCTTAATTAATAAAGTATAAAAATTGTACAGGAAACCTTAGTATTTAATTTTAGAAATACTGTAGGTAAAAATCAAGTACTTTATCACACAGGATAAAAATCAACAGTGTAAAATGATCTACCTATCGAGATTAACAATTATCATAAGACATAAACTAAAACTCCCAAAATATTCAGAGCACCAATATAAATTATAACGATAATTTTTCTTTAAGAGGCTGTAAATCTTCTCTTGAAAACTGTCAGTTTAGGGTAAAAACCCTTCTAATTCAAAATACAACAGAGTTAACAACTGTAAAGTCCAGTTCAATAATATTTACTCATGGCCGTAATGAAAAATCCACAGAAGGAGGCTTTCATAGCCTGTTTGTTTTATATAAACACAGTATTACAAACAAGACAAAATGTACACTCACGGCCGAAGCCGGAGGACCCTGCATTAAGCAAGGGTTTAACAACCTTTAATAAAAACAGTAAAAAAAACAAATAACCAGGAAAACCAAAACCCACAAGGGTTATTCAGGATGCAACGACCAACCCCTAAATCCCATAAGGGTTTGTACAAGGTAGAACAGCCATGGAAAGTCCAGGGCTTACCGTGACCTTCAAGTCGCTGCAATTTCGTACCCGCTACGCAGAGAGAGAAGGAGACAGGTTATACCTGCAAGTTTATCACACATTCGACTGTTAAATATGATACATTAAATATAAAGGGTTGTATGACAAAGAAATGTGTAATAAAAATAATAATGCGAATGACAACCTTACCTCAAGCTCAATAGAAATATAATTATTGATATCCAGTATCGCAATGACCAGCACGAGTAGGAGGTCTATCATTAGCTGCAAAGGAAGCGGTGTTTCAACACTACATCAACTACTGACAGAAGAAAGAGTTCTAGTTATTCGTCCGACAGGGTAAAGCCCTAGAACAACACACAGTATACTGTAAAATTTAAACCACAACTCTCTGAATTGAGGAACCACCCTCGTCTTGGTAAACTAAAGAAGAAAAGGGGGGAACTGTTATAGTCAAGGGTTTTGCTTAAGCTAGTAAGGCAACAAAAATTTATAAGGAGAACAAGTAACTTATGACGAACAGTAACATTATGGCACGGCCTTCGTTACTGTGCATTCAGACAAGCTAACGAGGGAGGAATAAGCCAAAGACATCAACGACACTACCCAAGTGACAGAGCAACCAAACCCTCCACAGAAGAGTGACAAGAGCCCGAAGGAAGTGGAAGACTAACTTGCTAGGGTTGGAGATGGCTCTTTTAATCTTACGACGCTTGGCCACAAAACAGCCACGTCTCCATGCAATTATTTACACACGGTGGGTAATTCTCCATAGTTAGCGTTGAGCAATTACGAGGAACAACATTATTAATCATTTGGTTGTCTTCAAAGGTTCGACTATGATCCCCACCGAAGTCAACCTATCATTTGGAGCATAATAACAAAGAACTTCGTTAACAAATAAACTATGCCTTAGAGCTTACCTTTGCCATAAAGATTGTAACAACCATTAAATTACACTATGGTATAAGATGTTTATGCAATGCAATCGAGTTTAACCCTTTGTTCATCGTTGACGTAGTTAACACTACGACATAGCACTGCATAACCTTTTATCTCTTACATAATAATCATTTGATCAAAATATTATACTCTATCAAGAGTAGTGAGTTCTTAACCTAACATTTTATACAAACTTGGAATATATGAAGTAAAAGTTCATAAAAGAATGAGAGTTGGAAACCATAAAACTTGTTATGTTATGGTATCTTTATGACCTCTCCATCTGGGTGCACATGTATTCTTTTTCATCCGTTACAACCTTAATAAAAATAAGTTTCGTAACATTGTTATAGAAGAAAATAAAACACATATGATTGAGTAAGAATAATGCTTATACAAGTGTTCAACCAATATCTATATTTTTTATTATAAAAGTACACTAATGGTTGATAATAAGGAGTTTTAAAGATTCAACTATAGCAATTATCCTATTTAATATGTTAACCCCATTGATCTTGTTGTATTTATCTAAGTGTGATAAATAAATACAAAAGAAAATAATAAACAATTATTTTGATGGATGCATTGCCTGGATTAAATGTTCTTAAACAAGAAATTTGTAAACATACAAGGGTTAATCCATTAATCTTTTAACAGAAGATTCACCAACATAATGGTCAGACCTTATAACTTTTATGTTATGCATCCTTTTAAGGAAAATAGTCCATTAAGAACAGGTCCCTTTTATTTATATGAAGGGATAGGATAAAATCGGTTTACAGTAGGTTATCTGTCTGACTAAAGATAAGCTTAAATTATGCATTGGAACAGTTGTTGTGTAATTAAAACTTTGTGCATGAGTATATCTTTTTTGATGAGTATCTTGAAATACAGATGTAAACCCTTTTAAACTTCAAGGGTTGAAAATGGTAACTGTGATACGTAAACCCCCTTGTTAATATATTTAACGATGTAAATGTATTTGTGCACTTCTGAAAGTAAACTATTGATTCTATAACTTTGCCATTTCTTACTCTACCTGTGAGGAACTTTAGAGAAGGCCTTTTGACAACTATGATAGATATCGGATAGTTCAGTAACCATTAAGAAACTTAAATTTACATCTATTAGAAAGAAGGATAGTTAATGAATTTACCTCAAAGAGCATTGATATTTTGCTTAGCATTTATTTTCTTACTAAACTTTTGTATTTCAACGAACTTGTACTTATATACTTTAGAATTTCAATAAGCAGCAACCGAACTTCTTACCTGTAGTCTGTAAGAACAGGAAAAACTTTCTGCATTAGCTCGAAAGTTAAGTAAGCCCAGTTTTTCATGACAGCCCCACCTTGTGGTCGCAAGAAGAAAACAAGTCAGTGAATTGAAAAGAACTGTCCAATAAAATACACATATTGCAACAGGAAAATCAAATAATGATTTCAGTAACACAGAACTAATTAAACATTTAGTTGACTGCTTTTGTTATTTTAATTGTATTTGTTATTTTAAATTTTTCAAAAAATTTGGGGTTTTGACATGTGGTATCCGAGCACAAGGTTCAAACACTAGGCCTTGATGCAGCCCAACTAGTTTCCAATAGAACAGTAAAGTAAAATAATATACTAACATATATATTATGTTTTATGTAAAGAATAGAAAATTTCTTTTTCTGAAGTTTAACAGGCAGGTATGGAGAGGTTGGGAGAGTATGCTCAGGAGGAGTCTCCAGACACAGAAACAAGACAAATGCCCAGAGAACCTATGTTAGAGGAGGTAACTGCTCACTCCTCAGAGCTGTTGCAAACTGTAAAGGATTTGAGGACTAAAATGGAATCAGTCAAGAAGGAGAATGAGAGGATTTTGAAGGCTCAGGAAGAGTTGAACCAAATTCTAATGGAAAAGTTCCAAACTGAAGGAAGGAGCAGAAGATCAGAATCTGAGGATGTTAGTCATCAAAGAAAATCTAAAAAGATGAAGCTAGAAAAAACTGAAAGGAATTCATCATCTGAAGGGTTCGTTGAACGACAAAGCTACCACACTACTAGTGATAGTAGTGAGGCTGAGTTGTATGACAGAAAGAAGAAGTACAGACCATATGAGGAGATTTCAGGGGAGTTTAAAAGGATAAAGCCCCCAACTTTTAATGGAGAGACCGAAAAAGGGGAAGAAGCAGAGTCCTGGTTATCCGGGATGAGGAAGTATTTTCATATATACAATTATTCAAATTAGCTGAAGGCAAGAATGACAATCTATAATCTCTCTGGAAAAGCAGACATATGGTGGCAAGATCTGAAGAGAGTCAAAGGTATCAGGGAAAAAGAAGTTAATTGGAGTACTTTTAAAAGGTACTTCAAGAAGAAATTTTTGTCCGAACAATATTATGAAGAGAGAGCTAAAGAATTTTACGAATTGAAGTTAGTTTCGATGACTATGAAGGATTTGAACAGTAAATTCTTAAGCTTGCTGAGGTATGTACCTTACTTAGTAGACGAGAAGCCTAAAGTACAGCGCTTTCTCAGCTGTCTACCATATCACATTAAGGACAGAATTGAGTATGATAACCCGAAGACTCTGGAGGAAGCCATGAGGAAGGCTAATTTCTGTTTTGAGCAGAACAAGAAGAAAGAAGGCATAGCCAACTGGAAGGCTAAGAAAAACAACAATCGGCCTGAATTTAAGAAGAAGGAATTTATACCCCAGAAGAATTTCAAGAATAATAAGAACAGAAATTATTCTAACAATAAGAGTTTCCAGGGAAATAGAAACGGTACTCCCAATAATTCGAATAACTTTAAAAGCAAGGAAGCTGCAAACAACCATGGGAATTTTACCAAGATCTTTGAACGTAAGGAACCTGTTAAGTGCTGGGAATGTAATGGCCTGCACTATGCCTCGGTCTGCCCAAACCGAAAAAAGTCAGTCAGCAATATCCATATTGTGCAGGAGGAAATGACCGTGGGAGAACTAGCAAGGACTATGCCCAGAATAAATGCAGCATTGGAGAACCGCCAAGCTGACTATCAGAATTCCATGGTGGAAGTGGAAGGTATGATTAACCAAACCCCTGTAACCATTTTAATCGATCGAGGAGCTAGTCTTAGCTACATTGCACCTCAGATAGTGGAAAAATGTAATTTGTCTGTTAATAAGTTTGATAATTCCTGGTTAGTCCAATTAGCCACAGGGGCAAAAAGAAAAGTAACCTGTTTTGTGAAGGAATGTGCTTTACTTATGGATGAATTTAAAACTACAGTTAAGCTTAATGTTTTTCCACTTGGCTCATATGATTTACTAATTGGCATGGATTGGTTAGAGAAGCATAAGGTAGTTTTAAACTGTTACGATAAAACCTTTACATGTGTAAATAATGAACAATCGGTAAAGGTTAAGGGTATTCCTAGGAAAACTGTAATCAGGCATATTTCTACTTTACAACTTAAAAGAGCAGTTAGAAAAAGGATGTAAAGCCTATGCTGTAACTATTACAGATGAGGCAAGTAAATCTGAAACAGATAAGTTAAAAATAGAATATATTCCTATTTTAAACGAATTTACTGATGTATTCCCAGAAGAAATTCCAGGATTACCTCCCAGGAGGGAACTGGATTTCACTATTGAGCTGGTGCTAGGTGCGGTACCTAGCTCGAAAGCTCCGTATCGGATGAATATTTTAGAACTTAATGAGCTAAAATCACAGTTAAAAGAGTTAATAGATAAGAAGTACATTCGACCCAGTGTGTCTCCTTGGGGAGCACCGGTCATCTATGTCAAAAAGAAAGATAGAACTATGCGATTATGCATAGATTACCGTCAACTAAACAAGATGACTATTAAAAACAGATATCCGTTGCCCCGCATAGATGATCTGTTTGATCAGCTACGTGGAGCCACGGTGTTTTCAAAGATAAACCTGAGGTCAGGATATCATCAGGTAAGAATTAAAGACGAAGATATCTTCAAGACAGCCTTTAGAACAAGGTATGGACATTACGAGTTTGTCGTAATGCCATTTGGGCTTACCAATGCCCCAGCTGTCTTTATGTGCTTAATGAATAATATAATGCATAAATACTTAGATAAATTTGTTGTCGTGTTTATCGACGACATATTAATCTACTCTAAAATGGAAGAAGAACATAAAGAACACCTAAGGATAGTTAGAGGAAATTTCAACTCAAAATGGGCCTCGTAAAATGAACTAGTAAAATAATAGTTAAAATAATAAAATAATATTTATTAATTTTGGAGGAAGAAAAGAAGAAAACTACTTTTTTTGTTTGTATTTTTGACATCTCCCCGTGTTTTTACTCAAATTTCGATCGGGAGAGCTCGTTGGATGCAGAATTTAATTCCGCATCCAAAGAGTACCCACTCGACATACTTTTGACGGACCCCGCTACCCCAAAAACAAGAAATACCTGAAAAAATGTAATGATGATGTCATCATTACGTTTTTTTCAGGTATTTCTTTTTTTTGGGGTAGCGGGGTCTGTCAAAAGTATGCCGAGTGGGTAATCGTTGGATGCAGAATTAAATTCCGCATCCAACGAGCTCTCTCGATCGAAATTTGAGTAAAAACACGGGGAGATATGTCAAAAATACAAACAAAAAAAGTAGTTTTTTTTATGATACCTATCCCCAAATTTATATTAAAAAAGTGTTTAAGACCTATACGGTATTTCAAATTTAAAGCAATTTCATTGGTTAACACATGATGACATGGAATTTGAATAAAAGTTAAAAGGCCCATTTTGAGTTGAAATTTCCTCTAATGACAAGAGTTGCGGGAACAACAACTCTTTGCGAAGTTTAGCAAGTGTGACTTCTTTAAGGATGAAATCCAGTACTTAGGTCACGTAGTGACTAAGGAAGGGATTTCAATCGATCCTGAAAATATTTGGGCAATCCAAGATTGGCCGGTTCCAAAAGACGTAACAGATGTTAGGTCATTCATGGGACTTACTGGTTATTACCGGAGATTCATTGAAGGCTTTTCAAAAATAGAAAATCCGATCACTTCCTTGCAAAAGAAAGGCAAGAAATTTGATTAGAACTTAAAATGTGAAGAAAGTTTTAAGAAATTAAAAACCTTATTAACAAGTGCGCCTATTCTAAGAATAGCATATCCTAATAAGGATTTTGTGGTATGCATAGATGCCTGTAATGATGGCTTAGGCGGTGTGCTAACTCAAGACGGGCATGTTATTGCCTATGAGTCCACGAAGTTAAAAATTCACGAAAAGAATTACACAACTTATGATCTAGAACTTGTGGCTGTTATACATGCCTTAAAAATGTGGCGACATCATTTAATAGGCAGAAAATTTATTTTAATGACTGATAATAAAGGACTGAAATATCTTTTAGATCAGCCTAACTTAAATGCAAGACAAGCAAGGTGGTTAGCCTTCTTGAGTGAATATGATTTTGAAATCCAACACATAAAGGGTAAAGAAAATAAGGTGGCTGATGCTTTAAGCAGAAACGCAAAGTTGAACTTTACAGCAGCAATCAGCACTTATGCTTCTGATTTAAATGAGCAGCTTAACGAAAGGGGTAAAACAGGATGAAATCTATCAGGAATTACAAGTTACAGCTAAAGAGGAACCTACAGAAAGCTTAATAAAAAGTTATAGTCTAAATGAAGATGGATTTTTATTATTTAGGATAAAATATATGTGCCTAATGTGCCTAAGGTTAAGTTGTTGATTCTGGACAAAGTCCACAAAACACCTTACTCAAGAGATCCAGGTTACCAAAAGACTATAACCATGCTAAGAAAAGAATATTTTTAGCCTAATATGAAATCTGAAGTAGCTGAATACATTGCTAGATGTTTGGAATGTCAACAAGTGAAAACTGAACACCAACATCCAGCCAGTTTGCTGCAACCTTTACCTATTCCTAGCTGGAAATGGGAAGTAATCAGCTTATATTTTATTACTGGATTGCCAAGAAATTAGAATCAAAATGATTCAATTATGGTAGTGGTAGATAAATTAATCAAAGTTGCACATTTCATTCATGTTAAAACTACTTACAAGGCTGCCAACATAGCTGACATATTCTTAAAGCAGATTTTTCGGTTACATGGAGTACCAAAGGTTATCATTTCAGACAGGGATCCTTAATTCACAGGGAATTTTTGGAAGTCCTTGTTTAAGGGATTAAATACGACACTGAATTTCAGTACCTCCTTCCATCCTCAAACAGATGGACAGACTGAAAGAGTGAATCAAGTGCTGGAGGATTTATTAAGGATGTACGTTAAAGATCAACCAGGTAAGTGGGAAGACTACTTGCATCTAGCAGAGTTTGCATATAATAATAACTATCAGTCATCAGCTAAGTTTAGTCCATTTGAAATTTTGTATGGACGTAAATGCAACACTCCTATCTCCTGGAACAATCCAGTAGATAGATTGGTGTTAGGACCAGAATTATTGAAGGAAATGGAGATAATTGTAAAACAAGTGTAGGAAAATTTGAAAGTGGCACAAGATCGGCAAAAGAGCCAAGCAGATTTGAAAAGAACTCCCAAAGAGTTCCAGGTAGGTGAGCATGTGTTTATAAAGGTAAGGCCAAATAAAATCTCTCTAAGGCTGGGGAGTTGTGCAAAGCTAGCACCACGTTACTGTGGTCCGTTTGAAATTTTATCTAGAATTGGTGAAGTTGCATATCAGCTAGCGTTACCACCTAACTTGAAAGTGCATAATGTTTTTCATATCTCTGTTTTGAAAAAGTATGTTCATGATGGTACTCATGTGGTTGATTGGAATGTTGTACAGGTGGAACCAGAAGGAGAAATTCTGGTGGAACCGGATTGTATCCTCGGGAGGAGGGAAATTACTCTGCAGAACCGCACCATTGGACAGGTGAAGGTGCAATGGAAGCACCTTAGTCCTGAAGAGGCTACTTGGGAATTGGAAAGTAAGATGCAGGAGGAATACCCGAATCTGTTCTAGGAGGTTGCAGAGGATGAAGAATAAGTAACATCAAGGACGATGTTAAATTTTAAGGGGGTGTGTATGTCACATACCCCAATTTTGTAAAATAATGTTAATTGTTTTAATTATATTTCCTAAGACATTATGTTAAATTTAATGATAAGTAGGAACTGATGACTCAGCAGAGTCAAAAGAAGTCGAATGTAATTCTGAATATTTTATTATTAATAAATAAAAAAGTGGAGACAACAACATGGGAGAGCTGTTAATAAGAGGTTACTGGTCAAACTGGTGGAAGGAACTAGGTGGAGGGAAAAAGACAAGTCGCAGCATCCTCAAACACTTCCTAGGTTGCAGGTGGCAACTTCTCTACATTTGGGGTCATGATCCCCCAAGAAAGTGGGATCAGAGCAGGTGGCTCAATAAATGACAACTAACCCAAAAAGGCCTAGGCAATATCTTAAAAGTACCCAATGAATAGAGCTGAGGTTGCTCAGATATTTTTCAGAGAAGAATCATTCAGGAGGAATGCTATTCAGGAAATTCATTGGGGAAAAAGGGAAAACAGTAGAGGAAGGTGTTCTGAGAGGAATTCTGCAGTAACTTGGTCTGTTACAGCTTGTAAGCTGGGAGAACTTACTGATAAGTTCAGGATTGGTACTAAGTCTGAAGAGTGGTACTTGAATATTGCTGCACCTAGTTCCATCCAGGGAGACCAGAGCAAGCTTGGGGGTCTTGAGGAGTCGCTGTTTGAGCGCTCTCCAGGAGTTGGTAGGGAGGAACGGCCTCCCATTGCTGTTGTTGTCCAATTTTAAAAATAGGTTTTGTTCTCTAACTGTCTTTATTTTAATAATTGTGTATGATTGGATGTTATGTTTGTTGATTATGATATAAAGAGTTAGATGGCTCAGTGATGTAGTTGTTCTTAGTTTGTTAATAATAGAATCTTTGATGAGAAATAAAAACCCACTGTGTTTTTCCTCATCCGGAGTTACCAGACCGTACTCCAACATAGGGGTGAAAATTTATAAATAAACGTGATATGATGAAAATACAGAAAAGAATGTTGATAGAAATTATAGGATTTTTCTTTTATTTATTGTCAGAAGAATTATCTTTTATACCAGTGATAGTGTTAAAAACTGATTTAGACTGTCAGTTCATCAGAAACAGGGAAGAAGTTGTATTATTTATTGACAGTAGTTACTAATAGTAATCTCATTGTTTATTTTGAAATTCAAAAGAAGAAAATAATGGTTAACTAGAGTAGGATTAATTTAGATAAGGATGCTTCACAGTCTGCTTCATTCCAGATTTAACTACTGCAAGTATAATATTCAAATTGAAGGAAGAATAGCTAGAATCTCTACTTACTTCTACAGGTATTTAGTTATTAGCAGAATTTACTTTTGGAAAGTAATAGATGCTATTTCATTCATTTCTGTTCTACTTAGTTAAGTTTAAATAAAAACATACAACTGCTGACCTGTATCATTTAAGATGTTAACAGTGTAGAACTTAGTTAGTCTTTTACATTCAATTATAAATATTAAATTGTAACATAAACCAGACAATATAGAATACAGAGAGTATGTCTATAAAATATTTATTACAGTAAGTATAAGAACATGATAGCAACAGGTTATTTTATTCTATCAGTATAAATATACAAAGAACAAATTACTATTTTCTTATATACTTACAAAAGAAACTAAGCATAAATAACAACTAAAGTAATAGCACTCCAGGTAGGGTAACAATGTTTTGTAATAAGTAATAGTTATTATCTTATTATTTACTTTATAAAGATAGTATTATTAGGTATTTATAGTAATACCTTAACCTAATATTGTAAACCAGAATTTGAATATAGATTCTGTATTTAAGATGTACTGACAGTTACATAATATTTTTCTTTTAAAATTAAAGGGAATGAATCCAGGCATTATATTCTGAAGGGTAAAAATTCTAAGAAATCACTTTCTCTTAATTAATAAAGTATAAAAATTGTACAGGAAACCTTAGTATTTCATTTTAAAAATACTGCAGGTAAAAATCAAGTATTTTATCGCACAGGATAAAAATCAACAGTGTAAAATGATCGACCTATCGAGCTTAACAATTAACATAAGACATAAACTAAAACTCCCAAAATATTCAGAGGAGCAATATAAATTATAACGATAATTTTTCTTTAAGAGGCCGTAAATCTTCTCTTGAAAACTGTCAGTTTAGGGTAAAAACCCTTCTAATTCAAAATACAACAGAGTTAACAACTGTAAAGTCCAGTTCAATAATATTTACTCATGGCCGTAATGAAAAATCCACAGAAGGAGGCTTTCATAGCCTGTTCGTTTTATATAAACACAGTATTACAAACAAGACAAAATGTACAATCACGGCCGAAGTCGGAGGACCTTGCATTAAGCAAGGGTTTAACAACCTTTAATAAAAACAGTAAAAAAACAAATAACCAGGATAACCAAAACCCACAAGGGTTATTCAGGCCGCAACGACCAACCCTTAAATCCCATAAGGGTTTGTACAAGGTAGAACAACCATGGAAAGTCCAGGGCTTACCGTGACCTTCAAGTCACTGCAAGTTCATACCCGCTACGTAGAGAGAGAAGGAGACAGGTTATACCTGCAAGTTTATCACACATTCGACTGTTAAATATGATACATTAAATATAAAGGGTTGTATGTCAAAAAAATGTGTAGTAAAAATAATAATTCAAATGATAACCTTACCTCAAGCTCAATAGAAATATAATTATTGATATCCAGTATCACAACGACCAGCACGAGTAGGAGGTCTGTCATCAGCTGCAAAGGAAGCGACGTTTCAACACTACATCAACTACTGACAGTAGAAAGAGTTCTAGTTATTTGGCCGACAGGGTAAAGCCCTAGAACAACACACAGTATACTGTAAAATTTAAACCACAACTCTCTGAATTGAGGAACCACCCTCATCTTGGTAAACTAAAGAAGAAAAGGGGGGAACTGTTATAGTAAAGGGTTTGGTTTAAGCTAGTAACGCAATGAAAATATGTAAGGAGAAAAAGTAACTTATGACGAACAGTAACATTATGGCATGTCCTTCGTTACTATGCATTCGGACAAGCTAACGAGGGAGGAATAAGCCAAACATAGCAGCGACACTACCCAGGTCACAGAGCAACCAAACCCTTCGTAGAAGAGAGACAAGAGCCCGAAGGCATTGGAAGACTAACGAGATAGGGTTGGAGATGGCTCTTTTAAGCTTACGACGCTTGGCCACAAAACAACCACGTCTCCATGCAATTATTTACACATGGTGGGTAATTCTCCATAGTTAGCGTTGAGCAATTACGAGGAACAACATTATTAATCATTTGGTTGTCTTCAAAGGTTCGACTATGATCCCCACCGAAGTCAACCTATCATTTGGAGCATAATAACAAAGAACTTCGTTAACAAATAAACTATGCCTTAGAGCTTACCTTTGCCATAAAGATTGTAACAACCATTAAATTACACTATGGTATAACATGTTTATGCAATGCAATCGAGTTTAACCCTTTGTTCATCGTGGGCGTAGTTAACACTACGACATAGCACTGCATAACCTTTTATCTCTTACATAATAATAATTTGATCAAAAGATTATACTCTATCAAGAGTAGTGAGTTCTTAACCTAACGTTTTATACAAACTTGGAATATATGTAGTAAAAGTTCATAAAAGAATGAGAGTTGGAAACCATAAAACTTGTTATGTTATGGTCTCTTTATGACCTCTCCATCTAGGTGCACATGTATTCTTTTTCAACCGTTACAACCTTGATAAAAATAAGTTTTGTAACATTGTTATAGAAGAAAATAAAACACATATGATTGAGTAAGAATAATGCTTATACAAGTGTTCAACCAATATCTATATTTTTTATTATAAAAGTACACTAATGGTTGATATTAAGGAGGGTTGAAGATTCAACTATAGCAATTATCCTATTTAATATGTTAACCCCATTGATCTTGTTGTATTTATCTAAGTGTGATAAATAAATACAAAAGAAAATAATAAAGAATTATTTTGATGAATGCATTGCCTGGATTAAATGTTCTTAAACAAGAAATTTGTAAACATACAAGGGTTAAGCCATTAAGATTTTAACAGAAGATTCACCAACATAATGGTCAGACCTTATAACTTTTATGTTATGCATCCTTTTAAGGAAAATAGTCCATTAAGAACAGGTCCCTTTTATTTATATGAAGGGATAGGATAAAACCGGTTTACAGTAGGTTATCTGTCTGACTAAAGATAAGATTAAATTATGCATTGGAACAATTGTTGTGTAATTAAAACTTTGTGCATGAGTATATCTTTTTCAATGAGCAGCTTGAAATACAGATGTAAACCCTTTTAAACTTCAAGGGTTGAAAATGGTAACTGTGATACATAAACCCCCTTGTTAATATATTTAACGATGTAAATGTATTTGTGCACTTCTGAAAGTAAACTATTGATTCTATAACTTTGCCATTTCTTACTCTACCTGTGAGGAACTTTAGAGAAGGCATTTTGACAACTATGATAGATATCGGATAGTTCAGTAACCATTAAGAAACTTAAATTTACTTCTATTAGAAAGAAGGATAGTTAATGAATTTACCTCAAAGAGCATTGAGATTTTGCTTAGCATTTATTTTCTTACTGAACTTTTGTATTGCAATGACCTTGTACTTAAATACTTTAGAATTTAGTTAAGCAGCAACCGAACTTCTTACCTGTAGTCTGTAAGAACAGGAAAAACTTTCTGCATTAGCTCGAAAGCTAAGTAAGCCCAGTTTTTCATGACAGCCCCACCTTGTGGTCGCAAGAAGAAAACAAGTCAGTAAACTGAAAAGAACTGTCCAATAAAATAGACATATTGCAACAGGAAAATCAAATAATGATTTCAGTAACACAGAACTAATTAAACATTTAGTTGACTGCTTTTGTTATTTTAATTGTATTTAAAAAATTTTGAATTTTTCGAAAAATTTGGGGTTTTGACATCTCTCTTTTCTAAAGTACAGTGCTTATAACTAGTTTAATAAGCCCATGATGAAATACTGATTGTTTGGTTTGATCCTGATGTTCTTTCACCTTGCTTGACATCTTCTGTAAACTTTTCAAAAATAAGAATGGGAGATTCATTTTGGATTCATGACTAATATGCTGAAGGAATCTAAAATGATACTTAAACACAAAAGCAAATCTCTCTTCACAAGTAATATAACTTTGTAGGATTTTGATAGGCTATATCCATTCTGGCTTAAAATTTTGAATAGGTACTCCCTTTCCCCAATCTACTACTACATATGGAATTAGATATCTCTAAGCATAAAAAATGAAAGGCACCTTTTGGAACCAGAATTCACCCTCATCTAAAATTCTTGTTGCTTCTGCTAGCAATTCCCTTGTCAGTTTAAACTTCAAAGTATCAAAAGACACTACATCCTTATCCAAACATTGAGCGAATTTGTAAGAAACTTATGAGTGATAACCTTCAATCCTTTCAAAAAATACTAACCACCCTACTTCTGCAAACAATTTTGCACAATCTGGAAAGGTTTGAACCCAGCTCATGTCTGAAGGTTATACTTTATTAGTCTTACCACTCTTTTTCATTTTGAACTATTGTCAAATAACTTCTGTCAATAAAACACACTCTAAATTTCTTCAAATTTTGATAAACTGATAGACAATACTGTATAGGGGAACCTAAAAACCCTAAACTGAACTCTCTCGTTTAAGATGATAAATACTTTAATTCCATGACTAAGAATTCATCATTTAGTATGAATTAGGTTTAAAAACTAATAATCTTCCATCAATTCTGTCACTAGTCCTCTGTTTAGAAAAAACCCAAAATTTATGCACTTAGGTAACAATTCGCAGCCTACCTGTCAAAGTGATTAATCCAGGTGCTAGAATTTTGTTTTCTTGACTGTCAGGTGTCCAATTGCATTCCCCAATCTTCTCTGATTGCTTTGATAACTCCAAATGATCGCTCCTCAAAGCCCTAATTATTCACCCTGTTTCAAAATTCCGATTACAGACTGCAGATTTTTCGCCACGACCTTCATCTGCTCTATGTGCACTTCAGGGAATACGAGATTCAAGGCGCATTTGTCTCATTATGTTCAACCATCATTATTCCATCACTTCTGCAACAGACCGTCACAACTCACCCTCATGATGATATTCACACCTGTCACAGTGATTATTCTGGAGGAAACACGTATCAAATCCATCATCTAGTATGAATGACATCTCATGTGTGAGAATTTCAAAAAAAACTGACCCAGAAATGATGATTTTTGAATTGCATGATTTTCCTGTAGCGCATGTGTGCAATTTTTCTAGGCTTGCGCTATAAGAAAGTCTGAGTTAAATATTTAAAAAAAATAAAGTTATGATAAAGGTTTAAACTTGGTTTAAGAACCTTAATCAAGCTTTTATGTTATTTTTTAGACCTTTTAATCCATATTATCCTTCTATAAGCCCTCTAACTATGAATTTCAATAAATCAAACCAAAATTTGAAAAATAAAACTAAGAAATCATATAAACATGAAGGTTAAAGGAAAATGATCCAAATTATCCTAAGAAACAAAAATTTCTAGAAGAAATGAATAAAATCAAGCTTCAAAACATAAACAAAAGTATTAAAAGATGAAAAACAAAAACATGATCTAACATCTAGCTCCTGCTGTGGGATGAAGTCCTCCCTGTGAAGCTTTAATAACCTGTAAACCAGTGCCTTCTGTGCTGCTACCTACTAGTCTGCAAAATTTCCATTGGGTCATGGAGTCCTTATTCTATTATTCACACCGGTATATACAATGAAAGTCCAGTATCCATCTCAAAAAGTGTAAAAATAGTTGAGGAATTGTCCATTAACTAGATTAGACAATTCCTCACCCTCCAAAGTCTGTAGTACAAAAGTATTGTTTTATAGAAACTTCGACACTATGAAAGGACCAAACCAAAGGTTATCAAACTTGCCATGCTTTCCTTTCTGCTCCTTCCTAGCATCCCATCTCAAAACCATATCTCCCAATGAAAAAGTGTTATCTTTGATCTTCCTATCAAATCTTTCTTTGTTATTTAACCTGTATAGCTGAGTCTTTTCTTTCATTGTTTCTTGCTTCTGCTGTAACTCTATTAGTGCATAAATTCTTCTTTGCATATCATTAGGCTCTTCTTGACAATCTTGAAAAAATTTCATCACTGGGATACCGAACTGAATAGGAAAAACTGCATCAGTACCATATACTAATTGGAAAGGAGAAGTTCCAATTGTTTTTTTAACTGTTATTTAGTCTGCCCATAGTGCATATTTTAACATAGAATCCCATGATTGTTTATTCTGCTTCAATAACTTCCTGATACTCTAAATGATATTCTTATTATATGACTCATCTAACCCATTCCCCTGAGGGTAATAAGGTGTTGAGTGTTTCAACATGATCCCATTCTTTTCACAAAATTCCCCCATAGCCTTAGATTTAAAAGCTTTAGCATTATCAATCAATAATTTATGATGACAACTAAATGTACAAAGAATATTTTCTTCAATAAAATCTATGATCACCTTATATGTTGCATTTCTTGTGGGAATAGCTTCAATCCATTTAGTAAAGAAATCTGTAGCAGTCAAAATCCACTTTTTCTTCCATGAGGAAGATAGATTTATCTCTCATATGAAGTCCAAATCCCATTGCTGAAAAGGGGCATTAACTACAATTTATTTTAATGGTAATGATAGCAACTTTTTTTTACCGGCAAACTTCTGACAAGGGATACATGCTCTTACCTGCTGATATACATCTGAGAATAAGGAAGGCCAATAGTATCCGACTTTTAGAATTTTATATGATGTTTCCTTCCAATACTTATGTCCCCCACAAGCATCTTCATGGGATTCAGAGATTACTCCTTCAATTTCTGGTTTATCTAAACATCTGAATAGAATACCCCCTGGATCTTTCCAAAACAGCTGTTGTTCTATCAAACAATATTTAGTAGTTTTCAATTTCAAGACCTAGCAGCTTTCTTGTCTAAATGTTCTGCACATTACAAATACAAAAGAAAGTGTACAATATCTTCATACCATGTGGATGCTGAATAGTGGTCCATAATCTTTTCTTTCTCTAGCTATGCTTGAATTTCTTCCTGTGCTGGGTGTTCTACCATGAGATGTAGACCTAAAGCTTGGAAATTTGAATCAGCTAGCAGTTTAGCTAAACCTTGTCCCTTTACTAGTTTTGTAGGTCTAATATCCACATCATATTCCATTATATTTTCAATCCACTTCCCTCTTTTTCCCTCACTGTCAGGTTGAGTCAAAACATATTTTATGGCAGCGTTAGGAACATAAGCAATAACCTTGGAATGTAAAACATAAATTCTGAAAAACTTCAATGCTTTTACCAATGAGTAAGCATGTTTCTATAAAGTGTTGTATTTTAGCTCTAAGTCTCTGAGAGTCTTACTGAAAAATGCAATAGGATGTTCTGAGACCATCCTTATTCTTCTGTGATAAAATGGCAGCCAATGTATCTTCAAATGCAAAAGAAAAAGTTAGAAATTCCTTTGTAAAATATGGGCTTACTAATACTGGAGCTTCCGTAAGAGCCATCTTAATCTTTTCAAATGAGTTTTTTGCTTCTACGGTCCACTTAACCTCCTGATCTTTCTTCAACATGGCTATAATCTGTTTTATGGTTTCAGCAAAATTTGGTATAAACCAATGCAGAAAATTGATTTTACCAATAAAGGATTGTACATCCTTCTTGCTCCTTGGTAAACTTATCTTCAGTATTGCTTTCACCCTTTCCGAATCAATCCTTATGCCATCAGCTGAAACTAAATGACCCGGTAATTTACCTTCTTGTATAGCAAAATGTGATTTCTTTGGATTGAGAGATAAACCATATTTTCTGCATTTCAGAAAAGTTTTTTTTAAGTGTTTGTTATGGAGAGAATTTCCTATGGCTTGGGGTACCACAACAGACAGCTTGACTCCAGAAATCAATCTTTTCCAATATGCAATAGAAAGTAAATGTCTAACACTAAAGGATCAGACCTTGTACCTTATTCCAGACGGTTGAAGTAGATCCCCGTTGAGCTTTCCAAATTTGGCTTGAATTGATAAATTACTTCCTCAACAACAAGTAAACAATACAAGCATACTATATATCATGGTGTTAGATCTATTCTAGCATATATAATCAACAATGTATAAGAATTTGAAATACTCCCATGGATAATATATTCATTCAAACACACATTATTGGACAGGAAAATATATTTCTATTAATATAAATCAGATATTACAATAGATACAACCTCTGACTGCACGTTTGCGAACCGGAGAAACTGAATCCCCCACTTGGGCCTCCACCAACTCAATCCTCCATCTCTCGATAGCAAGCTCACAAGCAAAAGGCAAGCTTGGGAAGAACACACTAGTGCTCCAAGGGACAAAGGGATGCAGACTCAAGCATAAGTTCCAACAACAATGGACTATAGTTTCTTTTCTCTCAATTCTCTCATATGCCTTCAATGTACCATAGAGTTCCTTATATAGATTTTCAAAGGGGTATTGAAAGGTTGAATCCGAGCGATCTCAAAGCATAGGGAAGGCCAGGAGTCTTGAGTGAGTCAGATCCATGTCAAGGAACACTCCAAAATGATTTGGATTTTCGTACACATCCTGATGTACGCGGTTTTAGTGGTCAAACCCATGTATATACGCGATTAAGGGATTAAAAGTCGCGTATAGAATTTTTCACATGTTTTTAGGGATGATCAAGGAAACATCAAAGGACAAAAAATGGTCCATGGGGTCTAAGGAGTCTACAGCGGGATAGGGGAAGGCCATACACAGTGTGATTTACCTGGAGTGGTAAAATCAGCTATAACAGATGGCCCCTAATGTGTGAGGTCAGAGGGGTCATACGATGGCCGAAATACATTATAAGTCCATCCCAGAAGTGGAGTGATGAAGGATCCCAAATGGAAGACCAGCCACCCAATCGGCATAGTACAATAATACAACTCTGCATATAACTGCAAATACATATAGCAGTCCTGGATACATAAGAGTACAATGGCCATGGATAGGTATGATACAAGATATCACATAAGTGGTCATCGCCACGTACAATATACATAGATCAGAATCTCCATGGTGAAGATATACAAAGGACCATGATCTCCATAATGGCTGAAGATATATAATAGATCAAGATCTCCATAATAGCTGGAAATGTCTGACATATACTGGAATCAAGTCACAAGAGCTGAAATCTCATGAACAATGGCATGATCAAGGAGGTAGCATATAAGGGATTCCACCAATCTGTAAAGTCTTCTACACACACCGCTACGAGTACATGTCCTACTATGCAAATAGAGGTGTCGAGGTTGAACATAGTATTCCATCGTCTGATTACCGGTCATTGATGTATACCGTTAACAGATGCAAGATCACCCACCAATAATGAAAATGGGAATCAAGGTATTAGAGTGCAAACTAACAAGTGTGAATAAATGTGTTGAGGTCGAACACTTGAGAGGATCCATCGATCAGGGGACATTGATGTATTCCCATAGACTGTCGATTGCGAGAGAACCCACCACTGATGATTGCAAGTCTCAAGGCACTCAAAATGACTCTAGATTCCAATCCCAGAATAAATGATCTGAAGTCGATGGGATGAAATCTGCTAGAAGGAGGGCAATAAGGCATCCCCCATCATCCAACACGAGGTACTCAGCAAAGCTGTATAATGTGGAAGGACTCGATCATAAGGTGCATGAACCAGTAACTATACCGGGAATGGCCGACATGCAAATTCAAGATAACTGGGAATGGCCGACTCAGGCTTCAACTTCCTTCGAACAAGAGAATAATGACATATGGTGACAGAATTAAGGCAGCATAGACTCGATATGAAAACTAGGACATCTCTGCGACACAGGAGGCATCGACAGAGGCTCCATAGGGACTGGAAGCTTAACCAGTCAGTGGAGATAAACTCAAATAAATGAGTACAACTCCTAAATTCAAACTATAACCCAATCAATGGATGTGATATATAGTGCTCTATTCGAAGGCGACACGACTCGACAGCTGCCACAGATAACATCTTTCCTTGTCCGACTTTTTGGTTTTTTTGATTTTTTTGGACTTTTTCGGTTATTTAAAAAGCTTGAAAAATAATAAAATGGATTTATAGTTACAGACTAGGAGGAGACAAGTGTCATAAGGGAAAACAAACTAGTTCCAAGCAATGGAACATACCTATGCTCAATGCAAGGATACGTGTGTAGGATATCGACACTCGAGGGAAAATCCCCTCCCGTTAAAAGGGAAACAAGCTATAAAGGATATAAAAAATGGCTCTACATGGCTAGACATGAGACAAGCTCAAGCTATATGGCTGAAACGCAATGTCAGGAGAGCCAGCATAAAGCTCAATAAGGTAGGCAAAGCTCATGATAATGCATTCACAACTTGACATGAGGGAGTCTTGAGGGAAATAGGCCAGCAAAAGATCAAGAGGAGTATGAGGCTCTTGCAAAATGTCATGGCAGTACTACACAACAGACTCCCACACCCTAAAGGAGAAAACGTCAGCATGGGCACAAAATGCAAATAACGTGCTAACTAGGGTACCCATGTAAGGTGAAGCTCTACCACTCATATCATGCCACTTCTAAAGCTGCAAGAAGGTTCCATGACATAATAGAGTGCGTTCGTACCTAAGGTCATGATGAGATGGTCATAAGGTTATGCAAAATGAAAACGGTGATGAAACCTAACCTATATGCTAGTTTAGACATGATACCTGAGATCGGCACGAACGGGTCAATCCAACGGCTAAAACGGCACTGAAAAAGGTCCTCTACATCATGAATTACGTCAAAAACGGTCCAAAATGGTTAGAAAATGTCGAAACTATAGGAAAGTGGGTAAACATTTTCAAATATTCGAAAATTTTCTATAAATATTAAACAATTCAAAATATTATAAAACATTTGAAACTTTGACCCATTTGAGCTCAGATTTTCCACAGCGAATTCCAGGAGATCTAGCCGGCGGAATCCACTACCGTTTCTTCCAGGTATTTACCCATGCTCTTCTCTTTCATTTTGATGCAATTTTTATGAAATTCCATGGTCAATTAAGCTTTCTAGGACAACCTAAAATGGGCGCCGCGGCCCACATGGAAATCGAGGGTTTTTCCGCGTATAGGGCTGGATATACGCAGAAAATGCCCCCAAACCCGTCTACATACGCGGCTGTTTTGAAAACAGTCGCGTATGAAGTCGCGCATAAGGTTTTTTCAATAATCTAATGGGAAAATTGGCAATTTATTGTGCAGGATGGTCCTAGAGTGGAGAGAGCGTGAACATGGTGAGGTATAGGAAGCAGTAAGGGCCGATCTAATGGCTCAACAAGCTCTATGTGCATGTGGACTCCACAAGTTTTGGTGTCTTGGTGGTTTGAGGGCCAAACCAAGACTATTACAGATGCTAGTGGATTACTGGGATCCAGACTCGGAGTCCTTCCAGATAGATGGGATGTCCCTCACTATAGAGGTGGAGGACATATACTTCATTATAGGGCTTTCTAGACGAGGGGAAGTAGTGAACCTTCATTCTCGTGGTGGGCCAGGAGGTGGCCTGAATACCGACGAGTACATTGCAGTGTACTACTATCCAGACACAGAGAAGGTGGGGAGTCAGGTCCCTACCAACGCTATACAGGTGCTGGGCCTAAAGGCCATACTATTGACATTGGGCAGGATAGCAGGCTTGGCATCACTCCACCAGGCCTCACGGCCTTTGATGTTCTATGTAGTGGAGTGCATGAGACCCACAATTTATGACTAGAGCACCACACTACTGAGCAACATGAAACATCAGCTCAGTGAGTGTAAGGCAGGCAGAGCGCGGAACTTCAGGTTCAGTAGTATACTGAGCACGTTTTTCTTTGAGCGTGTTCCAGGATTGAGCCCCAGAGTAGACATTCCTCTTCACGAGGTTCAAGATCCAGCCCAATGGTGTTGGGAAGATGCTATGTGTAGACTGGGGGGTGGTAGGGTGGCCAACCCTTATCCAACTGACTTCTTTCCGTGGTGGCGATGACAGATAGTTGCCATTGATGACTACCCCTATGCAGGGATAGATTTTCGGGGGGACCTGGACATGCCGCTACCACCAGGATCGGCATATGGCGATATAGGTAACGAATCTCAACCCTCTATTTTTTAAAAAATTTTGAGTTATTTAATTTTTTGTGTTTTCTTGATTATATAAAATCAAAAATACATATTTTTGCATGCCAATACATAGTGACATCTACCATTTGTGTGTAGATGTGGGACCACGGTGGCCAAAGGGCTTCCCTCGTCATAGATGGAGGGGAAGAGGAGATGATATCATGGGTGTGGATGTGGAGCGGATGCTCCAGAGCATTCATACCAATTTTTTCAGGCTGACACATAGGTTTCCCATGGCGCAAGTCGAGGAATTGCCTGAGGCTATGCAGCTCTAGGTGGTGGGTGTACCACGAGCATGGGTGTGATTATTTAGATGGCTAGCTAGAGCCGTAGTGACCTTCCATGATCACAACCCTCCTCCTCCTCCACAAGATTAGACACCTGGGAGTGTATACATTTTGTACTACCGTGTATTATATGTTGGTGGCTCGAGAGCCCTAATTTTGTATCATGACACTATGTATTATTACATTTTGGCTTTTATATATAATTTTTTTTATGGTGATTTGTTTACTTATTTACATGTGTAAAAATTGTGTTTGTGATGAATTTACTGTGAATGAAACAAATGCCAATCTAACACGTAGTTAGCATATGATTCAGCAACTTGATTATTAATTCTTGGAATGTATATATATGTTATATTGTCAAATTGTCATTCTAACAATCTCACATGTAAGAATCTTCTCAATAATGTCGGATCTCTAACATGGTACAAACCATTAAGCTGTGACACTACTAACTCCGAATCAAGACGTACCTCAAGAGAGAGAACGCCATGTGAAATGGCATCCTGTAGAAGCTCAATAACGACACTATATTCAGCAACATTGTTGGAAGATGGCCACATACATACACCTCCTGAAGATAGTACCTGACCCGTAGGAGTATAAATCACCCAAGCAGCAGAGGCTGAGTGTTGAGTGTGATGGCTCGCACCATCCGCAAATCCTATGTAGGTGGAATATTCCATTGACATCTGCCAAAAGAAACGGAAACTCATCACAAACCCGATCACGATAAGAAAAATACCTAACTATTCAAAACTATACACTAATATACAATAAGCAGCCTTGGCTGAAAATTATGCATAGTATTTCTTGAGAGAGAGCCCATTTCTAGGCTCCTCCAAGGCCGTTCCTTCATAATCCACTAACTCGTAAGCACCCTTCTCTAACACACGTTTGACCACGTAAGGGCCTCACCACATAGGATTAAATTTCCTTGCCCCCAAGGGTTCTTTCGGTTGATCCCACAAAAGGACCAATTCTCCTTCACTAAACCTCCTTGGACGGACAGACTTATCATACTGGACCTTTACACGATGTTTATTAACTTCTTAAGCCACTAAGGCATCCCGACGCTGCTCATCAAGTTGCTCAAGGTGGACCAAACACTCCTCCAATGGTAAGAGAATGGATTTGAGTGATTTATTCACTACCTCTACCTGTCCATTCACTTGAGGGTAGTAAGAAGAGGAATGCTCTTACTTATACCCTAACTTTAATGCCAACTCTTCCATCATATGGTTCTGAAAGTGTGAGCCATGGTCAGTGACAAGCTCTTTCAGAATCCCAAACCGAGTAATAATTTGGTTGAATACGAAGTGAGCGGCTGTCTCACCGTCGGATCTTACTGTAGGCATAGCCTCAACCCATTTTGTGAAGTAATCAATATCCACTATAATATGATGGTGCCCCCCAGTCGAAGGTGGGTTGCAATCCATAAAATCGAGCCCCCACTTAGTGAAGGGACCGGCAGTGATAATAGGATGTAACGGGGTAGGTTTTGAGTGCATATTATGTGTAAACACCTGGCAAGGGTGGTACCTCTTGACTACATATACACAATCCTTAAAGATCGACGGCCATAAATAACCCGCTCTTAAGATCTTTTGAGTTGTAGAAAGCCCAGATAAATGACCACCACACGCCCCTCCATGGCAATCATTCAACACTACCTCAGCCTCTTCATGAGTTAAACAACGTCGTAAAATGGAATCTACCCCACGGTGGTACAAAGTGTTATCCACTATGAGGTAGTTCTTAGAGACGTGACGTAATCGTCGTTGTTCATCTCGCGAGAGGTGAGTAGGGGTCTTCAATGTTTGTAAATATATTATGATATCCCCATACCATGGGTCCAAAGTTGAGATTAAGAAGATGTGTTCATCGACAAACGTATCTTCACAAACCAACTCTTCGGCCTCGCTCGGGAAATCCGATATAAGCTCTGCAAAAATTAAAGACTTCTTCAATTTTGTCGAAACAAACTCAAGATCGAATTCTTGCAGAATGAAAATCCATTTATTATATTTCCCCCCAATCATCCTTCGAGTGAGGACAAATTGAAACGGATTGACATGGGCTACAACCAAGGTCTGGTGAAGGAGAATATAATGTCTCAACTATTGAACCGCATGTATAGTAGCTAAAGAAAGCTTCTCGACATGAGAATAATGAATCTCTGTGTCAATAAGGTTCCGACTCAAATAATATATGACATGCTCTTGAAGCTCCCCATCCTCTTGAACCAAAACCATACCAATCGTCTCTAATGACGCGGCCACATAAAGTAGGAAATCACGGCTATAGTCCGGAGGACTAATCACCGGGGTCAATGCTAGGGCTCACTTGAGTGCATCGAAGGACTCCTGGGCTTGCTCATCCCAATAAAAGGGGGTGTCGTTCTTCAAGAGACGCATGAAGCCTCTAGTCAAATTGGCAAAGTTGACAACAAATCTTCGTAAGAAGTTTGCCATGCCTTGAAAACATTGAAGATGACGAATATTCTTCGGGGGAGACAACTGAAGTATTGCCTCAACCTTCAAAGGGTCGACTCTTATACCCTATTTAGACACGATGAATCCCAACAACTGACCTGACTTCACACAAAAGATGCACTTATGAGGATTTAATCTAACCGAATAGTGCCGGCATATTTCGAATACCAATCTCAAGTAATAGGGATGACGCATTCTCATACGATAATGAGCAGCAAGGTTATCCAAAAATACCTCGATAATTGACTTGAGATCATGGAAGATCAAGGTCATTGCCCGCTGAAATGTAGCTCCGACGTTTTTAACGCCGAAAGGCATTTTTCGATATGCAAACATTCCCCAAGGACAAATAAATGCAGTCTTATGTTGGTCCTTAGGTTTAATCTGTATCTGATTATATCAGGAAAAGTAATCCATGAAGGAAAAAACCTTGCTACCTGCACACTCATCCAAAATCTGATCAATAAATGGTGTGGGGAAATTGTCCTTAGGATATGCACGATTCAAATCGCAGAAATCAATACATATGCAGATCGCTCCCTGCTTCTTATCCACCAGAACGGGGTTTGAAACCCACTCTGTCAAGGGAATGGGATAGATGAAATTGACGTTCAACAGCTTCTCTATCTTTGCCTTAATCGCGGGTGCTTTCCTAGGATTCACCGCATGCAAAAGTTGTCGAATAGGCTTAGCGTTGGGGTAAGTATTAATTTCGTGCTCGACAATACGAGGGTCAATACCTTTCATCTCATCGTAAGACCAAGAAAAAATATCATGAAATTCCTTAAATAGCTCGGTGTATTCTAGAATCTCAGCATGGGAACATTCTGTCCCAATATAGACATTCTCTATTGTGCTAGGATTGCAAGAGATGTTGATAGGAATCGTTGAAGATATGTTCGCCATGTTTCCATCAGCCATCTGAGCAGGAGAGCTTAATGGAACCATAGGACTACCAACTCTCTAACTAAGAACCGCCCTAAAATCCTCACGCTCCAAGCGGTCAATCTTGGGAAGAAAGTACGATCTATGATGGATTTCCTCCCATGGTGGCTCAACTCCCAACATAGCCTCAATAATCGCTTCATCTGAAGGGAAAATCATATCAAGGCAGTCGTGCACGTGAGAATACTATACTGTCCATGCCGGTAGCACATAAGGGTTCTCCTCTTCTGCCTGTGAAGAGGAAGGACTAGGCTCTGCAACACACTTGAGATTAGCTTGATAAGCTATCATAGTTGCAGGCAACGACACATCCATCACGACAGGCTCACTCGAAGTACTCGGTGTAGGAAGAATCCAAGGATCTTCCATATGACTCGTGCAAAAAAACACCGATCTCGTAGATGTCAAAGCCTCATCGGAACTAGATCCTATCATAAGGATCGGTGCAGGACAACTAAAGCTTCCCATGAGGGATGGATACATGCCTACACCCACACTCCCAGTTGCCGGCTGAGAGTGTTCAACGATCGGGATCGAAGCTCCCGAAGATGCGGTAACAGACGAATTCTTGAATGTTGTTTGATCAATCATTACGATCTTCCCATTATGTGGAAAGCATACAACACGGAATAGGGAAGAAGCAACGGCTTGCATACTGTACATCTAGTTCCTACCCAGCAAGAGATTGTAGTCAAGGGGCACATCAACCACCTCAACCTCTATCGCAACGGTCTTCCCTCCCAAATGGACTTTAAGGGAAGGAAGGATGCCATGAGGCCTAAAGGATCTCCCATCGAACGCAGTTAACATGGTTGTTGATTTAGAGAGCTCAGGGGAACCCAGACCCTTCCAACATGAAAAAGACATCACAGAAGCAGCAGCGCCTTCGTCAATCACAGTGCACTTGATGGTCATATTAACACATTCTACGTAAATCAAAAGAGACACATAGTAGGGAAAGTGAGGCTAAAGTCCTGTGGTTTCAAATTTTATCACGGAGGAATAATCATCATCATTCACACCAAGGGAAAAAAGCAACGCCTTCCTTTGTGAAGGACAACTCTGAAGCACTTCCAATGCAGACATCGCACAAGGAGTGTGGCCCAAATCCTTGACAACTGAATAGTTCTATGCGGCTCGGGCATTTGAATCATGCCCCGAACGCTTAAGGACTCCCTTAGGAATGCGAGGTGCAGTCTCAGGTTTATCCATAAGTTTCTCAATATGCAAAGGGGACCCTGGTAAATCAGTCTCTTTACCTAGGCTGGGTTGTGATCAAACATAATCTTTTGCACGGCTCACAAATTTCGTAGCACGTACCATATTAATGCAACCGCGACCACTACCCTCCGGTGGATCTTGATCACCACCAGACTAGTCATGGGACCTCGAGTTCATATTTTTATTGTGTGGTAAAGGGATAGTTAGCATAGCTGGGCCCTGTGCCAAGAATCTCGAGGCTTCCTCAATACGAGGGCACAAGTAAGTGAGGTGATCATCCTTACATAACTTGCAAGGGAACTTAACCTTACATTTAGCTTGCTTGTCCCCCCCAACATTTCGGCCGTTCTTGTCATTACTATTAGCATTTTCATTCTTATTCTCACCCTTACGATTATTTTTACCCTTTTTTCTATTTCGTCTAGGCTGTTGGTTACCCTTTTGGTCCGACTATTGCACTAAAAGTACACTCGCTGTTTCGGCTGGTTGAGATGAAGTCATAGCTTGTCCCGAAGCAGATTGGTTGATTGACAATTGACTAACTTGTTTTGTAACCGAATCTACAGGTTTCGCACTTGCACAACGCACAATGCCATCGGCATGTGGTCCTGGTTTGACTTTGGGGTCGAAACTGGAACATGGAGCATTGAGAATAATCTCATATAACAAACCGGATTGAGCATAGATCGATTCCAGTTCCTGTGCCCTACAAATCGCTTGTTCCTCATTTTGCACTCCGGATGTAGAAACATCCTTCGCTATATAGGGCAATAATGACTTGAGGAACCACCCGAGGAGGAACTCCGGTGGTATAAAGGCTTTAATTAACCTCTTCCATCTACGCAACACTATCAGAAATATGTGTGGCTTTATCTTGCTGAAATGTCGAAAAGAGTTCAGTACCAACGTCATAACGCATTGGTAGCTGGAATTGGTTAAGAAAATTCATCGCAAGGTCGTCGAACAAAGCGAAAGATCCCCTAAGTAGCTCTATATACCATTTCGCGGCAGGCCCTGTAAGGGTGCGTTGAAATAGTCGTAAACGGATGGAATCCTGATGTAAGGAATTCGAAGAGCACCATAGGTGAAAAGTAGTAACGTGTTCGCTCGGATCCTCTCCCAATTTGCCCTCAAACTTAGGTATGTCCGAGGGAAGCTTGGTAGGGACAGCTAGCCAAGCCGGGTCACGAGCTACAGGATCGTTCGCTAATCTCGACAAGTCAGGAAGATTGAGCGTTGCGAGGAAAGGGAGCCTAGGCTGATGAGGTCGATGGACTGCTCCCTGATTCATATAGGTCTAATTACCACCATGGCCTTGGCCATAGTGCTTTCTTCCCGTATGACCCGTATAGGGTGGCGTGGAAGCACCATACTGTGGTGGACCTTGACTAGTAGGAGCTACGAAGCTATAATTAGGAGAGTAAGCAGGTTGTTGATACCCGCCCCCATAAGGTGAAGAACCTTGTCCATATTGCGTCCCATAGTAGGGTCCATAAGTCATCACATGTGATGTCCCATGGGACACTCCGTAAGTAGGAACACACGTTCCGGAAATAGGGATGTACATTCTAGAAGTAGGAATGTGACCTCTAGAAGTATGAGCATGACCTCCCGAAACAACAGGTGGTACATGAATCTAAGACACAACCGGTCTAGTAACCGCAGTATGGACATAAATCGTAGCAACGTTTCAGCCTGAAGGACCATGTGAATAAGGTGGAGGGTGAACATTTGAAGAAGTAGGGACTTAGGACGAAGGGACCTGAGTAATAATGTACATACTATTCCCTATTGTTACCCATCTTGGGTCTGGTATCCTAATAGGATCACTAACCCTAGACCTAGGAGGAATATGTGATGTAACTTCCACCACCAGGATGGAAGGTGCAATGTGACTAGTGCTCCCAAACCTCTCCGCATGGTAAGGAATGAGAGTGCCCCTAGGCATAGTGTTAGGCTCGAACTCAGATTCGACATGAAATGCCAAATCATGTGTGGGAAAACCAGACGTAGCATAAATACCATAGCTAGTGCTTGCAGGTTCAAAATGAGTCTTGCCATCCTCCAGCATTCCATACCAGTAATGCGTCAATGGGGAATCAACCCTAGAGTGAGTATGTCTATCATGAAAGGTTCCTATCTCAGAAATCACAAGCCCTAACTCAGCTAAGTCGGGTGAAGGATCGTAGGTAGGATTAAACTCCCCATCATCCACTCGAATGGGAGAAGGTGGTTCAGGAATACTTTCCATATGGTCTCCCATGGTGTGTGAATCAATGTGTGAAATAGTCTGCCTGGAATGTCTAGGTCTCTCTCCCAAAGGAGGAGGAGAAGTAGAAGGCAGAAGTCCTACTAAACGATGAGAATGGCGAGGAGCCGCA
Organism: Pseudotsuga menziesii; assembly: GCA_001517045.1. Classification (NCBI taxonomy): domain Eukaryota; kingdom Viridiplantae; phylum Streptophyta; class Pinopsida; order Pinales; family Pinaceae; genus Pseudotsuga; species Pseudotsuga menziesii. Next base: position 41,143 of record LPNX010218586.1, on the reverse strand, counting down.
CCCGAATCCACAATGACTCAAAAAATAAAAAAGACTCTCTATTTACGCAAACCCTAGGCAAACTATCGTGCACAAATCAAGCACTAATAAAATCTAAAGCCAAATGCAAGCAAACAAGGGCTGGATAAGTGAGCTCCTGAATGAAGCAGGTATGTCTCTCCTAGGAGAGGCTTGAGACTCCCATATGTCTCACCTAGGAGAGGCTTGAGACTCCCATACACAACAAGCTAAGGTACGTAACCAATTATTGTGGCCCTCAGCTTCAACGCGTAAAGGGACTATGCTGTCCGACCTCAACCTGGCCGGGACACCCGCAGAATAACCCCTACAAAGTACCCCCTCGATATCCTAGGTAAGGCCACTAAGGTCACTTCAATATAATCAATGCTCAGGTGGACAGTCGCAGGCGAGATTGACCGTATGGGCAGGGTAGCAAAGCCCGAAACTATCGAAAGAGCCCCCAGATACGAATACAATCTTGGAAATATCTCCGGTGCTACTCAGTTATGACTAGGGGTCATCCCAATAAATAACCGCTCACACTGCCTTGTTCCTAACTCCCTTTTGAGAGGAGGATCCTGAGAAACATTGGTTATACCAAGGATTTCACACACTCACCTGGACAGACACAACATGTTGTTGTTTAGTGGTCTTGGAGAATTTACTCACAATGAACTATTCCAAGACCCTAAAACCTAAGCTTGTTGGTGCACCCTAGAAAAGAAAAGAGTGTAATTCATTTTAATTTAGCATTGATTTTAATTGGATTTATTACTCAAAATAGGGATATGACCGTGCAACTAATGGTGTTATGACACAACATGAAGTAAAATGCAAACCTAACAATCAATGCAAATGCATTGTGTCCATGAAAACAGGGTATGCTACTACGTGAAATGCACAATTTTTCTTCAAATGATGAATGAAAGCTTTCCTATATGAATTCCTAACTAGTACTCCAAAGCAATTCTAGTGCAAGTACAATGCAAAATGCAAAATGCAATGCATGATGATAAGCAAATGTTTTTGGATGTTTTGAAATAAAATGAGATACAAAAAGCAAAAGAATGATTCTATGACCCATAGACTTTGCAAGCACACTCAAATAACACTCAAGAAAAGCACTAAGGTAAAATAACTCTAATGCACTAATCCTAAACAAAAAATCGAAAATGCCATGACAAGAACCTTCTTAAAAAAAAATTTAGCCTAAAAAAACATTTCTGGTCAGAAACAGAGGTATAAACAGACTCTGGTAGTGCCAAAGGAGACTCAGCAATCATCAAACTTCACCCGACAACCATTTAACTTCCACAAAAGGGAAAAATTAAGGGCATACATGATTGTTGGCAGTAAACCCGCGTGTATACATGGAAATCGCAGAGAAACCCGCGTGTATACGCAACTGTGAGTTAAAAACTAGCGTACAGGAAGAAAGGTGCATAAAATCAAGGCAAACAGACAAGCTGAGACAAACTTCACACCAATCAGACACTACCAGGCATACATGCCCCCAGACCCGACACAGAAACAAGAGAGAAAGCGCAATTCAAATTCATTGAATGCTGATAGAAAAACCCCCAAAGGAAAACTACTAGGAACTCCCCAGCAAAGTCGCCAATTCTGTTACGGAGAGAAATTCTTATGGCTGGGGGTACCACAATAGACAGCTTGACTCCAGAAATCAATCTTTTCCAATATGCAATAGAAAGTAAATGTCTAACACTAAAGGATCAGACCTCGTACCTTATTCCGGATGGTTGAAGTAGATCCCCGTTGAGCTTTCCAACTTCGGATTGAATTGATAAATTATTTCCTCAGCAACAAGTAAACAATACAAGCATACTATATATCATGGTGTTAGATATATTCTAGCATATATAATCAACAATGTATAAGCATTTTAAATACTCCCATGGATAATATATTCATTCAAACACACATTATTGGACAGGAAAAGATATTTCTATTGATATAAATCGGAGATTACAATAGATACAACCTCTGACGGCACGTTTGCGAACCGGAGAAACTGAATCCCCCACTTGGGCCTCCACCACCTCAATCCTCCATCACTCGATAGCAAGCTCACAAGCAAAAGGAAAGCTTGGGAAGAACACACTAGTGCTCCAAGGGACAAAGGGATGCAGACTCAAGCATAAGTTTCAGCAACAATGGACTATAGTTTCTTTGCTTTCAATTCTCTCATATGCCTTCAATGCACCATAGAGTTCCTTATATAGCTTTTCAAAGGGGTAATGAAAGGTCGAATCCGAGCGATATCAAGGCATAGGGAAGGCCAGGAGTCAAGTGAGTCAGATCCATGTCAAGGAAGACTCCAAAAGGATTTGGATTTTTGTACACATCCTGATGTACGCGGTTTTAGTGGTCAAACCTGCGTATATATGCAATTAAGGGATTAAAAGTCGCGTATAGAATTTTTCACATGTTTTTAGGGACGATCAAGGAAACATCAAAGGACAAAAAATGGTCCATGGGGTCTAAGGAGTCTGCAGTGGGACAGGGGAAGGTCATACACAGTGTGATTTACCTGGAGTGGTAAAATCAGCTATAGCAGTGTTTTAGATGTTCATCATCTGATTGTGAAAAGATTGTAATATCATCTAAGTAAATCACTACAAACTTATCTCGTTCTCCTATTAAGGCTATGTCCATAGCTCTTTGAAAAGTAGATCATGCATTCATTAATCCAAAAGGCATTTTATTGTACATGAAAGTACCCCAAGGTGTAGTAAAAGCCATTTTTTCTCTGTCATCTAGGTGCATGGCAATTTGATTATATCCTAAAAAACCATCAACCATAGAAATTATTTGTGCACCAACGACCTTCTGCAGTATTTGTTCTAACTTTGGCAAAGGGTAATTATCCTTCAATGAAGACCTATTCAAATTTCGAAAATCAACACACAATCTGATTTCACCATTCTTCTTCCTGACAGGAACTAAATTGGCTACCCATGAAGAATATCTGAGGGGAACAATAATCTTAGCATCTAATAACTTTTTCACCTCCTTTTCTATAATAAGGAACAAAGCTAGATTTATCCTCCTTAATTTCTGTCTGAAAGGTTTCACATTTGGTTTTAAAGGCACTTTATGTTGTATAATTCCAGTATCATATGTCTTCAAATCTTCATATGACCAAGTAAAAACATCCACATACTATTTTAACAACTTGATGTACCTGTTTCTCTGCTCTGCTGTGAGTGCTTTTGAAATCTTCACCATTCTAGGATGTTCAGCGGTGCCAATATTACAGTCCACTACATTTTCTTCTAAAGACTGTACAACAGGTTTTAAAGGTGTATCATCCTTTGAGAATATTCTCTCTAATGGCACCAAACCCTTGGGAATGAAGTTAATTTTAAGTTCAATAATCTTATGACCTGCAATCTCATTTTCTACAATATCTTCAAACTCTTCAACCTCATCATCTTGTTCTTGATCAATTAGAGAATTGGAAAACTCACCTGTCAACTCCAAGAACATTTTTATTTCAATATCATCTTCAAAAACTTTCCACTGCTTTACATTATCAGGCACAGAAGGTCTGTACCTAACCTCGATAGGATACTTCGACTGTGTTGTTTTAGGAATCTTGAAATGTGTGGCTGCTAGGGCAAAAGAATCAACAGTTTGGTTATGATCCCTAGGAATATAAGTGATATTAAAAGCCACGAAGTAATTGTCTATCATATCCCATACTTCATTACGGTACACTTTCAGCAGATCTTGTCTTACTTGATAGTTGTTCCTTACTTGCTGAACAACCAACTCGGAGTCGCCATATACATAAATATGTTGAATACCTAAATCTTTTGTAGCTTTCAAACCCAACAACAAAGCTTCATATTCTGCAGTATTATTGGTGGTAACAAATTCCAATTTATACATTAACCTTACTGCTTCACCACCAGGAGATATTAGAAGAACCCCTGCTCCAGCACCTTCTTTGCATGATGATCCATCAAAATACATTTGCCAAACTTCATCTTCTTGTTCCCTAGTGTGTTTGAATGGATTTTCTTTTTCAACCTGTAATAAACCAGCAGTATTATCATCATCACTAAAATGCAACATACAAGTACCCAAATCCTTGTCAATAGCATACAAGGGATGATTTGCAGGGTTCTTGTCATCAGTCACAATATAGACAAATTGTAACTCTCTATATAACCTTCTGTTTTCTCCTCCAAATACAGGAATGGTGGCATATGTTAAGTCCATCTGTAGAGTTCCACCAACCTTCTTAGCCTAAGATCTATAGAGGAGCAGTCCAAAATTGGGTGTAATTTCTGCCACTACCACATCCATAATCACACTCTTCATTGGTAGCTGAGCTAAACTAACCACCATATCTTTTATCACCCCTAAACATTTTATAGCTCATGAATCAAAAGCATACAAGTCATGGTAAGGTTTTGTTATGCTCAAACCTAAAGCTTCCATGATAGCTTTTGGAATTAGGTTATGAGATGCTCCTGAATCCAAAAGGCAATTATGTATCATTTGCTCATGAATAGTTAGTGTGATGTAAAAAGGACCTGATGCACTTGCCTCATTTTTAGTTTTTTCTGCCAAAGCTGATCCAATAAAATTTTTAGGACTTTCTTCTTGTAAATTCATTGTGTCAGAAGGAAGTTGACTGTTTGATAAACCAATCATTTTCAGAACTGAATTTTTGTAAGAAGGATTCTTCATCAACTCAGTAAAAGGCATAGGGATCTTGATTTTGCCTAATTCATTTTCCAGATTGAAATTCTGCATACTTTTATTTACCTCTTCAACTTCAACATTCTTCTTTTGTTTATCCTGATTTTGTTTTTTCTCTAACACAGGATCAGACTACTGTTTAGGAGGCAAAACTACCTTTTTCTTAGGATTCTAAAGTACTTGCTTTGGACATGATCTTAAATTTAATGTTTTCTTTGGCTCAGTCTGATATGTATCAGTAGTTACAGCAGTCACTTCAAGATTCAAATAATTTTTTGTTTCAAACACATCTGCATCATAGTATTCTGAGTTTAAAAAATATTCTTTAGTAACAAAACCCTCAGTCAACTATTCTCCAAAATAATTCAAATCCTAATCTGGATCCTCAAAAAACACTTACTCTTCAATTTATTCTTCATCAACTACATTATTCTGAAGTGGTGGTGGCACTTTTTGATCCTCAGTTTCTCTCCTTTCTCGCTGTATATCATTGTTTCTTCTCTCTCTTGGAATGAAACAAGGTACAAACTGTCTTCTAAATTGGTTTGGATTATTAGGGTTTTTGTCTCCCTCTTGAACAAGTTTATTTGAATTCTTCTCTAATTCCAACTTGTTTAGTTTTGTTGTCAGTATTTTTACTAGCTTGGCCATCTCATCAATTTTACCTTCTGCAGAGTGGGAAGTTGAAGCCCCTGGTGCCGCCTCTTTCTTACCCTTCCTGTCATATATCTGCTGAGCTGTATTTCCCTTAAATCTATTAGAAGCTAATATATTAGACTCCACTTCTAATGTTGACTCTTGCATGTTTAGTAAAGTAACAGGTCTTCTTTCTCTGAAGAGTAGGGAAAGCTCGTGATCAAAAGCATTGGCATAAGTGAGTTTTGCAGAAGTTTCTGAAGGTTTTATCTCTGCAGGGATTCTGCCATACATTTTATTGAGCCTCTTCAAAAAATCAGCTATGGTTTCATCCTTGTTTCTTCTAAGGGCTCCAAACTCAGTAATGTAATATGTGTAATCTTTGGTATCACCCCACTGTCTCATGAAAATATCCTGAAGCTCTTCTATGATAGTAATAGAATTTGTAGGTAACTCTCTGAACCATTTTCTGACCTCTCCATCAAGACTCTATACAAACATCCTCATCCACACATCCTTGGCCTCAATATTCTTATTATTTGCATAGCTAAGAAATGCATCACAATGATCCTTAGTTGTGGTCTCACCTTGTCCATTAAACCTAGGCAAGTATTTTTGGTAATCACCCCCAGAAAGTGCATTCAAAGGCTGAGGATAAACTAAAGGTGCATACCTAGCTACCACCATTTCGTCCATCGTGTCCAATGGTTGATTTTGGGCTTCCATCTTTAAGTTAACTGGTTTAGGTGATGGAAAGATTTGACTAGAACTTAGCTAAAATGGAGTTTTACCAACTTTGAGATGAAATAAAGGGATTTTTCTAGGAGATGTTGTCTTTGCTTTCTTGAAATATTGAGGATCATTGAAAACTTGAAAATTACTAACAGGGATTGTAGGCTTCAACCAAGATGAATCTTGTTCTTCTCCCTCAAAAACAGAAAAGGGTCATGAAATATCTAACTGATCAGGGTTACATAGGGCTGGTGATGACTGAGACCTTCTGATCTTCCTAGCTATTTTCAATATATGTTCTGGGTCTAAGACACCCAGCTGTAAAGGTGAACTAGGTCTACTTCTTGTTCCAACTCCCTTAGTAGCCACTGTGAAATATTGGTGAAAAGTAGTCTTTAAAATTTGTTGGTTTAAGTTCACCTCTCAAAACCAGTGAAATGATGAGTATCCCAGGGAAAATAGGTTTTCAACTTCATCCCCGGCAATGGTGCCAAAGATGTTAGTGCCAGAAATTGTTCTCAGACTACGAAAGAACAAGCCAACACAATCTCAATAAACACAATAAAGTAAAATAGGTTTTTGTAGGGTTTTGGTTGTACAGTTTGTAGACAAGAGGGAAGAAACTTCATGAAACCAAAGAAAGCACTAAATCATGAGAATTTGAAAGACTGAGATGCATAACATATAAACTATAATCCAAACATAATAATCACAGTACTGAGTTCCACCCACAGTTAGCAAGCATTTCAAGCATAAAACCCTTAAACATGAAATGAGTATACCAACTGAGAAATTAACACAAATTAGAAATGAAACTAGTCAAAAGTCTAAAAGGGCATATAGTTGCATATATTTCATAATTCAGTCATCAAAAACACATAAGAGTTTTTACACTTAGCTCATAAACCACGACCTGATAGCCTCCCCTTGCACAAAAATCGAACCCCTGGTCCTTTTTCAGACTTACATTTATCTTGTTCCTTCAAAAAAAGTTACATAACTGCACCATAACTGCTTTTAGGTCACCTATCGAATTGTTCAATATAAACTATCATTATACAAAAATGAAATAAATTTTTCAAACTAACTAATAACTGGTCTTTCTAAAGTACTTTTACAAGTCTTTTGTTGCCTCTGCTAAAAGAGCAATTCCCTTTAAAGCCTGAGCTTTCCTTCTAGCTTTCTAGTGGCCTGCTTCCAAATCTGCAACTCTCTTTGTTAGCTCCTCTTTCTGTTGTGTCAGCTCCTGGATAGTTTGTCTTAGTTCTGTAAACTTATTCTATGTCTGTCTTTTTCTTTTAAGAGCCTATTTAGAAACTGAAATCAATTCCTGATAGTGACTATTAACTTCTTCCAAATATTCTCTTAGTATTTTATTTGCAGTCACTAATCATTCATTGCTTTCATGCAGGTACTCAATTTGATGCTTGTATTGTTTAATACTCCTTTGCAAATTTTCCTTTTCAGAATCAATGCATTTACCTTCTACTATTGGCTGCATCCCTTCTGGTATCCATGGGATTTTCAGCTTCTTGAATATTTCTTCATCCTCCTTCATATGCGCTGTTAAGGTCTCATGAATTTCTGAATGTTCTTCAGCTTCAATACTGCACTGAACTGCTTCTTCAATTGCCTCTCTTTTCTCCATACAAGAAATCCATATCATTTTGTTGTTGTTCTTGAATCATCTTATTTCAAACCTCCATGAATATGTCTGAGATCTTAGTATCAGTGAAGACTGGTTTATCTTTTGAAACTATTGGTTTTTTACCCTTTATAACTTCTTTATTTTCATCTTCACTGTCTTCCAATTTCTCCTGAGATGAGGAATCTTCTATTACCGTAACCTTTTTCTCAGCCAGTTCAGGATTTAATAGCTTCTTCATATTTAACCTAAGCTTGTTCTTTGGCCTTGTTTTGGGCCTCCAAACTGCTCCAACCTCTCCTAACATTTTCAAAACTTTCCTTTGATGTGTTATTGAAGCTAGTTCAACAACTTTAATTTTCTTTCTTCGTGACACTGTCTGTTCTTCAGAATGGGTATGTATCTCTTGTTTTTGTTCTTCAAAATGTGTATGTATCTCTTGTTTAAAGTGAACCCTAACTTTATCAGATAAGGATTTTTCATCATCTTCAGAGAGTAGTGTAATAGGGGTTTGTTCCTATTTCTTTACCTCTTCATTTACAATTTGGTTTAGTTCTTTAGGAGAAGCATCTTCTATAGGCTCAACTTCCTTCTCCTCTAACTTTGAAACTTTGTTTTCCTCAACATTAATTTGTTGTTCAATTCCAATGTTTTCATCTTCCTGATTCAAAGATTTTCCTGGTTCACCAGCTTCTTCATATTTGACTGTGACTTTCCTTTTAAGTTTCTTGATCAAACTCTGACCTTTGTCTAACTGTCTCTTCTGAAACTACTCTTCCTTCTCTATTTGGAAACCATACCAAAACAATAAGTATTCCCATGTCTTCTCTCTTTTCTAAAGTACAGTGCTTATAACTAGTTTAATAAGCCCATGATGAAATACTGATTGCTTAGTGTGATCCTGATGTTCTTTCATCCTACTTGACATCTTCTGTAAAATTTTCAAAAAGAAGAATGGGAGATTCATTTTGGATTCATGACTGAGATACTGAAGGAATCTAAAATGATACTTAAACACAAAAGAAAATATCCCTTCACAAGTAATATAACTTTGTAGGATTTTGATAGGCTCTATCCATTATGGCTTAAAATTTTGAATAGGTACTCCCTTTCCCCAAATCTACCACTACATCTGGAAGTAGATATGTCTGAGCATCAAAAATGAAAGGAACCTTTTTGAACCAGAATTCACCCTCATCTAAAATTCCTGTTGCTTCTGCTAGCAATTCCCTGGTCAATTTAAACTTCAAAGTATCAAAAGACACTACATCCTTATCCAAACATTGAGCGAATTTGTAAGAAACTTCTGAGTGATAACCTTCAATCCTTTCAAAAAATACCAACCACCCTGCTTCTGCAAACAATTTTGCACAATCTGGAAAGTTTTGAACCTAGCTCATGTCTGAAGGTTCTGCTCTATTAGTCTTACCACTCTTTTTCATTTTGAACTATTGTCAAATAACTTCTGTCAATAAAAAACACTCTAAATTTCTTCAAATTTTGATAAACTGACAGAGAATACTGTATAGGGGAACCTAAAAACCCTAAACTAAACTCTCTCGTTTAAGCTGATAAATACTTTAATTCCATGACAGATAATTCATCATTTAGTATGACTTAGGTTTAAAAACTAATAATCTGCCATCAATTTTGTCATTAGTCCTTTGTTTAGAAAAAACCCCACATTTATGAACTTAGGTAACAATTCGCAGCCTACCTGTCAAAGTGATTAATCCAGGTGCTGGAATTGTGTTTTCTTGACTATCAAGTGTCCAGTTGCATTCCCAAATCTTCTCTAACTGCTTCGATAACTCCAAACGACCACTCCTCAAAGCTCTAATTATTCGCCCTGTTTCAAAATTCCGATTACAAACTGCTAATTTTTCGCCACGACCTTCATCTGCTCTACGTGCACTTCAGGGAATACGAGATTCAAGGCGCATTTCTCTCATTATGTTCAACCATAATTATTCCATCACTTCTGCAACAGACCGTCACGACTCGCCCTCATGATGATATTCACACCTGTCACAGTGATTATTCTAGAGGAAACACGTATCAAATCCATCATCTAGTATGAATGACATATCATGTGTGAGAATTTTAAAAAAAAACTGACCCAGAAATGATGATTTTTGAACTGCGCGATTTTCCTATAGCGCATGTGTGCAATTTTTCCAGGCTTGCGCTACAAGAAAGTCTGAGTTAATGATTTTTAAAAATTAAACTTATGATAAAGGTTTAAAGTTGGTTTAAGAACCTTAATCAAGCTTTTATGTTATTTTTTAGACCTTTTGATCCATATTAGCCTTATATAAGCCCTCTAACTATGAATTTCAATAAATCAAACCAAAATTTGAAAAATAAAACTAAGAAATCATATAAACATGAAGGTTAAAGGAAAATGATACAAACTATCCTAAGAAACAAAAAATTTTAGAAGAAATGAATAAAATCAAGCTTCAAAACATAAAAAAAAAAGTATTAAACAATGAAAAAAAAAACATGATCTAACAGACAGTCTGAAAAACACAACTGTAGGTTGGCTTGACTGTGTTTGATATGTTTTGGCTATGTGTGAGCCTAGTGTTCCCTAGTTCCTTGTGGAAATAATGCCCAGCTCGGAGGTGGCAGTTGTGTTGAGAGATTGATGAACACAGCTGGACTATGGTTGGGTGGAACGTTGCAGCGACATAGCTAGTTAAGGACAACTTCATCTTCAAGATAAGTATTCTCTGTTGTATTATTTCTGCAATGTATTTGCTTATGAATGTACTGATTATGTTGGATTCTTATTAAATATTTAATAGAATTTATTATTGTTAAATGTCCCTACATTTTGCATCTGTATATGCCTTGTGTTTTCCCACTGTATTTTTCTTATGATCATGGAGGTTGGATACTTGGCTAGAGAGTCATAAATGAGACTATCTTAAGGTCAAAAGTGTTTTTTTTTTGCCCTCCGGAATTCGTCCATGGAATGTGGAAGTCGAAAGTCGGAAGGAGGGAAAAATGGGAAAAAGATAAAGAAAAAATTGGATTTCCGCACCTCGAGCCCACTGCAGAAGGTGGAAGTTGGAAGGAGGAAATAGACAAAAAAAAAAGGTTAAGGAAAAAAGTTGGTTTTCTACACCCAGGTCTCGTGTTGCGGAAAGAGGAAAGTTAGAAGTTGGAAAGCGAGAAGCCAAAATATAAAGTAGTCATTTCGTGGATTCTTGCATCTCGAAATCAACCCACAGAAAGCGGAAAGTGAACGAGTAATGGTAAGCATTTTGTGGTTTTCCGCAATCCCAAATTCCGCAACGAAAGGTGGGAAGAGGAATGCAGAAGACATAATGTGGATAAATTGCTCCGTCGCATTTTAAGTTTTTAATTCTCGAAGTCTGCAGTGGAAGGAGGAAAGAGGAATGCAGAAGGAGTAATGTGGATAAATTACTCAGTCGTATTTTAAGTTTCTGATTCCCGAAGTCCGCAGCGAAAGGAAGAATGCAGAAGGAGAAATGTGGATAAATTACTCCATCATGTTTTAAGTATTCAATTCCCAAAGTCTGCGTCATAATGCGGAAAGCGAAAGGAGGAAAGGTAAATAGGAACATTGGGAAAAATTAAGAGTTCCTCCTATTGCAAGCCGCGTTGAGGAATGCGGAAGGCGGAAAATTCAGTTTAGTGCGGAAATGAATTTTCTAGTTACATAATGGATCCGTGAGCTGTGTAACGACTGTTATAGTGGTGTTTATGCTTAAGCATGAATTTTAAAGCATGAACATGACCCATGACTTTGTTTAAAGAGATAGTAAAGATAAATTTTAAATTATTATGCATATGAGTCAGGTATATGGGCACTTGGGTACATGGACATCGTGGTATTAGAGCGAGTAGTGAAGTCGTGTTCCTCCCTTATATGCTAATGTAGAGGGGAGGGCATGTGACAGTGTGGTATCAGACTGATTATTAAATTCGTGTTCCTCCCTTATATTTTAATGTAAATGGGAGGGGACATGACACCTCCCATAACCATGCTTAAGGCTCCAAGGTCCTAATACCCATACGTTCTACAATTGATACCTTTTAGAAGTCATGAGTGGTGGTTAGAGGCATTATTCATGACTTTAGAAGCCTCAACAACTTTTTAATTAGGGACTAAGGAATCATATTATTCTTAGGAACATTTCCAAGTTCTTGAGCAACATACTTATTACTCAAAACTACCATATTGTATGAACATCCTCAATCATGGGCCATTGATACCCTTAGGAGGCCATGTGTGGTCAGTCAAGGAAACCTTATTTTCCCTACATGGATATATGATTCCTTTAGGACCTAAGGTCCAGTTCTCATCCCTTGATCATTGCCAAGGCCCCAAGACAAATACATTGTTTTATGGATACCCCCAGTAAGTGATGTGTGGTGCATTCAGGCATTGTTGATGGCTATTAATTCTTCAACGACTAAGTCATGGTATTATTCCCTGGAACAATTAGAAGGTTCTATGACACATACACTACTCAGAACTAGCTAATGGCACCAATATCCGTAATCGTAAGCCAATGATACCTACAAGTGCCATGTGTGGTTGTTTAAGGGAACCTTCTTGGCCCTATGTGGATAGAATATATGTTTAGGGCCTAAGGTTCAAGTCTCCTCCCTTTACCATGTCCAAGTCCTTAAGACCCATACAGAATCCTAAATGATGTTAATGGAACGTATATAACTAGTCAAGGGAAAAGGATTCCCTTGATTGGTCCTTTAGGGTGGATTGAGGTGAAAATATTGTCCTTAGATTGTTGTTAGCTTCATTTAGGGCCTAAGGCTTGGGTTTTTCCCCCTAACCATATCTAAGGATGAGAGACTCATACTTAATGTTCAAAACCTCATAATGTTGACTATACAAATTTGGAGACAAAGGATACCCTAGAAAGGTCCTTTGTGGTAACCGACCCAAGAGCCATCATTGATGCTAAAACCCCAAAAGAGTATAATGGTGTCATCTTACAACTCAGGGAAAATATCGCATGGAGAGGCCATTTGTTGTGTTTAGAGGCCTCATTGATACTTATTGAGCCATAGAAATATTTTTTTTCATACTGCATAAGTTTCATCACATGAACTTGGTCAGAGACTTCATATTGATTCTTAGTTAAGCAAAAGATGTAATGGTTACAATATTCCCACTATGAGGAAAGGGATACACCGGGATGTCATGTGTGTTTGTTTGAAGTGTTGTTATTGGACCTATATGAAATGACACTTCCTCTAAGGACCCCTTGATCCATATCCCATGCTTTAAATATTCCTCAAATCTAGTTTTCAAAAGGTATCTTCCATGGTAGATTCATGTTCATTGAGTTGTTTTGTTAAGATGGTGAATTAATTTTTGTTAGGAAAAAAACTAGTAGCAATAGTTGCATGCACATTGTAGGAGTGTGCACATATTAGAATGCATGCATGCTTCTATAATGCATGTGTAGTCCTTAAATTCAATTTTTTTTGGAACCATTAACAAGTACTAAATACATGTTTGTTGACTTGGTTGGTTTGGATTTAGGTTAAAAATGATAAACATGGTGGTTTGGGATGCAAAAATATGAAAACCTTCATTTCTCATATGGCTCTCAATAACTTAAGTTATGATATTATTTTTAGACAAAATACACAAATCCATCATGGATGAAACTACATACACATATANTATATATATATATATATATATATATATATATAGCTTTTGCAAATATTATTTTTCATTGATTTTGTATTGCACTAATGAGAACATAGGCATTATGTTTTTCCTATAAATAACATACCAATGTTACAAAGACTCAAATTTAACATACATATACAAACAATTCATACATAAAACTTATATATTTTGGAAGTTAATTTTATTTCTTACATTTCATCTTCTTAAATCATATTTAAACTCATTATGAATGTATCTCAGATTGTCCCTCCAAATCAACATATTGTTGTTTTCCATGTTCTCATTATCACCAATACATCATTAAAACCGTTATTAGCTTGCGGCCACCTTATAGTCTTATTTGTAATGGGATTATAAAACTTGTATTTTTTTAACACTCACTATATGCCAGAAAAAATACATTGTCCTCTATCATCTAATGTCTTCATCTTTTCATCAAGAACATGTCCCTATGCAATGCACTCAAACACTCAAATGAGAAACAATATATTTATAATTACCTTGTGTTTTGTTTTACTTTATCATTCCCGCTTTTTATGGGGGACTCTTCAAAATGTATAAAACAAGCTATAGATTTAGCCCAATACTCATTTGGTAAATGTTCACCTTTCAACATGCCCTTCTCAATGTCCATGATTGTTTTGTTTTTCCTTTATGCAATACCATTATATTATGTTGTGGTGTATAACTGATAATAAAATGTTTTACTTATTCCATTTGCTTTAAAAAAAATTCAAATAATAGTTATATACAAAATGTCTTTCTCTAATCTATGTGGCTTACCAAGAACGAAAAAACAAAACCTTTTCTTTACAAACTTTGTTTGCATGCTCAACTAATGAAAAACCATTCACTATATTCTTTCTCTGTAACAAATTTAAACCATTAAAACTTAAATAGCCAAATCTTCAAAGAATCGTCTTGTTTTGTTCTGTTCCAGTCGGACCTAAATTTCAATTAGCCTTCCATTTTTATCAAGAATTTTAGATGCAAAATACTTTCAAAATAGAGTCTTTATCCCTTTTGTACTAGTTGACCAGTGTTAATTAGATTGTATTTAAGATCACAAAAATAATACAAATTTTAAATGTTTCTTTTCTTCTAAGTCCGGGTTTTATTGTTTAGGCTCCTTTTACTAACGATAGTTAATTTTTATCATCTCCCAATTTTATTTACGACTTTTCAAATTCATCTATATGTTTACAAACATTTCCTTGTTTCCACATAAAATTAGTACAACCTAAAAACCACTCTTTTTTCTGAACTTTTTTTTTATACTCTTACAAGTAATAAACATTTCAAATTACTATTTTTGCATTAATTTTTTCTTGGAAACCTTGCATTGTACCCATTTATATCAAACGACTTCGTGCTACATGCAGGTGAATAATGCCCAATTCTTTTTACAACAATGTCATTGAATATGGGATTGGTCATAACTTTATCCTTGACTATGATATTCACGACAATTGCTTTTCTTCTAAATCCTCGGGACTTATATTACTATTGCTTCCTTCTTTTACAACTCTACTGGCTGGTGCGGGCGGGCTTGAGTTTGAGAATTGAATGTTATTTTTATGAAAAAACATATCACTTTAAATTTATCGTTTGTTATAAATTTTAAAATATATTCCATAATCTCATTAATAGAAACTTGAGACCATTTTTTAGTTCTTTAATAGCTACAACAACAATTGGGTCAAGACTTTCCAATATATTTTCAACAACTTCGTCATCATTTGGAGTTTATCTATCGAAGTTTATTTAATTAACTATACTTAGTGCATAATTATTTTGTAATCTTATCTAGTGATTATTCCTTGTACTTTGTAGCTAATAAAACCCTTGAAAAATAGATTCATCCATTACTTGTTGGATTAAAAAAATTACTTTGACATTTTTTCTTATTTTGTTTGAAAAGATACTTTTATTCTTTAATAAGACATTATATACTACTTAATTTCCTAAGTACATGAAGTCATTTTCCACCATAGTAAAAAAATCATTCTGATGCTCCAAATCCATACTTCTTTCCATTGGAATGTAGTACTATATCGGATTGAGTGAAACTTGTGGTGTTCACATCCATAATTTTGCAACTAATTTACAAAAATATATACAAAAAATAGCACTTTCACAAGGCTATGTTAAGACATGAAAAACTTAACATGTTGGACTTCTTTTAAAAAAACATTACATACCATGAACAACCTTTTAATAATAAAAAAATAAACATAAAAACACCATAATGATTTTACATGATAATTGTCTCACCTTGGACTAAGCATTATCTCACCGTGAACTAATTTGCATTTGAGTTAATCCGTCCAAATGGCATAGCACAGACAAAAAGATATATCACAAGTAGAACAGCCAGTGCATTTGGAAATTTTATTAAAGATACACAAGCAGAACAGCCAGTGCATTTGGAAATTTTATTAAAGATACACAGACAGAACAGCCAAAGCATTTGGAAATTTTATTAAGCACAAATTAGCAACTTGTAATATATAGTCAAACGTCTAAAAGACCTTAAATCTACCAAAAGTCCACGGCAGATATGACATTCACATATAACGATAAAATCATACTATTATTCATAAATAACCCCATTATGTCTGAACATTTCCACTACCTGGCTTCGATTGTCACTAATTAATTACCCCCACCAACATATTCTCCATAACCAGTTTCAGTCTGTTCATAACCTCCGTTGGTTCCAGGGTTTGAACCGTAGGCATTACGATCATACCCGCGGGAGCCGGGGTTGTAAGTGTCACGATCAAAGTTTCTACGGTAACCGCCATCCGCATTGTAACTTGATCCATAGCCGCTATTGCTTCCTGAGCGAACGCCATACCCTGATGCGAATTCATTGACCTGTTCAAATCGAGAAGTAGACCCGTCGACGGTACCGAACTCGTCCCGGGATCCTGCAGTACTACGGTAGGGCGTGGAATATTGTGAACCGTATCCATTGCCGGCACCTCCAGTTTTCTGACTCTCAGCATCTTCAAAGCTAGCTGGCACCGTGTTGGTCGAATGTTCTTTATAGCTAGCACCGGCACCTTCTTTGCCAAGGTTTTGTGAACGATATGCGCCATAAGAGCCTGCAAAGTAGGCCTTGTTGGATTCTTCATATGCGGTGCCGCTGCCAGAACCGTAGCCAGTTCCACCATTGACACCATCACCCGACACTGAACTGAAACGATTATTTAAGTCACTAACGCTATGATCAGTACCATAGCTCCCTTGGTAACCGGTAACACCGTTCTCTCCATCTTTAGGACTATACTCATTGGCAGGATATCTACTAAAAAACGTGCTCTCTCTCGCTTCAACTATACAGTAAAGATTGATTAACAGACTCAATGTGCGCAGAGCCAAACACAGGATCCTTACAGTACGAGACGCCATTAGTCTATCAGTAACTTATTCAAAAGAGCTACACGAATGCCAGCTTTAACACTACTGGGTGCAGTGGGTGGGTCAAACCGATCCAAGAGAGCTTGAATTGAAACTTGAGCAAAGATAATTATTTATAGCATGCTCTGTTCTCTGTTGTGTACTGTTTTCTTTACCAATACGCCATTTGTAACACTGGGGCTTGTAATTATAAAAAATGTGATTATAGTTGTTCGTCTCTTTTTGTGTTTTTTAAAGAGATATTCGAGAAATGATGTTAAAAAATGAAATATAAGGGGGCAGTTGGTGTTCATTCTTTAGGGTTGGTATTTTGATATCCGAGCTGTTCTTTTTAACGCTATATTTGAGTCGTTTTCAACGCAGATTCTACTCTCCTTTGTCGTGAAATATGGCAAAGTGTGTTTATTAAATATTTGTTTAATGGTTTTGTTGAAGCAGTTGGAATTGAAAAGGAATATTTTCGAAAATGTAAATACTGGGAAATTTAAATGGCTGATGCAATTTCAGAAGGGCATATTCTGTCAACTACTTTGTTGATAATGTTTCAATGTTTCAGGTAAGAGACTTCTGCACTTTAGTATTGGTAGCTTTTCGTGGAAGAAAAGACAATAAGATTGTTAAGTATAACTATATTCATTTACCTACTAGGCGAATGATTGCTAAGTATAGCTATATTTGTTCACCTGCTGGCGCGAAAGTCGCACTAGTGTTTGAGTTTTTATGTTTATGTATTTGAACGTGGCATTATACATCGCATTGGTTTTATGTTTAGTCTTAAGCTAAAAATATTTATTTCAAAAGAAATGGAATTTATCTCATCAAGTGTCCGTTATTTATACATTTACAAGTTATTTATGTATAAATTACCACGTAAGAAAATTCTGTAGTTGGAGGAGCTGGAGCATACATGACGAAAGAGGATAGAACACATCATTTATTTAAAGGTTAAATTAGATAACATGGAAGCATGAAAATTCTGTAGTTGGAGGAAGTGGAGCATACGTGGCGAAAGAGGATAGAACAAATCCTTTATTTATTGGTTAAATTAGATAACATGGAACTGTAGATGTTGAATTGATTCAATTGCTTTTATCTTTATTTTTCTTAATAGCCATAAATTTCTGTTAGCCAAAACCAAGTCGACTAAACTTGAGTTTATGGCTCAATATTAAAAATTTAATTTTCACTTTTCAGGCCTACCTCTTTTTCTTTTTTCCAATGAAACTTGTCTAAGTCCCCACTAGACAAGTTTATAAATTTTAGTGGGACTTTCGACTCAACTAAATTTACTTGTTACCTCGACCACTGGTCACTTCGAAGTTGGACCTCTAAGTCGGTTGACATCTTCCACCTCTCAAGTCGCCTGACCTCTTCCACCTCTCAAGTTGGCTCACTCAATCGACCTTTCTGTTCACTTTGGTAGAAATCTATAGAGTATTTTTCTTAGTCTAAGAGACTTAAAGAAATTACAAATGATTTTCACCTGTGAGTAAAGATGAAGTAAAATGGACACATTAACAAATCCAAATAACTTATAAAAAACATATGCCCAAATATGTAGGAAGACTTGAGTCGACCAATGTGCCTTAAAAGTTGGAAATTTCATGCGGTGAGAAATTTATGGGTTCTTTGATCTTTCACTTAATTGGTAAATGTAAAAGACATTTACACAAATAAATTTGGAAATATTGTGCAGCCAAATAAACATGCATTCAACCATAAACTATTTCATATATATAACTATGCGGAAATAACAAAGGTGTTACAAACTTGTCTATCCAGAATTGTCCGCTCACCGACTAATCCTTTTATAGAGCTTCAGGGTGTGTGCAAGAAGTTGAGGGACCTTTTAGATGAAATCCTAGTTTTCAAAAACAAGATCACGTTACCAAAAAATACATCAACCCGAGCCTAACATAGCACTTGGTATGTTCAACCCGAGCCTGACATGTCGTGGGACATGTAAGATAGGAAGCCATATCACGTACGCGTTATATAACTACAAAACACATATGTAGTTATAAAACGCTTACGCAATTTGTAAATCATAAAAAAAAATTAAATACACAGGCCTGAAACCCAATTTAAATCTCAATTTATTTATTTATATATTTTCTAATTAAATTATACTTAACATCTTATAATAAATCGATCAATCATTACATCATAAAACCCCACTCAACAATAAGCTAATCCAAATAAAGTTGTTTTAGTTTAAAATTTTTTATGGATGGATAATTGATAATGATTAAATAATAATAAAAAGGAAATGGACCTATAAGTTACATTTCAAAGGATGATGATGATATTCATGATGTTCATGATGTTGATGATGAGGATGATGATGATGATGTTGATGGTGATGATGATGAGGATGATGGTGATGATGAATGCTAATGAATGATGATGATGATGATGAAGGTGATGATGATGATGAGGATGATGATGATGATGTTCATGATGTTGATGGTGATGATGATGAGGATGATGATGATGATGTTCATGATGTTGATGGTGATGATGATGATGATGATGATGTTCATGATGATGATGATGATGAAAATGATGATGTGATGTTCATTATGGTGATGATGATGGTGATGATGAGGGTGAAGATGATGATCATGTTGATGATGATGATGATGAAGGTGATGATGATGATGAGGATGAGGATGACGATGAGGATGATGATGATCATGATGTTCATGATGTTGATGGTGATGATGATGATGAAGGTGATGATGATGATGAAGGTGATGATGATGATGATGTTCAGATGTTGATGGTGATGATGATGATGATGGTGATGATGATGATCATGTTGATGATGATGATGATGATGATGATGATGAAGGTGATGATGATGATGATGAGGATGAGGATGAGGATGAGGATGATGATGTTCATGATGTTGACGGTGATGATGATGAGGATGATGATGAGGATGATGATGATGATGTTCATGATGTTGA
>LPNX010218586.1:3317-13317 GCA_001517045.1 Pseudotsuga menziesii | reverse complement strand
CACCCTTCAGCTCTTCGACTAAATCACTTACACAGAAGCTTGAGCTTCGACTTCTCTTTCTCTCTTCTTCTCACCCTGAGTTCCTCCACTGTCTAACTTGATTTACAATTTGTTTCTTCTATTTATAGGAAACCTGAAAATTGCTTCTACATGAGTCGACTGACTCTCCATTAAAGACTGTAATAACTATCTAGCTAACAACTTAGCTTTAGAAATAAATTCGATTGGTTTATATTGCTGAATCGTGGACTCTTCCCTCTTGTCAGACTGACCGACAAGATCTTGAATGATACAGACTCTGACAGAGTTGGCTGAGAGTCAGGTATGGATCTGCGAGTGATTAATATTTCCAACACTCCCCCTTAATTATGAGTAGATGGGGATCTTTAAAAAACAAAATTACAATATGTTTCAGAGCTTAGACATGCTCTATTTATGATAGAGTTCACTGTGGAGAACTTGTCATTCCAAGGTAACTACGTAGATACTGGAATGTATCCTTTTCCAATGGTTTTGCAAAGATGTCTGCAAGTTGATCTTCAGAACTGCAAAATTCTAAACAAATTTCCTTGTTGTTCACCAACTCTCTTATGAAATGAAACCGTGTGTCGATGTGCTTGGTTCTCTTATGAAACACATGATTCTTTGATAATGCTATGGCTGAATTGTTTTCGTAGAAGATTGTTGTCGATTCTTGATGGTTCTGTGACAAGTCTTTTAACACTCTCCTCATCTAGATAACTTGACATGCAGCACTTATCGATGCAACATACTTTGCTTCAGTTGAAGACATAGTTACTATGGGTTGTTTCTTTGAAGCCCATGAAACAACACCTATACCAAAATGAAATGTGTACCCAGATGTGCTCTTCCTGTCATCTATGCTGCCTCCATTGTCACTGTCAGTGTAACCAATGAGTTTAAAATTTTCTGAGGTTGAATACATAATACCAAGGTCTTTTGTGCCACTTACATACCTCAGAATTCTTTTACCTGCTTGCTAATGTGAGTCTTTTGGTGACTCCATGAACCTTGAGATCGGACTTACTCCATACATAATGTCTGGTCTTGTCGATGTCAAATACATAAGGCTTCCTACAAGCCTTTTGAGTAGTGTAGGATCGACAGTCGATCCTTCATCATCCTTGCTCAATTTTAAACCTATTATTACTGGTGTTGGGGCTGTCTTGCAATTAGACATGTTAAATATTTTTAAAACTTCACTTGCCTACTTTGTCTGTGATATAAAAATAACACTTTCAGACTACTGAACTTCAATTCCCAGAAAAAAATTCATACGCCCCAGATCAGTCATTTCAAATTCCCTTTCCATGAATGCTTTAAAATCTGTTATGCCATAATCACCAGTAAATATTAAATCATCTACATATAGGTAGACAATTAACATCTTACCTTGCTCATCCACTTTGGTGTACAATGTCAGTTCACTTTCACTTCTATGAAATCCATTTTCAGTGAGATGGGAATCAATCCGACTGTACCAAGCTCTAGGAGCTTGCTTCAAACCATATAATGTATTTTTCAATCTGTACACTTTATGTTCTTGACCTGGAAATTCATACCCTTGTGGTTGTCCCACATATACTTCCTCTTCTAGATAGCCATTTAAGAATGTCAACTTGACATCCATTTGATGAACAGGCCATTTGTTTTGTGCAGCAATGGCCAAAATTGTTCTGGCTGTATCCATGCATGCAATAGGTGCAAACATTTCATTGAAGTCGATGTCAGGTTGTCGTGTGAACCCTCTTGCTACCATTCTTGCTTTTTGCTTCTGCACATTCCCATCAACATCTTGCTTGGTCTTATAGATCCATTTGACACTGATTACATCCTTGCCTTTTGGTACATCAACCAGTTCCCATGTCTAGTTTTTCTCAATGCATTCTATTTCTTCATCCATGCCTTGTGCCCATACTTATTCTTCAAAAGCTTATTCAAATGTTAGTGGATCATATATAGGGGAAAATAATGCAAAGAGAGAGAATGAATTTGGTGTACCAACTTCATATATCTCTTGTAGACTTCTTGTCTTCACCGGTTCTGTCAATGTTGACCTCGATGAAATGCTTGATGGAGTCTGTTGTCCTCTTGGTGTGCTTGTTAGTGTAGCTTGAGCTGCTACTTGTGTCGATGGTCCTTGTGCTAAACCATGCCTTGGTGTCATGGAATTCGACGGTACTACGACCGGTTGACTTACATGTGGTATTTGAACCACTTCCTCTTCCATATCATCATTGTCGACAGTTCCATTCCATGATTCGTTCTCGACAAATTGAACATCTCAACTAATTATCACTTTCCTTGCGACAGGATCATACAAATTGTATGCTTTGGTGTCTTTTGAATAACTGACAAAAATAAATTTTTGTCTCTTCTTGTCTAGCTTCTTTCTCAGCTCATCTGGAACATGAGCATATGCAACACAACCAAAAAATTTTAAATGAGAAACACTATGATTCATACCTGTTCATGCTTCTTGGGGAACTTTGTTCTTCACACTCTTTGTCGGACATCGGTTCATAATGTATTCAACAGTTACAACTGCTTCACCCCAATATTCATTCGGCAAATTATAGGCTGCCAACATGCTATGTGACATCTCCATGATGGTTATGTTCTTTCTTTCGGCAATACCATTCTATTGAGGTGTATACCGTGCCGTGAATTATTTTTGTATGCCATGGGTCTTGTAAAAATTCATAAATTCATTTGAAACACATTCACCTCCTCTGTCGATCCTTAATATCTTGATGTGATGTCCAATCTGGTTCTCCATGAGTGCCTTGAACTGCTAAAAATAACTAAATGCATCAGATTTATGTTTCAAAAAATATACCCATGTTTTTCTTGAGTAGTCATCAATATAAGTTAGAAAATATTTGCAGCCACCAATGAATGATGTTTGCATTGGACCACAAATATCAGAGTGCACAATTTCAAGTGGTGTGCATGCTCTATAGGACTTTTCGACTGGAAAAGTCTCTCTATGCTGCTTGCCAAAAATGCAGCCTTCACAAACCATCTCTGGTCTGTCGATCAATGGTAATCCTTTCACCATATTCTTTTTGTCCAATTGCTTCAACCCACCAAAATTCAGATGTCCAAGTCTGAAATGCCACAACCAGGATTCATCTTGAACTTCTGTCTGAAATGCAACTTGCAAATTAGCGCTACCATTTTCTTTCTTGTCGAGGAGCTCGACTGTTTCTTCACTTTCTGCCTTGAATTGTAACTCCTGTGTTTGTCTTCCCTTTCATGTAGGGAACTATGCTCAATGGAAACAAGCGATTGCTTGTCATTGGCACTTTTGCTATCAGCTAGTCACTTGGATGCTTGTCTTTGATCACACAGTGATCATCTTCCATGTAGACTTTGTAGCATTTTTGTATCAATTGTCCAATGCTTAACAAATTATGTTTCAAACCTTCGACATGATAAACATCAGGGATATACTTACTCTCCCCTTGTTTGGTTAGAATATCAACAGTGCCTTTTCCTAAAACAGTAACTTGGACATTGTTTCCAAGTGTAACATCAGTTTGAACTGAATTGTTTAGACTGGAAAACAAGTTTAAATTACCAGTCATGTGGTTGCTGCATACTGAATCTAAGTACCATATGTCATGTGGACTTTCTTGAACAGTATTGCATCCAAGTGGAGATGTCGCTACCATTAACATTGCACTTGTCGAAGTGCTGGTGTTGGTCGACTAACTTGGACTTTGCCTTCCTTGGTCATATTGCTTCTTCCTTCATTCATATGCATAATGACCAAATTTCTTACAATAATGGCATTGAATTTTTTATTTATCAAAACTCTGGTCACTTGGCTAACTTGGGTTCTGGTTATCTCCTCTACCACCGACATTTGCAGGACTTCTGCCTCGTCCTCCTCTTGAAGAACTTCTTCCTCTGCCTCTGAAATTGTTTCTCCCCCTACCTCTACCACGGCTTATGGATGACTGTGCTGCAAATGCACCTTCCAATGATGTTTGTGTTCTACTGAGTCTGTGTTCATGATTGATGAGTGAAGCTTGCAGCTCATCAATGGTAAATGTCGACATGTTTGTGTGTTCTTCTAAGGTCACAACCAAATTTTCAAATCTTGGGGGAAGACTTCTGAGAATTTTTTCAACAACCCTTTGGTCTTCTATGGCTTCTCCATGAGATTTCAATTGGTTTATCAACCCAACAACTCTAGTTTAGAATGTGTCTACATTCTCTGAATCTTTCATGGACAGAGATTCAAAATCTCTTCTTAGAATCTATAGCTTGGATGTCCTTACCTTATCCAAACCTTAATAGGCATTCTCCAATGTATCCCATGCCTGCTTAGCATTAGTTTTTGCTGCTACTCTTGGGAGTATGCTCTCATGCATAGCTTGATGTATGTAAAACAGAGCTTTTACATCTTTCTTCCTCTAACTCAAGACATCTTTCTCAACCTGTGTGAGATTGTTATATGTTGTCATGTCTATTGGTTCTGCATAACCATGCTGGACTATCTCGTAGACATCTTGACCTCTGAATAAAGCCTTCATTGTTAAAGACCAATATTCATAATTCTTTACTGTAAAAATTGGAGTTTGTAATGAACCAGAAGTGGAAGCCATTTTTAATTTTTAATTAACATTCCTTAGAAAATTAATTTCCACCTTTTAAGACAAGATTTATTTCCTAAACCTTGCTCTGATATAAACCTTGCTCTGATACCAGTTAGCCAAAACCAAGCCGACTAAACTTGAGTTTACCGCTCAGTTAATATTAAAAATTTAATTTTCACTTTTCACGCTGACCTCTTTTTCTTTTTTCCACTAGTCGGGTGAAACTTGTCTAACTAGACAAGTTTATAAATTTTAGTCGGACTTTCGACTCGACTAAATTTACTTCGACTTACTTGTCGGTTCTACCGACTGATTTTACCTCGACCACTTGTCACTTCGAAGTCGGTTGACTTCGACCTCTAATTCGGCTGACCTCTTCGACCTCTTAAGTTGGCTCACTCAACCGATATTGTCAGTTCACTTTGGTCGAAATCTACGCAGTATTTTTCTTAGTCTAAGAGACTTAAGAAATTACAAATGCTTTTCAACTGTGAATAAGATGAAGTAAAATTGACACATTAACAAATCCAAATAACTTATAAAAAACATATGCCCAAATATGTAGGAAGACTTGAGTCGACCAATGTGCTGTAAAACTTGGAACTTTCAAGCGGTGAGAAATTTATGGGTTCTTTGATCTTTCACTTAACTGGTAAATGTAAAAGACATTTACGCAAGTAAATGTGGAAATATTGTGCGACCAAATAAACATGCATTCAACCATAAACTATTTCATATATATAACTATGTGGAAATAACGAAGGAATTACAAATTTGTCTATCTAGACTTGTCGGCTCACTGACTAATCCTTTTACAGAGCTTCAGCTCTTCCACTAAATCACTTACACAGAAGCTTGAGCTTCGACTTCTCTTTCTCTCTTCTTCTCACCCTAAGATCCTCCACTGTCTAACTTGATTTACAATTTGATTCTTCTATTTATAGGCAATCTAAAAATTGCTTCTACATGAGTTGACTGACTCTCCATTAAAGACTGTAATAACTATCTACCTAACAACTTAGCTTCATAAATAAATTCAACTAGTTTACATTGCCGAATTGTGGACTCTTCCCTCTGGTCAGACTGACCGACAAGATCTTGACTGATACATACTCTAACAGAGTCCGCTGAGAGTCAGGTACGGATCCGTGAGTGATTAATATTTCCAACAATTCCTCATTTGATGTTATAATAAAATTATGAGTGGAATTAAGGTTATATAAGACACAATTATTTATTTTTAATGTGTTAGAGAAATAATCTACCTTAGTACTATGATGATTTACCTAGGAGACATAATCATTTGCCTTGTGTTATGATCTATGGTCTAGCGTAGGTTATACTGATCAATACTGGTCAAATAGGTGATTCTAGCTCATTAATTGATAGTTGGGCACTCCACTTTGATCATTTTGTCATACAGATGCCTGCATTAATTGAAAACCACTTCCAACTTTGACTAGAGGCGCTAGTGTGTGAATGCAGCTATTTGGTGGTCTCCTTGGTCATTTATTTGGATCCTAGGGACTCTCCCACTCACCCATGCACTCTCTCATGCTTTCCTTCCCTCATTTATGACCCGGGCATGCTTCTTACCTCTTCAAACATGTTCACAAATGAATTCGTGACTTTTTGGTTAGGTCTAGGAGCCTATTGGTCAACCTAGGGAGGTTTAGGGGTCAAATCCTAGCCTGACACTTGTATGCATTCACATGGGCTCCAAGGGCTCACAAATTTTCCCCAATGTATTATAAATATGTACCATACACATCTACAAGATGTACTCTAATAATATGATCAGTTATTAACAACATTCACATGTGCTATTCCAGCGATTTTCAGTCTCTTTTGTTGTTCTCTTGCATATTTTGTCAAACACTTTGAGTGTGAATATTGCAATAGCTCCTAGCTCTCACTCTAAAGAATATACAAGCATCCACTAAAGGTTCCAAACAATTTTGTATCCAAACCCCTTATTTCAAGAAATAGACTGTTTGAAGAAGATCTTCCTTTGGGAAGAGGGAGGATAGAATAGAATTCCGGCAGGGAGCTGCATCTTTCTTTGTAAGCTTGATTTGTAAGCTTGAGGGCAGTTTTTTTGTGTATATTTTATCATTAGAGATTTATGAGAACCTTGCTTATTAATTTGTATTTTCTATTTTGTTTTTACGTTTATTTTTCTTCTAGTTTGAATATAACTTATACAATATAGAATACTTGTGCATTAAATCCTTAGTGCACTTGCTTTATTTTGTGAAGTTTATTCAAATATTTAGTATTAATTAACAAAAAGCATGTGTGTTTATGAAGATTCTGTCATATGGATTATGTGATCCTGATCTTTTAGTGATGCAAATGCCTTCCATAATTATTTTACTTATTCTTCTATTTATCCATGCAAATATATCCCATCTTATAACTAGTTTAATTTCCTCAATTCTATGAAATATTAGAGGAGACTCCATGCTCAATGGCCTTGACCGCTTATCAACAATGTTTTAAATTCAATTTTCTACCTTTATCTTTTCTTCAACCTTGACCCACCTATCAATCTAAACCACTACAATAAATGAGGTTCCCTAGCATTGCATTATTGTAGTCTAGTGCATACTTTAGGTATAACATATTTTGGCGACGTTGCTAGGGAATGGAGGAACAAAGATATATTTCCTTGGGTTGTGTTACAATAACCTGATCTATTTTTTTTATCGTGAGCAATCATACACTAAAGTTGACTATAGATCATTCACCTGGTGAATCCATGACAGAAGAATCCACTAGCAACTTCATTATTTTAGAATGACAAAAGAAATGGATGCTATTTAAGGTTGCAGGTTTCCACCTTTCAACTCTCAACAGTTCCTGGTTATCGAAATCCGGTGTCTGATATAGATGAATGGAAAGAGCACCTTCCCAAGTTTAAAGAAGATAATAATGATAGTCATGCAGAGAATTCGTTAGAATTTCATGATTATATGCATCCGATGAATATTTATCATGAGGATGTGTTGATGAAGATGATCATGTACTTATTAGAAGGAGATGCTCATGAATGGTACAAATCTCTTCCTTCCTCTAGTATATCTTCTTTGAAAGAGTTTCATGCAACATTTAGTAATCATTGTAAAAGGTATTTTTCAATTGAGTGTCTTTTTTAGCACAGTTATGAAGAATTTGTGTTATATATTCAGAATTATGTAGGTAATTCTTCTAGTAGTGTAAATGAAGGAGGATTTAAAGTTATAGAAGTCGAAGAGGAGTCATTCTCAAATGAATCCTTTTCTAGTTTTGTTATTTTGAAGGAATATTTTCAGCATTGTACTGATGTTGAAGTTGATAGAAGCAAGTTTGCAGATGCATTTAACATTACATCATAGGTTTCATATAGTTTTTGTTATGATAAAAAAATTTCAGAGGCATTTCACCCTATCTCAAATGTGCTTTCTATTCCAAATGTTAATGAAGATCAACCCATATTTGGTGAGTACTTGGATGATTCAAAAGAGCAGTTTTCTGCATCAATTCACCTGGAATTCCATAGTAATGAGCATATATATGATAATTATGAATATGATTCCTTCAAATGAAGTGAGATCATCCTTTATAAGGATTATATTTCTACCGCAACACACATACAATTTTACTGCACTCCTCCTTTGTTTAATGATTATGAAAAAAGTGATAATGGAATTCAAGAATAACAATTCATATCCTTTTCTTCAAAGGGGATTGGACAACAATAACATTGTCAAGAGATGATTTCAGTTGAAGGTCTCAAAGGTAGTGTGGGACATTCACAGTTCCTTCCAGCTATTTCAAATACATAATAGTTTTTCTAGTTGTTTTTGTAATGATTGGAATATTCAAGATAAAATCGAGAAATTGTGTTCTCTATCTATAATTCCATTAAATGTACAAATGGAATATTCTCCTCTCAGCAACACATCAAGAAACACAAAAGGTATGCAAGCTCAGTGTAGTCAATTGGATTAGTATAATCACAAGGTCATTTTTCATGAATTTGTAGACCCTTATGTAGCATACTTGGAATTGTTGGGTGGTGTAAGTTTTTCGCTATTCTTTCATTATGTGCATGAGTTTAGTTTTCGTGTTGAAATATTACTTTCCAATATATTCTTCATTTCCGTGAGGGTGTGTACAAGAAGTTGAGGGTCTCTTTTGGTGCGTTAGATGCAAACAAAACTAAAAAAACAGACATCCATCAACTTGCATGGATATTTTGAGACACTTACACAATGAATCTTGTGATCAGTTAAAAACAAGAAATGTAGGAAATTGAATGACCTTTCCAAATATATAATTTTTTTCTATTGAAAATGTTGTTAACTATATAAAGTTAGATATTTTTTAACGGGCAATTTTTATTTTTGGGACAAATTATAAGGTATATCTTTTTGTGGGTGCAGCGTCTTAGTGTCTAAATGATGGAATAAACTTACAAAAACCGGTATACATATAGAGAACATATAGGACTAGTGCACGACTATTTTTCCAATAATAAAAATAGTATTTTTAAATTTGTTTTTAATTATCTAAGAGATCAAACCTCGAAAATGGTACGTCAATTGTGGGTGCAGCATTTGAATGTCTTAATGCAATTATTTAGAAGTGGGTTTTTTATAGCATGTAGAGGTTGGTGTTCTTTGGTGCACCATACATTTTTTTTTAAATGGTAGAGAAACGAAAGAGATATGGACAAAACACTAATAGTGTGTTTCTTGAGTTGAGGAGTGATGACAGAAGATAAATAAGAAAAAAATAGAAAAAATTATGTATTCTTGTTAAAATTTACATATTTAGAATCTGCAAAAAAACCATATCTATTTCTAAAATCTCATAAAAAATGGAGGTGTGCAGCATAATCAGACGAACCGCTAAACAAGAGCATATTGGAAATTTGGATATAATGCTGAATTAGCCATGGTTTATCATACTCCAAGGCATAGGCATGTTGAATCTGAAGGAAAGTACAAAGTAGACACATAGGCATAGGAATTGCATGAAAGCATGGGTGGAGGCTCGGCATTGTCATTTGGTGGGAATTTTTTTTTGAATTTAACCAATATGGGAGCGCTCTTTAGTAAAGCCAAACACATGCACAATTTAGCAATGCAAAATGCGCAAGTGATTTATAAAATCTAAACGCATGCGTGTTGTAGTTAACATCATTATCATCAACACCATCGTCATTGTCATCACCACCTTCATCATCACCTTCATCACCATCCTCATCCTCATCATCACCATGATCATTGGTCATCGCTCATCCTTATCATCACCATGATCATTAGTCATCGATCACCATCACCATCACCATGATCATTGGTCATCAATCATCATCACCATCACAT
>LPNX010218583.1:235994-250569 GCA_001517045.1 Pseudotsuga menziesii | reverse complement strand
TTGCATTCACAGCCCCTATTACAAAACGCCATGCTTGAGCAATTACATTATTACATCAAAATTGAGTTAATTAATCACCATGGGGTGAAATTAATTAACTAAAAAAAAATAATTAAAAATACAACAATAACACGAAACTCCGCAAGACTCTATACAGATGTCTAGCATGGTCATGAATCACAATTTGAAGCCTTAGCCACCTCATGGAATTGACTGGTAGAACGCCCGTCACCACTTTGGAGGATTTTGAGTGAAAACCAAACCGATTAAACTCGTTTGTTCAACAAGGTCAATTGGAAAGGGAAAAACACTCGATGAGGGGACTTCCCTAACAACCCGTTCCATGGTGTGGCATCCATATCACATGACCCACACTAGCACATTACATTACATTAATTTTCCCGCGCAGGGGAGCGGACATTTCGTTTTACAAAGGGGCAATAGCCCTGCAGAAGTGAAAAAATCTTCAGATTTTTCTAAGGTACAAATATGTACAACTTCGTGTACATGGAGTTGCCACCTAGTCGAAATAGGTGGGCAACAGACTGCAAACGACCTCGAGATTCAGCAACTTTCTGTTTATGGCGACTCTGAACTAGTGGTCCAACAGGTGAAGGACAAATATCAGGTAAAACAGGATTTGTTGAAGGTATATATAAACAAGGTATGGGATACGATTGACAATTTTTTCACAGCATTCAATATTTCTTTCATTCCCAGGGATCATAATCATACAGCAGATTCACTTGCTTTGGCAACCACACACTTCAAAATTCCAAAACAGACCCAGTTAAAATACCTAATTGAAGTCAAATATAGACTTTCTGTACTAGACAATATCAGACAGTGAAGAGTTTTTGAGGATGATTTGGAAATAAAAAGATTCTTGGAGTTAACTGGAGAGTTTTCTAATTCACTGATTGACCAGGACCACAATGAAGTTGATGATACTGTTGAATATTCAGAAAATACAATTGTTGAACATAAGATTATTGAGTTGAAGGGAAACTTTATTCCCAAGGGTTTGGTTCCCCTTGAAAGGATCTTTTCTAAAGATGATACTATGTTAAAACCAACCATGCAATCCTCAGAGGAGAACATTATAAGTTGTAATATTGGTACAGAGGATCATCCCAAGATGGTGAAAATTTCCAAATCTCTCTCAGTTGAGCAAAGGAACAGGTGTATCAAATTACTGAAGGATTTTGTTGATATCTTTGCTTGGTCTTATGAAGATTTGAGAACCTATGATACCAGCATTATGCAACATAAGGTTCCTTTGAAGCCAAATGTGAAACCTTTTAGACATAAATTGAGAAGAATTAACCCAACTTTGTTTCCAGTCATAGAAAAAGAAGTCAAGAAATTATTGGATGCGAAGATAATTGTTCCACTTAGATATTCATCATGGGTGGCAAATTCAGTTCCAGTACGAAAGAAGAATGGAGAGATTAGGTTGTCTGTGGATTTTCGCAATTTGAATAGAGTTTCGCTGAAGGATAATTATCCATTGCCCAAGATTGAGCAAATTTTGCAGAAAGTAGTAGGTGCTTAGAAAATCTCAATGGTTCATGGATTCTCAGGATACAATCAAATTGCTATGCATTCGGATGATAGGGAGAAAACAACCTTCACTACCCCTTGGGGTACATTTATGTATGACAAGATGTCGTTTGGTTTGATGAATGTTGGTGCAACTTTTCAAAGAGCTAGCTTTCGTTCGAGAAAAAGAAAATTTTGTAGTAATTTATCTGAACGATATCACTGTGTTTTCTCAATCTGATGAAGAGCATTTGCCACATCTCAAACAAACTTTTTTGAAATGTAGGAAGTTTGGACTGTCATTAAATCCTAAGAAATCTCATTTTGTTGTTCAGGAAAGTAAACTTTTGGGACATCTAGTTTCAGCAGATGGGATTAGAATAGATCCTGAGAGAGTCAAGGCTAATTTGAAAATTGGTCTTCCAAGAAGTAAGAAAGATGTTTAGTCGTTCATTGGAAAAATTAATTTTCTGAGATGGTTCATCCCAAACTTTGCTGAAACAATAAAACAGATAACATCTATGTTAAGGAAAGACCATGAGGTAAAGTAGACAGTAGAAGCCAGAGCTTCATTTGCGAAGATCAAACAAGCCCTTACAGAAACACCAGTGCTGGTAAGCCCAGATTTTTCAAAAGACTTCTTGACTCTCTCTTTTGCATCTCAGGACACTATAGTTGTTGTTCTATTACAAAAAAACGAAAAATGGATTAGAACAGCCTATAGCTTTCTTTAGCAAAACTCTTAGAGATTCAAAATTAAAGTACAATACGCTAGAGAAACAAGCATATGCACTAGTCAAAGCCTTGAATTTCTTTAGGATCTATATTCTGCATTCGAAAATTATTGCCTATGTACCTAATGCTTCTATTAAAGAAATTTTAACTCAGCTGGACAGTGAAGGAAAGCAGGGAAGATGGATTGCAAAAATCATGGAATATGATGTGGAGATTAAACCTGATAAGCTTGTAAAAGGACAAGGTCTAGCGAGACTATTGGCAGATTCAAATTGTGAATCACTTGGTCTTCATTTAATAGCAAGTCAACCAAATGAGGAGTTGCAACCATGGCAAAATAAAGAACAGATCATGGATAAATATGCAGAATCAGAATTGTATACTGATATAGTTCATTTTTTACTACATTTGCAATGTCCTGCCGATTTGGATAAAAAGACAGCTAGATCATTAAAATTGAAGGCCGCCAAATATTGTCTAATAAATCATCAATTACATTGGAAAGATCCAGGGGGAATGCTACTCAAGTGTTTGGAGAAACCAGAAACTAAAGAGGTCATTTCAAAATTACATGAAGGTTCCTGTGGAGGTCACAAATATTGGAAAGCCACAGCCTATAAAATTCTAAGATCTGGATACTACTAGCCATCTTTGTTTTCTGATGTTTATCAGCAGGTCAAAGCTTGTATTCAGTGTCAAAAATTTGCTGGCAAACAGAAACTTGTATCCTTACCTTCAAAACCTATCGTGGTAAATGCTCCCTTTCAGCAATGGGGTCTAGATTTTGTAGGTGAGATAAATCCTGCTTCTTTTGGGAAACACAAATGGATACTTACAACTGCTAACTTTTTCACAAAATGGGTGGAGGTAATTCCTACAAGGAATGCAACTGATAAGGTAATCATCAACTTCATTCAAGAAAATATTTTGAGTAGATTTGGTTGTCCTAAGAAATTGTTGACTGACAATGCACGGGATTTTAAGTCTAAGGCCATGGTTACTTTTTGTCAGCAAAATGGAATTATTCTAAAGCATTCTACATCCTATTACCCCCGAGGGAATGGATTGGCAGAATCAACTAACAAAAATATCATCCAGAGCATTAAAAATTTGTTAAATCAAAACAAGAGATCTTGGGATTCAATGTTGAAGTATGCACTCTAGACAGATAGAATAAACACCAAGAAAGCAATAGGTTTGTCCCCTTCTCAGTTGGTGTATGGTACTGATACTGTCTTTCCAATCCAATTAGGTATTCCAGTAATCAAGTTTTTTCAAGATAGTCAAGAAGAGCCTAATGATATTCAAAGAAGAATTTTCTCATTGATTGAATTGCATTAGGAACGTGAAGCCCTAGTTGAAAAAGCTCAATCTTACAGGAAAAAGATTAAGGAAAGATTTGACAGGAAGGTAAAGGAAGATACTTTTTCTTTTGGAGACATGGTGCTCAGATGGAATGCCAGAAAAGATCAGAAAGGTAAGCATGGAAAATTTGATAATTTATGGCTGGGTCCTTTTATAATTTCAAAGATTTTGGAAAATAATACCTTCATACTACAGACTCTGGAAGGTGAGAAATTGTCCAATCCAGTGAATGGACGATTCCTCAAACATTTTTACAGTTACTGAAGGTGAAAGAATTTTCACTCATTGTACATGCCGGTGTGAGATAGGTGGAATAAAGACTCCAATTGCCCAATGGAAGTTAGCAGAATAACAGGGAAGTTTCATTTTAGATTGCAGAAGGCACTGGTCTACAGGTTCTTGAAACCTCACAAGGAGGCTTTCATCCCTCAGCAGGAGCAAGATGTTAAAGACTGAAATTGTACACAGTTTTAATGTGCTTTTTCTTAAATGTTTGTTCCTTATTTACTTCTTAGTTTATCTTAGTTTAAATTTTATTGATTTTGAAAGTCCTTTTATTTTATATGTTAAAGTTTTGGTTTTAATTTATTTTGTTTTTTCTTAAGTTTTTATTGAATGGCTTATTAAGTATTATATCTCTGTCCAATGTCTTCAAATACTGAGTTAATTTTATTCCAATGTTCATATCCAAGGTTTAACTTTCACTTTGAGCTTGTTTGCCTAATTTTTCAGGTTGAGGTATTCCCGCAACGCAAAATCCAAACTCTATGCACTAGAGCGCTGTAGGAATGGAAAATCATAGAGAAGCATGGTTGATTGATGGCAGAACATGGACCATTGCATTCGTTGATGATAGGAGACTTCCAGACACCTGTTCAGCATATCATGGACTTCCAGACACCTGTTCAACATATGATGACACATGTACTAATCTGCTCTGGGTATCATTGAGGAAATCAAAGATTTGAACTACCACGACTTCAAGTTTGGGACATAGTCTGAAGGTTCCTGAAGTTTTCAAAGAGGTGAATTAACAGAGTTACAGTGAAGATATGAGGAAGAGTAGAAAAATTAATAGGTTTGAGCCCAAGGACGCAAGTTGGACCACAAAATTCCTAGAATGTGCAGAGTTGTTTAGGGCAGCAGGTTGGTTTGGTTTTTTCGAGAGGATTACTGGATTTAACGCTGAAGTTTCACATTATTTGGCTCAAAATCTCATTAATGGTGTTGTAATGTTTAACACTCTTAAGTTCGAGCTCACAAAAGGTTTAGTAGCTGAAGCCACTAGTATCCCAATGGATGGAGAATCCTGGTTCAAGAAGACTCCTTTCAGTTTTAACCCTAACGATTTCTTATTGCCAGGAAACGAAACTCTAGACTGGAGCAAAGGGGTTCACTTGGCAAATTTTAAGCCAGAATGGAGAGAAGTAATTGGAATTTTACAGAGTTATATCACATGTGATGGCAGGTTCACGTTAGTTTTTAAATATCATGTCAAGTTTTTATAGCACTTGAACCAGGAATCTAGGATGAATTTGCCCTTCTTTCTTCTAAAAAGCCTCCAAAAAATGTAGAATAGAATCAAAGGACATTCTAATCAAACAAACTAGTCGTTGTTTCATCATAGTTTGATCAAGTTGATCATTTGTACATCTTTACAGAAGGAAAATAGAAGCTGGGATCACTTTCTATTTTGGTCAAGGTTTACTATTGAACGGGGTGATCATGTAAAGAAGAGTTTGCTTAATAAACAATCTGGTTTTGTTAAGAAGTTTAAAAACGATGTGATTGAAGACTTGGTACAAGACAACCTTCAAGAAGCTAGTTCATGTCAAAGACTCAGAAGCCCTGGTAACGAAGATCAAGAAAAAGCATTGGAAAATGAGCAAGAACACATTTTGGAAGGTGAACTAATGGAGAAGACAGTTAATTTGAATCCTGGGGAGGATGTTAGTTCAATAGAACAGAAGCAGAACGCTATCTGTGCACAAGAAAACCCAGCCATATTATCTTTTGCAACTGATATGAAGGATGATGTTTTGCAAGCTCCAGATTTTAAGGTAGATAAGAAATCTCTCATGCAGCTGGAAAGACCAAGATGGAGACCAAAGACGAGAGCTGTAAATAAGCTCAAATTAAATATGAAAAGAATATTGAATCCGAAGCTGAAGAAAGAAAAGATTACAGTTATTCAAGATTCTTCAAGTGCTGAGGATAAAGAAGGTAAAGAGAATTTGAAGCCACAGCAGGATTACATTCAAGAAGATCATCCAATATCACCAGAACCAGTTCAAGAAGGTCATGAAGTTTCAGAAGAGCAGGTAAGGTTACTTCCATTATGGAACAAGGTATGACTTCAGGAGTCTCATTTGCAGAAGAAGCATTGAAGAATAAACAGGAGGAGAATTTAATTTTTAAGAAGCTGGATATTCCATAGCTATTAGACCAGGATTTGACTTTACCTGAAAAGGTGCATATGGATTCTGAAGTTGAGAATCTCAGGAAAGCTTTGCAACAGCATAAGTCACAAATTCACTTCCTTAATGAATCCAATGACAGACTTATGACTGCAAATAAGAGATTAAGGGAGAACCTAGAAGATATCAATGCACATTACCAAGAATTGATAGCAATGTCAAAAGAAGCTTTGAAGAGGAAGAGGAAAATGGAGATTCAAGTTGAAGATCTAATCAAGCAAATTCAGGATTTAAACAAGCAGAATAAAGTGTTGTCAAGCAGAGTTAAAAGTCTGGAGACAAAGCAAGTTCGAGATAAGAAGAAGTCCCATGCATTAGAAGGGATAGCTATGCTAGCATAAGCAGCCAAGTAGTTATGAGCACCACCTAATGTCTAGCTGTTCAAGTATTTCATTTTGTTATGATGTATATAGTGGTTAATAGTTTGTTGCTTTTAAAGATTCGAATTAGTATATAACTACTTAATGTAATTCCTAGAGACTAGACCTAAAGACAGTTATGAAACTGCCCTATTTTGTTAAGAATAAAAGGAGAAAAATTTAGTGGAGGAGGATTCGATTTTTGTTTCAAGAAGGGCTATAGAGCTAAAGACTTTGGATGTATATTCAGACTGATACCTATGACTCTCATGTAAGTTTTTGAAGACCGAGACTGATTTATATACAATATAAGCCATATTATCCTATCTATTGATTTTGTTTATGGCCAGTTTGACCACTTAGCTTATGATTTCATTTCTTGATTAAAGTTTTACTCATGTGAATGCTCATATGTTGTGGACAAAAGCAATACTCTGCTTATGAATGTTTATGGTTTATATTTATCTTTGATGCATTTATGTCTTAGTTCTTCAATGATTTTTCATGATTCAGTGCTTGTTTTAGTTTGATGATTGATTACCTTCTTGTGAATGAAACCTTCAAACCAAAAAAATTACAAAAATAAATCCCATTTTCTTTTAATTGTTTTGAGATTGTACTAGCTTGTTCTCTTTGTAGTCTAGGGACAATTTCTAGCACAAACACTAGGCATATTAGATATTATACATGATCATGCAGAGAGCTGTAGGGTGTATGAGTATACACCTTAAATGGATTTGGGCTCCCTGAGGCCAATGAGACAGTTTGTTTTCAGTTTCGGGCAGTTACAGTGATGATTTGTCTCAGTATACCATTCTGGTGCAGTTTTGCCATGTTAAATGGCTTTTCAGAGCAGAGGAATGATTTGATTGGTTCACCTAGGGCGCTGTATGAGGAGGGGGTGATCCCGCCACTTGTTTTTACCATTATACCCCCTCCCAGAGACCCTGGTGGGATAAGTTGGACAATGCAGGCACTCTAGGTGGCAGTTTGGGCAGGTTCACAGTTCCCAAGGCAGATTAAAAATGGTTAAAATGGCTTCTGAGGAATTCGATTTGGGCTACTGAGGCAAGGGAATGGCATGGGATAAGTTTTGATGATGAATGTTATGTCTTCCACCCCTTCTCTAGCAGTTTCAGCATTCAGGAGGACCCACACCCATCTCTCCAACATGTTTTATGATTTTCTGGAGCTTTTGGAGGCTCACAATTCTCCCAGAGAGGCACGGTTTTGCACTTAGAGTTATATTTTATTTATATTGTGCCATGGGGACATACTAGCGGTGTTAGAAACCACCCCCTAGACCCACCATGAGCTTTATTCATGTTTATTTTGCCATGTTGAGTGGGGTCCCCTATCAAGGGGTGATTTTGTCCATTGATGTGTTATATTATTATATTCATCCATGTACTTTATGTTGAGCTCATCTCAACCATTGATTAGAACATTTTGATCTTTTAATCTTAGCCATCCATTCAAAAGGTGGTTAGGATCAATGTTACAAATATCGTGTCGGCGAATATATCGCCGAGGGTCCAAAAAGAAATTATCGGATTTATCGGCGAAAATGTCGGCAAACATCGGCAATATATCGGCAATGTAAAAAAATACAAAAATATTAAAAAATACAAAAAAGAAAAAAATCACAATATATTTGAAAAAATCGGCAAATATCACCAAAAATTGGCAAATATCGTGATAAAATCGGCAAATATCGTGATAAAATCGGGAAAAAATCGCCAAAAAATCAGGAAAGTATCGGGGCGATATTTGACGATAATATCGCCAGTGAGTTAACATCGCGATTTATCGCGATGTTGCCGATATATCGGCGATATTTGTAACACTGGTTAGGATTTTGATATCTCTCCATCCTATTTAAAGGAGAGAGCTTCTCATTGTAAGGGGGTCTTTGGCTCTTGAAATCTTGATAATAGAAAAACTCTTTTGTGGAAATTCTCAGGTCTCCTTTGCATCCGGTGTTCTTCGAAGGTGATTGAAAATTCTATTGCATCCTAGCATTTGAGTATTTGTGGTGAGATCTATATTTCCGTGGAACCTTTGTCATTGTCTACAGGAGGGCGACTTCACTTCGGCGTTTTTGCAGGGCTTCCTCAACTCGCTTGTTTGGCATCACTTGTATCAGGGGGTTATCATTAGTATCATTGTGATCTATGGTTTCATGTTGTTATTTCTTTTATAGAATTTGTCCATTTCTCTTGATGCATCAAATCTGATATTGTCGACGTTTGTTGTGCAAGAGATAGGGCGCATTGGCTTCTTTGGGCAAATCGATTTGCATAGAATATTCATCCAAATCTTCTCAAATTGATCTGGAAGGCATAGATCATCATCATTAAGGCATCTACAAGGTTATCCAGATAAGATCCACAGGTTAATTATTCTTTTCTTGGTTCCAATCCATTGGCATCTTTATTTTACCGTCAAAACCCTCATTTAAAATAATCGAAAAATTATACGAATCAAACCGCTTGATCAATTGGCAAACCATTTCTGGGTATTGTAGATCGCGTCAAACCCAAAGTGGGTTCTCCTAGGCGTCATGCTTGGGTGACTCCACTGGGACCAAACTCCAAGGCACTAATCCCTCAATCCTAGCACATTCCTCATTTGGCCAATTTCTCTTGTGTTTTGATCCTATCTCTAAGGCTTGGGTATTTTGATATTGTTATACATTTCATCAAGTTTATCTATTGGTACTAGATAGCCCCAATCTTGTCCTTAACCTCCCTGCATTGAACACGGTTCCCAAGGCAATGGATATTTTCATCATTTGTTGGTACCTTGAGCCTGGATCTAGTAGTAAAACTCATAAGTCACTTGTATTTCAACCTTGGATCAATTTCACACTTCATAAGCTTCTCGATCCAAGCCATAACTCATCTTGTGACTTCATCCATAGATCTAGAGTTTACTTTACCTTACACCTTACGTACTTCATCTTCCATTGATTTGATCTGGTGTCTAGGTTTGACCTCTCCTGTCGGGAGTAGGTCCGGGTCTCCCCCATTGTTGTCTTGGGCTAAGATAACATCAAGTGAAGATTGCCTCGATTGGCGTGACAACCATCCATTTGGGAGTCGAGGCTATTGTTATCACATATATAGGAGCCAGGCTACCATATTCTATTTTTAGACACAGTACATTTCTCAGCCAGATCTCTTACTTATGAGATGCTGAGATGAGCAGTTTTTGATGGATCATTATTATTAGTGGACTATTGTACTCTTCCATGTTAGGACTGAGTCTCAGGAGACTCAGATTTGAGGACCAATGTAGCCATTTATGTCATTACAGAGCAGTCATTGATGCCCAGTTTTATATCAGTTCTTTCTCATTGGACAGATGGTGTCTCAAATGGATTATATTGCATGACTATGACTCAGCTTTTTATATTTTGTTATGGTTATCATTGCTCTTATACTGATTTTTGTGACATGTATTAACCAGGGTTACAGGAATCGCGACTCAAATCACTATTTTTCCGAGTTTGACTCAGATCGAAGGTGAAACGAGCCGTTTCAGCTCGCGACGAGTTAAAATCGGGTCAAGATGGTTTAAATCGGAAAATCGCCGAAAATTGGATCAGATCGACGCGGCTCGGCGAGTTAAACGATTTTCCCCCCTGTCGGCAGACTCGTTCCTCGAAAAAAGAGAAAACCCACATTTTTTTTACCGCGTTTTCTACCCACCCTCGATGCCGCAACTTTATTTATTTTCAGCCACCATTATCGTTCTTTACGACTTTGCAGGTTTTTCTTTCACCGATGTCTGTTTTTCTTCACGGGCGTCCTCTTCATCCACAGGCGTCCTCTTCATCACGGGCATCTAGCATCACGGCGTCCTCTTCATCCACGAGCTTCATCCACGGGCGTATCCTCCTACATCCACGTTGTAACTGTTGCCGTTGTCTTCTCTTGCCCGCGGATTGTGTTTTGTTGCTGCTGCTACAAGTCGCGAGTGGTCACAGCCGTCACAGCAGGTATGTGATGTTTTTTTTTTGTTTTTTTTTTAACATTTTAATATTTATTTTAACTTTTAAGCCTATACTATATAGTTTTTAAAATTTGTAATGCATTGTATTTATTTTTTTATTTTTATTTTTAAAAATTTTCATAATTTATTATAAGTTTTAAATTTTAAACCTTATTTTAATTTTTATTTTAACTTTTTAATAGTTTTTATTTTGATTTTTGTAATGCATTTTATTTATTTATTTATTTTTATTTTTAAAAATTTTCATAATTTATTTTAAGTTTTAAATTTAAAACTTTATTTTAATTTTTTATCAGTTTTTATTTTGACTTTTAATTTATTATTTGATTTTTTCTTTGCTATATTTTTTTTTATTTAAATAAAAAATGTTAAAAATTAAAATCAAAGTTTTTTTTGGTTAATTTTATTTCTTTAATTTAACATCATTTCACAATTTTATTTTATTTATTTTTTAATGCAAAATTTGACAATCAAATTTTTATTTTTATTTTTATTTAATATTTGATTTTTATTTTTTAATGTTTTATAACTTACAGATTTGCATTTTGAAGGCAACAGGGTAAGGTTGGCCACTAAACTATATTAAATTGGGAAGCAGATTGTCTTTTTGACAGTGTGAAAATGCCAAGAGAAAAAGACTTTGCTTGGGCCTACTGTGAGAAGATTCCAGGGTCAACCAAGTTGCTGTGTAAATTTTGCAGAGAGCATTGTAGTGGTGGAATTTATAGATTCAAATTCCATATTGCTAAGCTTCTTGGGCATGACATAAGTCCTTGCAAAGCTGTACCTGAGGATGTTAGACACCAGGCCAGCTTGGCCATTGATTGCATGAATGAATCCAAAATGAAGAAAGCAAGGGTAAACATGGATATGGGAAATGTTAAAAGGTGTTGGTGGACAATCCTCTAATACCCCCATATCACCTCCTTCTGTCGAATCCACGATGCCTCTACCTAACCCAAGTTTTCATATTCCAAACATGGCTCAAGATCAAAGCCAAATGCCACAAGTTCCACAACCTCCTCCTATTCCTACAAATTTGAGCACTAGAGGAGGAAATCTCCACAATTTTTTTGCACCCCGTACACAACCAGGTGCCCAGCCTAGCTTAGATGGCACTGGTTGGAAAAAGAATGTCCATAAGCAAGCAAGGAAGGCCATTGCTAACTTTTGGTATTATTCTGACATCCCTTTCAACTGTGCCAGAAGCCCTTATTGGCAATCTATGATTGATGCAGTTGCTATTGCAGGCCCGGGGTTCAAAGCCCCTACATCTAAGAGCCTTAGGACAAATATGTTGCTAGAGAGTGTTGATGACCTCAACCTTGTGCTTGGTGAGTTTCGTACATCATGGGCAGAAACAGGGTGCACCATCATGAGTGATGGATGGACAGATAGGAGGAATAGAACTTTGATTAATTTCCTCGTTTCTTGTCCAAAGCGGACAATGTTTCTCAAATCAGTTGATGCCTCAGACAAAGTTAAGAGTGCTCAACTTATTTGTGAAATGATGGAAGAAATTGTTCAAGAAGTGGGAGAAGAAAACATTGTCAAAATAATCACTGACAATGCAGCTAATTATATGTTTGCTGGTAGATTGTTTGAGGCTAGGCACCCCACTATATTTTGGAGCTCTTGCGCTGCACACTGCATAGACCTGATGCTCGAGGACATTGGGAAACTTCAATGGATACAAGAAGTTGTGGAAAAGGCAAAATCCATAACCAAATTCATCTACAATCACACAAATGTCCTTTCCACCATGAGAACATACACTGAAAGCAAGGAGCTTGTTCGTCCTGGAGTGACGAGATTTGCAACAAACTTCATCTCCTTGCAATCTGTAGTAGAGCAAAAGGTCAATTTAAAGAGAATGTTTTTGGGACCTGAGTGGATGGCTTCTAGACATGGAAGAAGCCTTGAGGGCATTGAAATTGTTGCCCTTGTCTTTAATGATGGTTTTTGGAGAGATGCAGAAGAGATCATTGCTGTGACTGAACCACTTGTCAAAGTGCTCAGGTACTTAATTTCTAATTTTCTAAACCTTTTCAATGTTCATCCATTCAATTTGAATTCAAATTTCAAACTTTTTTACATGTTAATTAAATTTAAACTTTAAAGTCTTAAATTGATGATTGATCTTTCAGGATGGTTGATGGTGAGAAACCCATCATGGGTTACATTTATGAGTCAATGGATCTCACCAAGGAAGCCATAAAAGCCAAATATATGAATGATGAGACCAAGTACATGCCTCTTTGGGACATCATTGATGAGAGGTGGGATAAGCAATTGCACTCTCCTTTACATGTTGCTGGATACTTTTTCAATCCAGCATATTTTTATGACAAGACCAAGTTTAGTGAGGATGGGGAGGTTGGCCGAGGGCTTATGACTTGCATTGAGAGGATGAACCCAAATCCAGAAGTCCAAACCCGTATCATTGCCCAGCTCCAAGACTATAGGATTCCTTCAAAATTGTTTGCTTATACCAGTGCTATACGGGAAAGGACAAAAATGTTGGCAAGTATTTTATAATTTGTATTACAAATTTTGTAATTTTGTATTATC
Organism: Pseudotsuga menziesii; assembly: GCA_001517045.1. NCBI lineage: Eukaryota > Viridiplantae > Streptophyta > Pinopsida > Pinales > Pinaceae > Pseudotsuga > Pseudotsuga menziesii. The sequence goes on along the minus strand of LPNX010218583.1, from coordinate 237,503 downwards.
TTTTATAATTTTACACTTTATTATCTCAATTCTTCAAAGTTCGAAGTTTTTTTCATCTTCAATTATCAATCTTGACTTTTTAACACTTGCCCCATGTTAGGTCTTTGGTGGCAAAATTTTGGCAGTGATACACCAGATCTTAAGAAGTTTTCCACTAGGATCCTAAATCAAACTTGCAACGCTTCAGGTTGCGAGCGCAACTAGAGCATGTTTGAGAAAATCCATTCCAAGAGGCGTAGTCGCTTGACACAAAAGCGCTTGAATGACCTCGTTTTTGTCCACTACAACCTTCGGCTTCGCAACAGGCAGTTACTTGGTGAGACACTTTATAATCATTTGTAATCTTAAATTTTAATCATTGGTTTAAACTTTAAAATTTTAAAGTTTCATTCACATTTTGAATGTATCTTGATTCTTGATGTTGATAAGTTTGGATCATTCAGCTATTTCCTTGGGTCAAGATGACTTGGAGGTAGAATTGGAACAGAATGGGGATCCTACAACTGTTGCTACATCTACTTGGATTCATTCAGAGGAGGCTCCTCTTTTTAGTTCCGAGGACTTAGAGACCCTTGAGGGTCAAGCAGCAAGAGATGCGAGAGCATCTACTTCTTAGTTTTAACTTTTTCTTACTATTTCATATTTAGTATCTAGATCCTAGATTTTGGATCCTCACTTTATGTATTTTTGGACTCATCTTATGGATGAGAGTTGATATATTTTGGACATCTTTCTGGATTATCATTTATGGACCCATCTTATGCATGAGTTGATATATTTTGGACATCTATGATTCTATTGATATCTTTTAGGCATCTATTGATATCTTGCAGTGTATGGACATGGTTGTTTTGAACATCTATAATTTTTTTTTAATTCAAAATAGAGGTATATATCTAATTTTTTGTATTTGCCAATTTTTTCCCGATTTTTTCCCGATCCGATTCAAACTCTTCGCTCTTTTGCCTCGCCGATTTATTGCCGATTCCGAGTCTGGTAAGTATGGTATTAACTTTTGGTATCATGATCTGGCAGTCATAATTATATGTGTTGGATAATAACTCCCGAATTCATTTATTCCATTGCAAAATCATTTATTTATATATTACATATGCTGGTTGAGTTTCATCTTCCGACCAGCCTTTTCAGCTTCCTACATAACTATTCATTTTCCTTTATTTATTTACAAAATATAATCCCGACGGATTATATTCCAACAATTCCCCCCTTAATCTGAAGGGGTGTTAGTAAGTCTGAGCATGTTTCTGAATCTTTCAAATTTTTCTCGTCCAAGCGCTTTGGTGAAGATGTCTGCAACTTGATCATTTGTGGAACAATGTCGAAGATGGACTGTCTTGGCCTCTACATGATGTCGAATCAAATGATACTTTGTGTTGATGTGTTTGGTTCAATCATGGAATCTGGGATTCTTAGCCAGCTTGATTGCAGAAGTATTGTCAATCAATAATGGAGTGGAGTTCTCTTGTTTTTCTTGCAAATCTTTAAAGT
>LPNX010218583.1:210060-230651 GCA_001517045.1 Pseudotsuga menziesii | reverse complement strand
CCATGCAAACACAAGCTCAATGATCATAGGAAATGTTGAAGGCCAGGGCTATGCTGCATTCAGCCCAGGATATGTGGCGTTGGCCTATCACCTGCCAGAGCTCCGAGTTCACCATGTCCAAAAGGCAGAAGAAGAAGGCCCCTATGGTCGAAGAACAGCCAGAGGTAGAGGTCGTCACAAAGACTGAATACATATATGAAGATACCCAGTGTGTTTCTGGTGTTGAGCCTGAATACAAATGGGATGACATATATAGATTGATTTCCCACAGGGAGGTTCCCGACATGGGTCTCGAAGAAGAACCCATTTACGCCAACATAGAGAAATCTGCCATCATGAAGGTTGCTACCAGACCAGAGCTGTTCCCATGCTCTGAGGTAATTGGATGGATTCTGCCCCATGCAAACACAAGCTCAATGATCATAGGAAATGTTGAAGGCCAGGGCTATGCTGCATTCAGCCCAGGATATGTGGCGTTGGCCTATCACCTGCCAGAGCTTCAAATCTTTCTATCTGATGCTTGGCTGGATAACATCAGAATGGACCTAGTGGAAACCCTTAAGAGAATGCTCTTGCCGGGAAAGCTGTACTGACATAGACAAAACAGTGAGTATGATACAGCGAGCTTGAGGGCTCCTTACAGATTTGTAGCCTTGATGCTTAATAGGATCTTCGGGAGAGCTCATGGCAGACTCTTCAAATTTGAATGGATACCCATTATGTTTCATGTAGCAACCCAAGGAACAGTCTTCAATTGGGCCAGCCTTGTATCAAGCAGTCTTTCTTCTTGCTTGGCCGCAGCACAGGGAGGAGAAACCCAGAAAAAATCCGAATTCTATATGAGCTCAATGTTAATAGACTGCATACTGTGCCACCAGCCTTTCCCCGATCTCAAATGCATCTGGGACAGGGAAAGGATGCCCATATATGCAGCTTACAGACTATTGTGGGCTCACCAATATCATAGCCATTACAGAGAGGTCTGTGAGCATTTCATTATGCCACTCTACACTCTCATTTTTCGAAAGGAATGTGACTGTATGTCAGAAGGTGCCATGCAGGTAATACAAGAATATGCAGATTATTTCTTGACTGACAATGGCATGAATTTCAGAATATATGGAGGGTCGAAGACACCTTTACTACTGCCCAAATATGCTACGGATTATATAGTCCATAAAGAGGCGGTCAGGCAGGTGTTCATTGACGGAATAGGTCTTTTCTTGTTCCAACACAAGAAAACTGCATACCCTCCCCTGCCATTTAAGCTAGGTAGCTACAAATTCACCAGGGTGAAACAAGCTACCGAATTCATAGAGGAATTAGGAAAGTTCCATTTTGGTGAGATGCCTTTCAGGCGAAATGATACCATTGGCAAAATAGCTGAGCACTGTAAAGAGCATAAGGTGTTTTTCGAATATACACATCATTTCGATAAGGAAGAATCTATCTTCCGGAATGCTCCAAACCTTACAGCTCTAAAAAGAAGGTTCAGGCCAAAAAGCAACACCAAGGGTGGAAAAGGGGCCGAACAAGCCAGAGCTGAAGAAGAAGCCAAAAGGAGAAATGAGGAAGCTCAGAGGCTGGAAAAAGAGGCTGCAGAATGGCTACAGATGGGAGAAGAAGAAAAAAGAAAAGCTGCCCAAGAAGCAGCCGAGAAAGCAAAAGCAGCTGCCCAAGAAATGGAAGAAGTAGCTAGACAAGCAGCTGAAGAAGCAAAGAGAAAGCTAGATGAAGAGCTCCAAAAGCAGGAGGCTGAAAGAACAGAGTTGCCACAACAATCAGTTGCTGAAACATCAACAGGACAGGCCCAGGAGGAGGCAAACCCCGAGGTACAGATCTGTCAAGTACCTACTGCTAGCACCCTTGTGACCCCTACCCTCCAGCTAGTGCCTTTCATCCAGAAAAAGGGTGAAGAAGTCCCCGATTTCAATACTGTCTATTATGATAGGGCTACCAAGAGAATAATGAAGAGGACAGAAAAAAGGGTAGAGGCAAAAGGAATGGCTGGCAAAATGATAACAGATACGGCTGTGATGATAGGAACAGACGTAGATCCAAGGCTTACCATAAGGGTCGGGACTGCAATACTACATGCCTCAGAGGACAACATAGACAAAGCGATGGCTGAACTAGAGTCATACAAGAAATCTTCTGCTCAGCTAAAAGATACCTTAAAGAGAGAAAGAGAGGAGGGAAATAGGTTAAAACGGAAATTTGAACACTTACAGAGGGAAATGAGGACTGCTGAAGCTGAATTGCAAGCCCTACATGAAGAAAGGCACGCTCAGGAGACTACACAAGAACACCTTGAGCAAGTGCAAGCAGAAAAACAAGAATTGAAGAAGGAGAAAGAACAGTTGCTGCGAAAGGTGGAGGACCTAGAAGAACAGATGAAGATCCTTGAGCAGGCCAATGATTTGCATTCCCAGGGACTGACAAAGCAACATCAAGAGCAGCTTGCCTCTCTGACCGCTGATCTGGAGGCAGCAAAGGAACAGCAAGTAAATCTGCAGCCTTTCAAGGACCATATCCTGGCTCAGAAGGCTAAAATGCTGCAGCTGCAGACCGCTCTGGAAAAAGAAAGGTGCAAAGTCCTTCAGATTGACAGCAGGCTAGAAGAGATCATGGAAACTTCCTCATACTTCGTTGATCGATCTCAGGATGTTCTTGAGGTCTTAAGTGCCAGAATGGCGAGGCCGGAAGATGATGCCGAGACTCCAGAAGGGCTACCAGCAAAAGACCATCAAGCCCTCAAGAGAGATCACAACCTAGTAGAGTTTGCCATCAGTACTGCAGAAGACTTCAAGAAGGCTGTAAAAAAGACGCAGGGAGCATGCTCAGAATATTTCAGAAGGCTCCTGAATACGTACAACCGATGTCAAACAGAGGCTGAGCATAGGCTTGAGGAGTTCCCGGACCATGAGGCCTTTGTGGAAATATTGCAGAAAAGATATCAAGATGTAGAGGCCAGAACTCAACATATTAGAACCATTGATGACCTAGTGCTGAAGAACGAGGTAGGCCACGCAGCCGTTAGCATGCAATTTCTAGAAGATCAGCTTCGGTTGAGCCCAGCAAGGATAGAGGCCATCAAGAACCAAGTTGAAAATTTTGAAATCAACATTCAGTTCCTGGAGCCATGCGCATTTGAAGGCATTGCTGCTGAAGCAGCAGCGTGGAAAAAGTTCTTAGATAGCCAGGCGGGACCCCCCTCATAAAGGACCGGTCAACTTTGTAATAATTTAATAATTTTGTAAAAGCTTTTTGATAAGTGAGGCGTTGGGAATACTAAAGGTTGGGAAGCCCAAAGGTCACTTTGGGCAGCCCAACCATTTTACCTTTTTGTATAAAAGTAGGAAGCGTAGAAAGAAAAAGGGGCTTTTTTCCCCAGTAAGACTGGTGATGAGATATTGTAAGAAGAACTACTTCCTTTTGCAATAAAAAATTACAGTTTGCCTGTTGAAAGAAGATCGGTGGGGTTTCAAATGTTTTGCCATGGATAGTCAGAAGATGAACTATTTTGTTTTCAACATTATATCCATGAATCTTGAGATCGTTCTAACTTTACGACCTATGTCTTTGTTTAAATGATTTCTGATTTATTTTATGAAATAACCACCATGAGTAATGTATGCTGATCATAAATAATTAGCTATCTGGTTGTTGAAATATCTCTCATTGTTCATTGTTCATGCCTGTAAAAGTAAATGTCAGCTATCTGTGATTGCTTTTATCATGTGTGCACATCCACATTACTCATATATTAATTACAAGTTGGCTCCCCGGGGATAGATAGATAGATGGATAGGTAAGTAGTTAGTTAATTGATTTGCTTCATGGCTGCATATGTGATTTAGGTGTTTGTGAACCTAAGACGAGAGATAAGAACCTGCGCAGCACATTGTGCAGTTCCTTACATCTGTATCACCCTGCATTGTTAGTTAGGCATTCACATTGCATACATTAAGTCAAAAATACAAAAACTCGGTGAACCGGGCCGCAATCGGTAAACCCTTTGTTTTGTTACCTTGACCTACGGTAGCCAGACCGCAAACCGGACGGATTCCCTATACCAAACAATCAACGGGCTAGTTGGGAACGTTGATTGGGGAGAATCCCTTTCTGTTGTCACCTACGATTTTCCAGGCCTCAACACCACCATCAATCTTTGTGATGAGGGAGAGTCTTCAAAGCACTAATTCTCCTTTTCAACAACGCAGCTTTAATCTTCAAGTGGATGTGAAGTGCAGCATACACTACTACAACGCATCAAATAGCAGTCACGATTCATCAAATACTCAGCAAAGAAATCGTAGCCAATGAAAGACACAACATTAGGTGTGAACGCTCGCGGATTTGCTTGAACATTTAGAGGGACGTCTTGACCGGTGGCTCATGGCATAGCTCCAATGTGATCAATGAAGGAGGTAGTCTCACAATTCCAGGCAGCTCTCACTGCTTACACAACTCGACATGCGGGTCTCGGCCTCCAAATATATCACAGTAGATGACAATCTTCAAGGACGTGATATCTCAAGTGACGGCTCGAACAAGGATGTCCTCACGGAGATCCAAATACTATCGTGATATTTCAAGGATGTGATATTTTATGCTTGAAGAGAATAAAATAGTATCGTGGTGTTGAGGCCTGGAAAATCGCAGGCGGCAACAATAAGGGATTCTCCCCAATCAACGTTCCCAACTAGCCCGTTGACTGTTTGGTATAGGGAATCCGTCCGATTTGCGGTCCGGCTACCGTAGGTCAAGTAACAAAACAAAGGCTTTACCGATTGCGGCCCGGTCCACCGAGTTTTTGTGTTTTGACTTAAGATATGAAATGCAAGTGCCTAACTAAATGCAGGGTGATAAAGATGCCAGGAGCAGTCACAATGTGATGCGCAGGTTCTTACCTCTCGTCTTATGGCTCATAGGCATCCAAATCGCATACAACAAAAACGGACTGACTCTCTAAACTATCCCTAGGGAGCAGAATTATCATATTGGGTGAATAATACAATCAGTACATGCATTGTGAAATGTTTCAGATAGCTGAAACTTCCTTCCAGAACACATGAACACTCTAAAATATATTTCAACAACCAGATAGCTGATTATTTATGAACAAGCCACTATTACTCACCATGGAAACAACATCACAGAATAAACTTAAGAATATTCCAGCGAGAACATAGTTTCAGAAATTAGAACATTCTCACAGTTAAAGAGTCATAACTGAAAACGAAATAGTTCCTCTTCACATTGCTCCTTTAAATACATGTGACGCATTCCGTATTGCACCTCTTCCAGCAAGCAAAATTTGCAGTCTCTCATGTAAAACGAAGTAGTTCCTCTTACAATAGATGATTTACAAAATTTTCAGGGGAAAAAGCCCTTTCTCCTTCCTACTTTCAAATATTTAAACTCCTATAGCCGACCCTTCGGGCTCCCCCAAGACGTGTGGCTTTTCCGTTGCCCAAACATTTCCGGTCCCCCATCTTTCAACGCACATTCATGATTGGTTGGGTAACTGCCGGGCCTTTCAGAACTCCGCGTTTGCTGTTAAACGGTCCGTCTTCCTCCACGCCATGGCATTTTGATCGCTCCTCCGCGCTCACCTGCAATCGATCGACAAGCATCATCCACTGGGATTACGTTATAAAACAAAATAGTCAGATCTACTCATGAAACAACCAGCCCGCAAGGAAATCACCAGGCGTCGATACCACTACCTCGACCATGGCGGGAAACATCATTAATCGGACGTCGGAAGGATGGTACATCGAAAGCTGAAAGGATCTCCCAGCCGAAACGACGGACGAGACAAAGGCTGAAGGCAAGCGACGAGGGCAAGAGGAGGCTAAGTCGGACGTCGGCAGACATTAGAATCGGAAGTTAAAAGAAACTCCTAGCCGAAACGGTGGACGAGTCCGGGCTACGGGCCAGCAGCTTAAGGTTAACACGAATCGGACGTCGAGGAGATTTAGAGAGTCGGACGCTAAAACGATCTGAGAGCCGCAACGGTGGCGGAACAGAAAACTCACAGCTTCCGATCTTAAATTAAAAAGAGGCCCGATCGCAAGAAAAAATCAAGTGTTCAAACAGTTTTAAGGATCAGGCACAGCTAAGTTCGTTCTTTCTCCGAAAAGGCAACTCTGAAGAACAAAGATTTTCTTTTTTCGACCAGTAAACCAAACATCCACGACTCAAACCGAAACTGAACAAGGCATAAATAAACCGGCTGACATCCATCTTCAAAGTGAAACGAAAAGAAGACAAGCCCGCGAGGCTCAAGAATTTAACGATCAAACCAAGCAAAAATGACGAGGAGGGGCCCAGAATTTAAATAAAAATGAATTTGGGGAGAACAGTTGCGGCAGCAACACGTGGTTACTAATGTAATTCACAATGGCTCCCACAAGATTAGGGTTTCTCATGCATAATAATAATGTAGAGAAAATGCATGGAAAAAATTAGGGTTTAGTCGAAATAGTATCTTTACTGCAGAAATCTTCAGTCACCAATTGTCCACAAACAAATAGCAAGACGTCTTCACCAATTCTTAGCAAGTCGCAGCTCTCAAACTATAATGTAGCCTTCAAGATACAATATTATGAACACAAATATATCTTCAATCATACATTATCGAGACAACAAATACAATAGAGTGCACAGTCTCTCGCAGCTCTCCAAAAGAATTTATGAGAGATCGCAGCCACATAATCATGACTGTCACACACACTCGTTGAGAATGACGGGAAATGGGAGAGCACGCTATACTCAGTAGCAAAGTGAAAACACGCCAAGAACAGAGTGAGAAATACAATGGAACGATGAGATGCGAGAATACTCACAACAGCCAAGTGAAAGCACAACGCATGCAATGCAACTGTTCGGACAGTGAAAGATTGTGCAGCGAATTAAGGAGACAAACACCTCAAACACAGCTCTGAAAACTATAACGCATACAATGCATGCACGCAGGCTAGCAGGACTAGTGGTGAGCAGCAAAATAACGCACAAAATTATGGCACTCTGGTTGTAGGAGAAACGCAGAGGCAAACTGACAATGGGCAGGCAAGCATTCAGGCTACTAGGACTGAAACGCATCAGGCAGGAGTTATGGCAGGTGGCGCTCTGATACCACTGTTGGATAATAACTCCCGAATTCATTTATTCCATTGCAAAATCATTTATTTATACATTACATATGCTGGTTGAGTTTCATCTTCCGACCAGCCTTTTCAACTTCCTACATAACTATTCATTTTCCTTTATTTATTTACAAAATATAATCCCGACGGATTATATTCCAACAATATGGACTTGGATGTATTTTGTACTATGTATTGATGTCCCTACTCTGACTTTGAAGTTCCTGATCTATACTCATTGGTTTTACCCTCCTTAGGGAGAATAGAGGTAGTCATTCCCACCATTGTTTTGGCTTGCGAGTGTTGGCTCCATCATTCATTGTCTTCACCCATCCATTACCTTCCAGTTTAGTTTTCAACCCGACTGACTTTTGACTTATGGCATGGAGGATCTTTTTCCCCGCTAGAACTTTTTGTTGGATAAGCCTCCCTGTTTATATTGTGTCTCGGCTCCGAGTTGGTGACAAAACTTGCCTTTGGTAAGTTGGATTGTATGCCTAAATCATTTTGGTCGGTTGTCCCGATGTTTGGCACTGTGCAGAACTCCCCTTGGTCACTTGAGATGTTGCTGGCTAAAACTGAAAGCTCATGTACTACCTGTATTGAAAATATTGAATATGCACCCATGGAAAATGAAAATTATAAAACTGTGTTTCTTAACATATGTAAAGAGGGAAAGAGCAATGAAATGCTAAAATACTCCTTGAAGAGTATAAGAAAAGGTCCAAAAGAGCAATGGTTAAAAATATGCTATATCCAAATATTGTTGACCTTATAAAAATAAATATGTCCCAGATGAAAGCTGCGATTAGCTGTGCTTTTAAGCACTGGTGAAGTCCCAAAGGGTCATATAGGCCAAAAAGGCCATGGAATAAAATGACGATCCTAATGAACTTTGATCAAGCTTGATGTAGTCATGATGCCTAAGTTGAATAAGCACTCTCTAAACAACTCACCCATTTGTGAGGCACTGCCATTCCTTGTGTTGTTGTTTGTCCAACATTGGTTATAGTGAGTATTCCCTTTCCATTATCCAAAGTGTTATGATGTTGAGTAGGAAGTCAACCTTTGCCTTAGCCTGGTAAATTTCACCCTTCACTAGCAAATTGGCTACAACTATGAAGTGAGTATAGTCCTGAAAGTCTAATCTGAGTAATAATAAATAAAGCCTTATATATGTATTTGTTGATGTACCGCCAATGAAATGATTGCTACTTGTTGTGATTGTTGCTTGAATGAGTTGTAGAGTATGTCTTAGCCTTTTAACACTTGCAGCAGATGGATGATAGTCTAAGTTATTATTGGTGTCTGATCATTTACAGATAGTTACATTGTTTATTGGATATGGTTGATGATCAAATAGAGACCTGTGAGGGGTATGAGTATACACCTTAGATGAATTTGGACTCTCTGAGTCTAATGAGACAGTTTATTTCCAGTTTTGGGCACTTGCAGATATGATCAGGCTCATTCTGCCTCTCTGATGCAGTTTTTCTTCACAGGTCGATATGTATGAGCAGGGAGATGTTTTAGTTGGATCTCCTAGGGCGTTGTATGGACATAGGGGGTGCATCCATTTGTTTTTACCATAGTACCCCCATCCCAGAGAGCCTGGTGGGCTCAGTTTGACAACGCAGGCACCCTAGGAGGCTATTTTGGCAGGTTCACGTTTCCCGAGGCAGATTAAAAAATGATTAAATGGCTATTAAAGAAATCGATTTGGGCTACTGAGGCAAGGAAATGACATGGGATGAGTCATAATGATGAGAGGTCCACGATTTCCTCAAGGAGGCACAAAGTCAAAGAATTAAAATATTATATTATTTTATTGTGCCATGGGGACACCTAGAGGGAGTTAGTCAAACACTCCTTGGACCCACCATGTGCTTCATTTATTTCTTGTTGAGTGGGGTCCCTTTTTTATGGGTGATTTAGTCCACTTCGGTACTTTATGGTTATATTGATCCATGTATTTTATGTTGAGCTCATCTCAACCATTGATTAGAACATTTTATCTTTTAATCTTAGCTACTCGTTTTGAAAGTGGTTAGGATTCGGTTATGATTGTGGTTCTCTTATTTCTATTTAAAGGAGAGAGCTTCTCATTTGTAAAGGGTCTTTGGCCCTTGGATCTGAATAATAGAAAGATTTTTCTGTGGATATTTTTTGGATCTGCTTTGCATCTGATGTTCTCAAATGGTGATTGGATAGTCTTCTGCTTCCTAGCATTGTGGAAATTCTTGTGAGATCTATATTTTTCTGCTATCATTGTTTTGTCTACAGGAGGGCATTTTGGCTGGAGCGTTTTTGCAGGGGGACCTCAACTCGTTCGGTTTTTTCTTCGTCTTGGATCAGGGGGTTTTCATTAGTTTCATTGTGATCTATGATTACTTCATTTTACTTTCTTGTAGCATTTGGTTTCTTTATCTTGTATTGGCAAATCTGATATTGTTGACGTTTGCTCATGCAGGGTAGGGGGCGCATTGGTGGCTTGTGGCTTACATCCGTCATAGAAATCACTTGGATCTTCCAGAATTGATCGGGATAGCAAGGATCATCACTGTTAAAGACTTCTACAAGCATTTCTAGGTAAGATTTAACAGGTAAGTCTCTTCTCTTCAGATCTTAATCCATTGTACCTTGCTTTACTTCAATTTTTCCTGAAAACTCCTAAAATACTAAAAACCCTAAAAAGCACTAAATCTGGGAATCGTCCGATCTTGGGCCAAACCACTTCTGGGTTTCATAGATCGGGCCTCCCATTCACTAAATCTACTGCAACGCTGGTCAAATTCCTACTGGTTTGACCTAGGTCTGATTTTTAGCCTAAAAACTGCATAACCCCCCACTGAAAATTTGACCTGCTAGAGTTTTGACTTTTTCTGATTTCTGACTTCATAGACTGATAGATCGGGTCCTACACGGTCCAAATCACCCTCAACGCTATCCAGATTCATGGCAATTTGACCCAGATCTGAGTTTTAGACTGAAACAACCCTAGCGCCCTCATTGAAAACTGGACTTTTCCAAAGTTTACTTTTTCTGAAATCTGACAGGCTAGGCTGATAGATCAAGGCTTGAGCACTCTAGAACACCCCCAACGCTGCGCTAGATCCTGCCAAGTTGCCCTAGATCTGAAAAACTAACTTTCAGCCTCCTAGTCCCCTTCATCAGATTTTGACTTTTCCAAATCTGATCTTTACTGAAATTTTCTAACTTGGGTTTGTAGATCGGGCCATCCTGATCTCATTTCCCCTCCAACACTGAGCTGATAGTCTCCTGGTGGCTCTAGAGCTGCAAATCTACCTCTCCAAACCCTAGCGCTAGCCCTCCTTCTACTAGTTTCCCTATAACCTGAATCTTCCAGGCCAAATCCTTTTCTGGGTCCATAGATCAGGGTATATCCCAGGTGGGTTCACTGAAACGTTGTGTTGATGATGACTCCATTGCCCAATGCACGAAAGGCACTCATCTCCTATTTCTAGCGCTAGCCCTAAATTGACCTTACTCCCATTCTCTTTGCCAACATTCAGTGATAACTCAAGTTACCTATCTTTCACTAAGTCTGTATCCTTTGTACTAGACAGTCCCAACTCTGTCTTTGCTCACCCTGTCACAGTTACGTTTCCCAAGACAGTGGTCATCTCCATCAGTTGCTAGTACCTAAACCCTAGATCTAGGGTTTCCATTTCCCTTGCACCTTACGTACCTCAAAGCCCCATTTGATCTGTTCTGGTGTCTAGGTCTGATCTCTCCTATCGGGAGCAGATCCGGGTCTCCCCCGTTGTTGTCTTGGACTAGGATAACATAAAGTGAAAGCTGCCTTGATTGGTGTGACAACCATCCATTTGGGAGTCTAAGCAGTCTTGGTTCCACCCCTTAGTTGCTTGCCCCTCTACCATCCATCCTGGATCCACCTCACACAGGCAACTACAAGGCTGGTGATAACAGCTATCTTGGTTCATCTCTTTGGTTTCCCTTTCCATCTACCATCTATCTTGGATCCATCTCATAGGGGCAACTACAAGTCTGGTGATAACATTTTGGCCCCGTTGTCGGGGAGGTAGAGGCTTACCTTAGTTCATCATATTTACTTTCGGTGTCTGTGAATGCATTTATATTCTTATCATTCATATCACATCCGGTTTAATTTCAGTGATTACATTGTATTTGCTTAATTTTTATAATCATTGCATGTGTTTCACTCACCTCTCCTACGACATCATCCGTTGGTGAACACGGCAATTCGTTCACCTGGCGACTCCACTGAGAAGCAAACCCATCCCATAAATCACAATGAACTCGAATTTATTCTTCCAATTTTTCAATGAAATCAAGGAAAATCCAACCAAGCTTAAAAGGCAGCTTCTAACTCGTCTGGACTTCTCTGAAATTTATGAGGCACCTCATCCTATGCCAAAAAGATACAGTGAAAGATTGTCTCGTTTCTTTGCAAATTGAGTCGAATCAATTGAAAGCCACTTGGATGCTTTTTGGTGTTATATGGAATCCTTGGGGGCAGAGCATGAAGATGTCTATATGCGAGCCTTGTGTGAATCCTTAGGAGGTAATGCCGATTTCTGGTTATATACTTTAGCACCAGGATCCATCATTGGATACGACATGTTCACTAAATTATTAAAAGAAAAATGGGGTAAAAAGATTGATAAATTCATACATCCAAATAATGATTGTGTTGTTGAGGATCAATCTGATAAAGATGATCAGGATAACCATAATGAGATAACTGACGATTTTCCTTATCAAATTGATTCCTCTTCTCCCAATCCAATAGTGGACATGCCTTTGAATGACTCTTCGATGCAAGAGAATGACGATGATCAAATCTCAACCCTTCAGGATTATGACCTTGATATTGACATAGAAGGGAACTTATTGAAATCTGGTCATCATTAGCTCAAGAAGGCACAAATCAAGAGGGAGAACAGAATGATCACTATCAGGAATCATCCATAGTTGAAACTTGATACTATCATCTATGAATCCATCGAAGATCCTCATTGCCCGGTTGACGATTATTTTGAATCAAATTTTGATCATATCTCGAAAGAAGATCAATCGCATGGTAATTATGATATGATTGTAAGTGAACATCCTTGTTCTAATAGTATCAACAAAATTCCTTATCCAATCCTTAAACCAAGATGTGTCGGTTCAATGTGTGGATACTAACCTTGTTTCAAATCCTGCAATCATTCTTGGAATTCAATTGAAAGCATTTTTCTCTCATCAAATTTCGAGATCAATTATGCCAAGCCATCTGGGAGAAAATTTTCAATCCACCCTCCTGTCCCAAATTTTTGAGTCTTCTTGTATGGGTTTGTGTTCTCATCAATCTTTTTTCGAAGACTTCAGTCAAGAGTATAAACATCGCCACATAATTGGAGAAAATGCGTTTCATTTCCTTTCTCAGTCATCTTTAATGAATAATATTTTTCAATTTATAAATCATTCTTATGGGTGGTTAGAGAAGGTATATAAAGATCAATTTCATCTTTTCTCCATTTTTGAACAACAAATGGGTTGGATCTCATTCACAGTTTCATTACATTACAACTTGTCCCCATTTGACTCTCCCATTTTTCTGAAGTGAATAGAATTGAATGTCCTAGTAGGCTAGAGGAGAAAACAAAGAAATGTTTGGAGTGGTTGAATCATGAATCATATTGTCTTCTTCCATCAAGAAGGAACTCTCATACCTTTTATGATCCTATCAGTATCTTGATGGATGAGTTTCTAGAAAGTCAATTTCAGCCTTGGTATGATTTCATTCCACATTGTCCAGATCTTTCTTTAAATTTCAAACAATAAGTAGTCGGGCTGCCATATACTATTTTCAGATTCCAGTACACTTTCTCAGTCAGTTCCCTTGCATATGAGATGTTGAGATGAGTATCTATGATGGATCATTATTTGATGATGGACTGTAGTACTTTTCCATGCCATGATTGAGTCTCAGGACACTCGGATTTGAGGACTGATGTAACCATTTAGCAATTTACAGAGCAGTCAATATTGCCCAGAGCTGCAGCAACGGGTTCTCAGTGGACAGATTTTGGTTTGGACTTGTTATTTACAGGTATATGATTCAGCAGGTATTATCTTGTGTTATGGTTATTATTGCTTTTATACTCATTCTTGTGACATGTCTTAGCATTTAGTGTCATGATCTGGCAGTCATATAAATATGTAGACCTGGTTGTATTGATATTATGTATGTATGTTCCTACTTAGACCTAGAAGTTCCTGACCCATACTCATTGGTTTTTCCCTCTTTAAGGAGAATAGAGGTGATCATTCCCGCCATACTTTAGCTTGCTAGTAATTGGTCTCATTGCTCACTGTCTCCACCCATCCATGACCTTCCAGTTATGTTTATACCCCGACCTACTACTTGACTAGTGGCATGGAGGGTATTCCCCCACTATAGCCTCTTTGTTGGATAAGCTTCTCTATTTATTTGTGTCTTGATTTTGAGTTGCCTAGGTTGTGTTGGCTAAACCTGAAACAAATAGCGCTTCCGTCAATACAATGTATATGGAAATAAAATGAATATCTTGTGAAAATCTCATTCATGTAACAAGTGTTTCTGAACACACATGAGTGCAAGGCAAGCCTAATGAAATTGGCTTTTGAAGTGTAAATGTGAAATATGAAAGATGTTATCACCAACCTTGTAGTTGCCTGTGTGAGGTGGATCCAGGATGGATGGTAGAGGGGCAAGCAACTAAGGAGGTGGAACCAAGACTGCCTAGACTCCCAAATGGATGGTTGTCACGCCAATCAAGGCAATCTTCACTTTAGGTTGTCTAGGCCCAAGACAACAACAGGGGAGACCGAGATCTACTCCCGACAGGAGAGATCAAACCTAGACACCAGATCAGATCAAGTATGGCTTGAGGTACGTAAGGTGTGAGGTAATCAAAAACTCTAGATCTATGGATGATAGTAGTAAATGGACTTGGGCTTTGGATGAAGGCTTCAGTCATATGAGGGTTGATCCAAAGTGACCTATGGAGGAAAATACTAGATCTAGGGTTGAGGTACTAGCAACTAATGAAGATAACCACTGTCTTGGGAAAAGTAACTGAGACAGGGTGAGTAAGGACAGAGTTGTGACTGCCTAATACCAAAGAGATAGACTCAGTAAAAGATATGAAATGCCAAGTTACCTAAGTTATCAAGGAGAGGTCAACTTTCAGGGGAAAGAGGTCAAAAAAGGGGGCTAGCGCTATGCTTGGAGATCAATGCTTGTTCATCCTTGGGTAATGGAGTCAGTATCAGCACACCGTTTAAGTGAACCCACCTGGGATATGCCCTGATCTATGGACCCAGAAAAAGATTTGGCCCGGAAGATTCAGGTTACAGGAAAATCAGCAGAAGAAGGGCTAGCGCTAGGGTTTGGAGGGGCAAATCTAGAGCCACCAGGAGACTATTAGCTCAGCGTTGGAGTGGAAATGAGATCAGGATGGCTCGATCTACAAACCCAAGTCAGAAAATTTCAAGAAAAATTAGATCTGGAAAAGTCAAAATCTGATGAAGGAGGCTAGGAGGCTGAAAGTCAGTTTTTTTGATCTAGGGAAACCTGGCAGGAACTAGCTCAGCGTTGGGGGTGTTCTGGAACGAGGAAGACCTGATCTACACACCCATGTAATTATTTTTCAGAAAAAGTCAACTCTGAAAAAGGTCAAATTTTCAATGGGACGCTAGGGTTTGAGCAGTCAGAAAGTCAGATCTAGGGAAAACCAATCACAATTAGGGCAGCATTGAGGATGATTCAGTGAGGGGGAGGCCCGATCTACAAAACCCAGAAATGGTTTACTCAAATATCAAGCGGTTCCCTGATTAAATTTTTTTGGGGGATTTTTATTATTTAAGAGTTTTTTCAGAAAATTGAAGAAAAGAATGTACAATGGATTGAGATCTGAAAAAGAAGAGACTTACCTGTTAGATCTTACCTGGAAATGCTTGTAGACGCCTTATTGATGATGATCCCTACCATCCTGATCAATTCTGGAAGATATGAATGAGTTCTAGGGCCAACGTTGTGCTCCAGGTGACCAATGCGCCCTCTCTTCTGCACAAGCAAACGTCAACAATATCAGATTTGTCGTATCATGAAAAAAAAGCAAGATCTACAGAAAAGAAACAAGATGCAATCATAGATCACAATGAAACTAATGAAAACCCCTTGTCACATACGAAACCGTTCCAAGCAAATTGAGGTCCCCCTGCAAAAAGTTAAAACGCCCAAGATGAAGTCACCCTCCTGTAGACAAAACAAAGATCCCCAAAAAAGAATATAGATCTCACAAAATATTCTGAATGCTAAGAAGCAAAATATTTTCCAGTCACCACCGAAGAACAGCAGATGGAAAGCAAATCCAGAAAATATCCACAAAAAATATTTCTATTAATCAAATCCAAGAGCCAAAGGCCCTCTACAAATGAGAAGCTCTCTCCTTTAAATAGAAACGAGAGAACAAAAATCCTAACCACTTTCAAAATGAGTGGCTAAGATTAAAAGATAAAATGTTCTAATCAATGGTTGAGATGAGCTCAACATACAATACATGGATCAATAGAACCATAAAGTACCAAAGTGGACTAAATCACCCATAAAGAGGGTACCCCACTCAACAAGAAATAAATGAAGCACATGGTGGGTCCATGGAGTGTTAACTAACTCCCTCTGGGTGTCCCATGTGTCATATCCCCACATTTTGATCGCTAGAAGTGTTGACCTTGCCTAGCACCAAGGGGGTCAAAATATGCATTAAATAAATTAACCTAGGATATTTTATTTAAATGTCACTTATGAGGCATGTACTTGGTATTTTAATTGTCATTAAATGTTATTATGCAATTAATTAGGTGGAAAACAAGTTTCCATTAACAGGAGGGCCACTTGGGCAAGCCAACTTGCCAAGGGAAAATTAGAAACTGTATGACAAAATCAACCAGACAGGAAAAGGGAAAGTGCCAAAATATATGACAAAAGCAATCAAATACAAAAGAGGCAACAATTGACAAAGGAGGGTGCAGTTTCCTTTTTGGAGTTCAGTCATAAAAATAGGAAAGCCAAGAAAAGCTGTAATAAGGAAAAATAGCAACTATGGGTCAAGGAAAGCAAAGTTTCCAAATTGGATGAAGATGAATGAAAGGGAAACATCTTTATTGTCTTACACATGCTAATTTACTCAAGGAGTTCGAATTTGTGGCTAGGGTTAGGGTTTAGCAAGTGGTAACTTGCTTAACAAGTGATTGACTTGCTCAACAAGTCACCCACGTTTTTTTAAAGACAATTGGAGCTCCATTTCTCAGTTTGGATGTTTATTATGTTGATGTTTATGAATCTAAGGCTTCCTTGCTGAGTGTTGTGCCTCAGGTTCTTGGAAGATGTGCCCCAAGTTTCTCATGTCCTCTCTCCTCTACCCCTCCTCTCCCCTTTCTCATTGCAGGTTACATTGGAGCTATGGAGCAGCCTCTTTGAGTTGATTCAAGATTTGTTAGCAGCCTACAGCCATCCATTACTGTACATCATATTTCATTAACAGGTCTGAGAGTTTTCAATATTTAAGGGTTCAAACCTCCACGCCCTTCCTTGTATTATGTTAATAAAATACATTGTAATGATGCACAATGTTGAAGAGAGTGTTATAGTTAATTGATGATAGTAATTTCAAGTTTATTGGATGTAATATGATATCATAAACATTCTCTGCAATTTTTATTCCAATCTGATTCGAAATGGCTGAGATTTACTCATTTTAAGTCAACCTAGTCTAGATTTGCATTGGAAAATAACTAGTTTTACTAAAACTGATGTAAAACAAGTTCTGTAAACTCAAATTGAACTCTGTCAGTTCCTGTGGGTCCGTAACAGACCTACCTTCCCATATAAATTTTCAGAACCCTTTTTTGTTTGGGTCGTACCACCCTTTTGGATCCTCTTCTGCACGGGATTTTTCTTGACCAAAATTGCCAGAAATCCCCAAATTCACCCAAAACACCTTAAACTTTCCAGAACCTCAGAAAACTGTCTAAATACCCTTTTTATGTTACATTAAGGCTGGAACAAACCTCTGCAAGTTTCTCGAAGCCTCTGGTTGAAACAAACCGAACTACTCTCCTTAGTTTCAAGGTTTGGCTGCCCAAAAGCGTGGTAGTAGGTTTCCGCGGTGCAGACTCTAAACCCTAAATGGCACCAGATCTAAATGTGTTAAGGGAGAGGAAATTCTATGTCTAAAATCTCTTTGTTTTCTTCCCACTGATCACTCTTGTCCTCTGCAAAATTTCCCAGAAGAAACCCTTGTTTTGCCCAATCCGAGAATGCTCTGTGTGAACCAATTAAAATTTTAGAATTGTTTAAGTAAAATTACAGAATTAAAGTGTTTAGGTCTGCACAGCAGACTTAGGACATTACACCATGGCACAATAAAATAAATATAATATTTTAATTATTTGACTTTGAGCCTCCTCGAGGCAATCTAGGCCTCCCAAAAGCTCTAGAAAATAATATAAAAATGCCCAAAAAATAGGTGTGGGCCCAATCAGGTGCTGCAACTGTTGGAGGTGGTGTGGAGGACATCACTCTCATCATCATGACTCATCCCATATCATTTCCTTGCCTCAGTAGCCCAAATCGATTTCTTCAATAGCCATTTAATCATTTTTAATCTGCCTCGATAAATGTGAACCTGCCAAAACGGCCTCCTAGGGTGCCTGCGTTGTCAAACTGATCCCACCGGGCTCTTTGGAATGGGGGTACTATGGTACAATCAAGTGTCTGCACCCCCTATGCCCCATACAGATCCCTAGGAGATCCAAATAAAACATCTCCCTGCTCAAACACATCATCCTATGAAGCAAAACTGCATCAGAAAGGTAAAATGAACCTGATCATCTCTGTAAGTGCCTGGAACTGAAAATAAGCTATCTCATTAAACTCAGAGAGTCCAAATCCATCTAAGGTGTATATTCATACCCCTCTCAGGTCTTTACTTAATCATCAACCATATCCAATAGACAATATAACCATCTATAAATGATCAGATACCAATAACATAACTCAGACTATCATCCATCTGCTGCAAGTGTTATAAGGCTAAGACATGCTCTACAACTCATTTAAGCAACAATCACAAGAAGTAGCAGTCATTTTACTGGCGGTACATCAACTAAATACATATATAGGGTTTTATTTATTATTACTCAGACCAGACTTTCAGGACTATACTCACTTCATAGTTGTAGTCAATTTGCTAGTGAAGGGTGAAGGTTGAAATTGACAAGGCTGGGGCAAAGGATGACTTCCTACTTAACATCATGACACTTTGGATATGGAAAAGAAAAACTCACTATAACCATATGCAGGACAAACAACAACACAAGGAATGGCAGTGCCTCACAAATGGTTGAGTTGTTCAGAGAGTGCTTATTCAACTTAGGCATCATGTCTACATCAAGTTTGATCCAGTTTCATTAGGATCCTCAATTTTATTTCAATGGCATTTTTGGCCTATATGTCATTTTTGGGACTTCACCAGTGCTTAAAAGCACAGCTAACTGCAGCTTTCATCCAGGACATTTTCAAATTTATAAGGTCAACAATATTTGAATATAGCATATATTTAACCATTGCTTTTTGGACTTTTTCTTATACCCTTCGAGGAGTATTTTAGCATTTCATTGCTCTTGCCCTTTTTCACATATGTTAAGAAACACAGTTTTAGCATTTTCATTTTCCATGGAAGCATATAAACATTTCCAATATAAGTAGTACATGAGATTTCACTTTTAGACAACAACATCTCAAGTGACCAAGGGGAGTTTTGCACAGTGCCAAACATCGGGACAACCAACCAGAATGATTTAGGCATACAATCCAACTCACCAAAGGCAAGTTCTGTCACCAACTCAGAGCCGAGACACAATATAAACAGGGAGGCTTGTCCAACAAAGGTTCTAGCGGGGAAAGGTCCTCCATGCCACAAGTCAAGTAGTAAGTCGGGTTAAAAACAAAACTGGAAGGAAATGGATGGGTGGAGACAGTGAAAGATGAAGCCAACACTAGCAAGCCAAAACAATGGTGGGAATGACTACCTCTATTCTCCCTAAGGAGGGTAAAACCAATGATTATAGATCAAGAACTTCCAAGTCTAAGTAGGGACATCAATATATAATACAAATACAATCCAAGTCCATATAATTATGACCACCAGACAAGACACTACATGTTAATACATATCACAAAGATGAGTATAAGAACAATGATAACCATAACACAATATAATAAAAGTTGAGCCATAATCATGCATATTATCCATCCAAACGATCATCTATCCAATGAGAAAGTACTGATATAAATCTGGGCATCAATAACTGCTCTGTAAATGACTAAATGGCTACATCAGTCCTCAAATCTGAGTGTCCTGAGACTCAGTCCTAACATGGGAGAGTACGATAGTCCACAAATAAAGTAATGATCCGACAAAACTGCTCATCTCAGCATCTCATATGTAAGAGATCTGGCTGAAAAATGTACTATATCTGAAAAATAGAATATGGTAGCCCAGCTACTATATATGTGATAACAAAATGTAAAACCTGTTGGGTATATGTTATATTCTTTGCATGTGCGTATGGAGGGGAGGTGCACATGTCAGCGCTACAGCTCAGCGATCCCAAAGGCACCTTCGACGGAAATAGGCCGTAGGCCCTGTTTCCGTTCGGAAAGGGCCGTTAGGCCGTTTTCGATGCGAGCGCAGCAAGCAAAATTTTATGGCTATTTATAGCTGTTTGTAGCTATTTTTAGAAGTTGTCTAAAAATATGTAACTTAATCCCGGTTAAGGGATTGGAGTCTTTTTCTAATCCGGGTTAACGGATCATTAGAGGAAATTTGGAGTCTAAAATGGGCCTACTAAGGAAAATAATAAAAAAAGACACATCACACTACAAATATGCCATGTCAGATTAAATCTAATGAAAATCTAATGAAAGTCAACCTAAATCGTCTCATTAATGGTAGTTGACAACTATATTGAGTTAATGTAGAGTTAAGAGATATTGGTTAAAAATATTAATGAAATATATAGATTCTTGTGCACACATAATAAATGATAGGAAACTTTTGAATTTTATATTATTATTTTTTTAAATGAGTTGACCACTACTTTTTATATATTTAATAAATGTAAAACTCAAATATATTCATTTATAATGAAAAATATAATTATAATAGTATTAAAAAAATTAAAAAATCACTATTATTTTTTAATATAAATTTTATATTAATTCATATAAAAAATATTACATCATAGAAAATAAAAAAACAATAAACTATGTATATTCATATTATTTTTATATTAATATAAAAAAAAATTGTGGTTTAATGGGCAAGTAGGTAAGAGAGG
>LPNX010218583.1:119961-198218 GCA_001517045.1 Pseudotsuga menziesii | reverse complement strand
TCACAAACAAAAAACTCTTAAAATCTACCAAGAGCACTTGCAAAACCTAATACTCACTAGCTTAAATTCCTAGACTTTATTTCGTGCGCTTATTTGACTCCCTAAGGCACTGGTCCTTTGTTATATTTGATTAATTTTCTATCTTGATCAACTGTCTATGGTCCATTTCAATTGATCATATTTGAATGCTTAAGTTATAAGTCTGGAATCTTTGCTTATATGTGTGATCTCTTGTTAGCAACGTGGATTGCTTTAATTCATCATCATCCCCTTAATATTAATCATTTTAAATCACAATAACTCCTAAACAACACCCATCCACATCCAAAACATCCAAAACTTAACTTAAACATTGAGCCATAGAAAACTCTTTGTTAGGGACTACCCCCCTTGGCTTCGTTAGGAGTTAGCCTAAACGGAGGAGCTAGGAGTAGGTGACAGTACGTAGCTCTGTGCTTGCCCCCAAGGTCACACCTCTCCCACTTTCTCAAGTGAGGAGACAGCTTTCGGAAGATTTCTGCTGCTGGTGTGCAATCGGCGGACAACAGTCGTGAAAGAGACTCTTGCCTGTAGTAATTAGAAAACTTGTCTTTCTTCTTCTTGTTTATTTTACTTGGGAAATTTATCCCTTTCTCTCTCGAGACTTGCCCCGAGTAGCTTGAATATTTTTGTTGCGCTTTCCCCCCAGGTGCATGTAAGGCGGCAACAAGATGGACTGATTCAAGAGGCCGCACCATTCTGAACTTCCTAGTTGCTTGCCCAAAAGGGACTATGTTCCTTAGATGCATATGATCAACTGAAGGATGCACATTTACTATTTCGTCTTTGGATGACGTAGTTGAGGAGGTGGGGGTGCAAAATGTGGTGCAGGTTATCACAGACAATGCCTCCAAGTATGTTGCAGTTCGAAGGTTGTTAGAGGACAAACATCCCACCATTTGGTGGGATCCATGTGTAGCCCATTGTTTGGACATCCCACCATTTGGTGGACTCCATGTGCATCCCATTGTTTGGACCTCATGCTTGAGGATATTGGGAAAATTGAGTGGGTGAAAAGGTGTGTGGAACAAGCAAAATCTATCACAAGATACATTAACAACCACTCATGGATTTTGACCCTTATGAGAAAATGCACTGGTAGAAAAGAGCTTGTCAGGCCAACTATCACAAGATTTGTAACAAATTTCCTTACATTGCAGTCCTTGATTCAGCAGAAGGCCAACTTGAGGAAGATGTTCTCTCGTGATGACTGGAATGCATCTCAGTGGAGCAAGAAGGCTGAAGGAAAATACATTGTTGATAAAGTCTATGAGAAAGCATTCTGGAAAAAGGTAGAGGAGATCGTACTTTTTAGCGAGCCTCTTGTGAAAGTCCTGAGAATGGTGGATGGTGATAAAGCAACGATGGTGATAAAACTTGCAGACAATCAAATTTAGAGTACAGAAAGGAAACAAGAGGATAGAATAGACTCACCCAATTCACGACGGTTGATCCTAGCTTTGTCCTCTTCCGCTCTGCTTCTCCTCCAAAGCCTTCAGGGATGTTTCTCCTTCACTTGTAAAGAGCAAATCCTCCAAGTGC
This sequence comes from Pseudotsuga menziesii, assembly GCA_001517045.1. Taxonomy (NCBI): domain Eukaryota; kingdom Viridiplantae; phylum Streptophyta; class Pinopsida; order Pinales; family Pinaceae; genus Pseudotsuga; species Pseudotsuga menziesii. The sequence continues at coordinate 196,637 of LPNX010218583.1, read as the reverse complement.
AAGCTTATACATGTATATAGAACAGGTTAGATAAATCATATATAGAGTGCTTAATTATAAATATTCATCAAACCATGATACATGAAAGACATTCAAAACACATTTGGAAGAAGGATTCTCTTTATTAACAATAGTGAATGAGTTAAGATTACAACCCAACGCCTGAGACAAGGACTCCTCTGCAACCAAAGGATTCTGAGTTCCAATGCTCCAAAGACCTCTGAATAGACACCACCAGCATAACTTTGCTCTCCAAGTATGATTGATTAATACCCTCCCCAAGGCCTTTATTTATACTTAGTGAAACAAGACAGTTTCGAGGGTTGAGGAGGTTGAGACAATTAAGATGGTTATAGTTAAAGGCTTAACAAATCTCAAATAATCACGATTTATTATTTTTAATGTCAAAGGAAGGCGTACACGGGTATTAACACTGGCAACCCGCGTATGACACGCGAGTTGCTCTAAGGGAAGCCCGCGTACAGATCTATACGCGGGTTGCAATTATAAATACTCGCGTACAACATACGACATGCTGTAGGAAAAGTCGCGTATGTACGCGAGTTGCATATAGGAAAAGGCGCGTACAGCATTTGACATATTCAAAGATAAAAATGGCAAGCTAGATGGATAATGAATGTATTTCATAACATGCCCATCTATAGTGTTTTAGGCAACCTTCAATCCATAAGTGTCCTTTTGTGTGCCAACATAGGGAATGTCGGCACTCGGACGAAGAAGTGCCATTTGGGTAGATAACAGTTCGTCCACCGGTTCGGTTTTTGTAACCTTGACCATGAGTCAACTAGATAGCATATGTCATAACACTAGTGTCAAATGAATGTCCCCATCAATCTCTAGCACATAAGAAGGTGATCTAAGTAGGCTGGAAGTGTCTCTGGCAAATGTCTTTGGGCAAATCATAAATCTCATCTATGGAACTGTTGGTTGTGGTGGAAGATCACATAGGCAATGATCGCCAAGTCACCCCTACATGTCAAAGGGTAACACTAACTAACTCCAATATTTTATTATTACTGAACTTGTCAAGGAGTTGGTTAGAAAAATGATGTATTTTATTGTATGAGAGATCTAGCTCACTGTATATAAAGGGGAAGGCATAGAAAACATTCATCAAACAGCTTTGAATGATAACAAAGTTGTATCAAAGCAGCCAACTCCAAAAACAAACAAATCTGAACGATTGAATGCTTAGCTTGTTATCTACAGAAGAAATTCAAACTAGTAATCTTTCAAACGAGTTTTTACTTGGGCACAAAAATAAATAATTCCACAAAATATTTAAAAATAGCAAAATCATTTCCCAGCTTCCCCAGAATAATATTTATTATTACCGGACATGATCTCAAATTAACATTGCGTATCTATACTTCTATTACGGGTCTTTACCAATCTTAGTCGTCCCCACTTGTAATTGTGATCAATCGTAGCTTTCCTTATCAATTGTTTTGCACAAACAACTCTGGAAGACACTTATCACAGTGTCATTACACTTACAAATCCACAAGTTGGATGCCATAAAGCACGGTAAACATCATTTTAGAACCACCCAGGACCATCACTATGGAAATAGAATAAATCAAATGAATTCCAAAGACTAAGCCTCTAACATAAATCAGGGATGCTTCAAATTATAATGATGTTAAAAAATGGCTTCTTGACGAATCAGCTGGAAAAATATAAGCTACTTTCCTGTACATATCATATACTTCAAATATGTGATCTCAAGGCAGAAGAAGGAGAACAAATAGGAAAATAGTTATGAAGGATAGGGGATGGAAATGGAAACATTATATATACTCGAAAAATACTATAATATAACAGCATGCTTTTCAGTATTTACAGATATCCTTTTGAGTAAATAGTAGATACCATTGAAGGCCTGGAAAGTGCATGACCCTCTGGACCAGTTATACCCAGTTCAATCATTCGAGATTGTCCTTCTGCTACTGCTTCCCCATTTTCAGCATGAACTAGAGCTAACGCACCTAAAGCCTTGCACATTTTGAAACCTTGTAAAAGTATTTCATCTTTTACCATGAGCTCCCCTTTGTATGCCATAAAAAATTTGAAGGAATTGATACCTGCTAAGGTAAGTGTATTTCCAGTTAGTATTCAGACACAAACATCTGCAATCATTTCTTTTAATCATCATTTTTCTTCTTTATATTCTTGTAAAATTACTTACTCTGTAATCCATTATCACTCTAAGTGAACATAATTGCATTCACCCCTAAAAAGTTCCAACTCATACGCACAGTTCAATTTCTCTAGACCTAGAAAAGAGAGGGGGCTAACCTTTCTCTTTCACAAGGATTTCCATGTCTCTAGCAACACCTTCATTCCAACTTGTAACAGCCATGTGAAAACCATAATCCATGCAAGATTTCTCTGCCTTCTTTGCATAGGCTTCAAAACCCTCAGCGAGGCTGCCATTGATCGGGATCACAAAGTCAATGTGCATTGTTGTTCCTCCTGCTAATGCAGCTGCCTGACCACTAAAAAAATCATCAACACTCAATTGGCCCATGAAAGGAAACTCCAAGTGAGTGTGAGGATCAATACCACCTGTCTCATACCACAATAATCATTTTTTTGACTTTGTAGCTAGCATATTGTCAGGAATAAGTGTCAAAAAGTAATATGTGCAATATAAAAGTTAAGACCAGTATGAACTCACCTGGCATGACATATTTTCCAGTGGCGTCAAGGATATCAACTTCATCTGTGACCTGAGTAAATAAACTGATACAAGTTCAGCACTTGTCCTTGCCCATTGACTGTGACAGACTTAGTAGCATATAAGATTGTAATTTATGTCAACTTATATTCAAAAACCCTCTTAAGCTCACAAATTATAAAAGAAGATTTAACAATGTCAACACTGGGAGAAACAAGGAAGATAGAAGCAAAGTCAACTACGAAGCTAGGTCTGGGACATGAATTTGAATTTAGAAATTAACTGCATGTTTTTTCTTCTCTTGGCTCCAATGCGGTCATTAAGGGGGGAGTATCCAACCCCCTGTACCCTGATGTGCCTTTCTAAATGGAACTGGATACTGAAGCTTGTGTATATAGGATTTGGCAAGTTGAGAGATTTCTTGGGGGAAAACCCAGGTGAATGCTCACCCCAATGTTATGGATAATAAGTATCTGCACAAGTCCTCGTTGGGGACTGTTACAACAAAAACTGTGCTTCACTATATTCGAGTCTCTAAACAAAGAACAAGCTTAAGGTTGTTACAACTTTCAGCTCATGGCAACAGGCTATTGCACTCAGCTTAAAACCCTAACCTCTAGAAATGAAAATCTTTAACCTACTATTAAAAGTACCTAATCTGATCTATACTCAGATACCGAACACATCCCTCTGGAAAATGTATGAAAAGCAAAAACTAAATGGACTGTCAAACCTGCTGCTGCTTTCTCATTAATTCTGGAAAAGTAGAAAACGACTTATCTCAAGCATGAAATAAAATTTGAATGAATGATTCTTTTCCCACGCCCTTATTTTATAACCAAAGCAGAGGGTCATGCTTTACAATCAAATTGGAGTAAATCTGCCCTAGCACCCAGCCTGAATGGAAACTCAAGATAGAGGAGGAAATATGCTCTAAAAGCATGCAAGCCTTCTGGGATCTGCACCCTCCTATTCTAGACTCATGCATCGGGATATATTCTTAGAAAACTCTGCTATAGAAATAATCTTAGAATAATCTGATCTATACTCAGAAACTGAAAGGCATCCCTCTGGAAAATGTATGAACAGCAAAAACCAAATGGACTGTCAAACCTGCTACTGCTTTCTCATTAATTCTTGAAAAGAAATCTGCTACATGACACTTAAAAACGACTTATTTCAAGCATGAAATAAAATTTGAATGAATGATTCTATTCCCACACCCTTATTTTATAACCATGCTTTACAATCAAATTAGAGTAAATCTGCCCTAGCACCCAGCCTGCATGGAAACTCAAGATAGAGGAGGAAATATGCTCTAAAAGCATGCAAGCCTTCTGGGATCTGCACCCTCCTATTCTAGACTCATGCATTGGGGCATATTCTTAGAAAACTCTGCTAAAGAAAGAATCTTAGAATAATCTGATCTATACTCAGAAACTGAACGGCATCCCTATGGAAAATGTATGAACAGCAAAAACTAAATGGACTGTCAAACCTGCTACTGCTTTCTCATTAATTCTGGAAAAGTAATCTGCTACATGTGACACTTAGAAAATGACTTAGTCACTTATCTCAAGCATGAAATAAAATTTGATGAATGATTCTATTCCCATGCCCTTATTTTATAACCAAAGCAGAGGGTCATGCTTTACAATCAAATTGGAGTAAATCTGCCCTAGCACCCAGCCTGCATGGAAACTCAAGATAGAGGAGGAAATATGTTCTAAAAGCATGCAAGCCTTCTGGGATCTGCACCCTCCTATTCTAGACTCATGCATTGGGATATATTCTTAGGAAACTCTGCTAAAGAAAGAATCTTAGAATAATTATTAGCTTCATCCCACAACTTAGGGGCTAGATTCATAGACTGAATCATGCAATTTGCCATTTCCTTTTAAGGTTTGATTCTTTATTTCAGTCACACCATTCTACTACACTGTATATGGGGCAGTGTGTTGCATCTTAATTCTTTTTGAAGCACAGAAACCAATGAACTATTTGTAAATATATCTGCCTCCATTATCTGATCAAAGTTTATGAATGTAATGACCAAATTGTTTTTCAATAAGGACCTTAAATGCCAAAAACATATTGCGAGCTTCACTTTTACAAGTGAGAACTGAGGCAAACTGACTGTACTGGATGATATGGAGACGTATAAGAATGGTATAGTGACTAGTCATACTCCCTGGAACACTGCAATGCTCTAGGAGAACCAAAAAATCTGCAATCTGTAATAAAAGTTGATCATTAGGCCAATAATAAAGTGATAATAATCACTAATCATGAGATCCGGGGCCAAACTCTGAAAACTAAGACCGTAGTATTGGTCATGGGCATGTCTGGAACAAATATAAACATTGTTGTTTTTTGAGTCACTGCCTTGGGAACCGTGTTTGACTTGGTCAACTGGATTGATCAGGTCAAAGTACACAAAATAAAGGTGAGATGCTGTACCAATATGATCCTGCATATATCCAACGTAAGATATGCTCCAATGGTGTATATCAAAACCCAACTTAAATCATGTTATTCAGAATCATGGTGCCAACAATAATAATAAGTAAGATATAGATGTGCTTTTGAAAGCTCTTAGAACCTTTTGGAAGTCTCGTGTGCATGTCATGCTTACAAAGTTTAAACAGTGTGCTAGTGCTGGGTGAGGGTGGAAATCAAGGCTAAGGTAAAGGGAGATGACTTATAGCTGACTTTGATCATATGATCTCTTAGAATGATGACAATTACACACGACCACAATGACATATACATGACAGATGAACAATAGGGGATGGTGGTGTCTCACAAGTGGATGAGTTGATCTGAAAAGAGCCCATTCAACTCTAACATGTCTATGGCTCACATCCAAGCTAAGAAACAAGCTCCGTGAGGATCTTTACTAGGACCTTTGTGTTGAGTACACAAGAAACTGTAGTGAAAAGATCCTAGGGGACACTGTGAATTAGCGGTCCCTTGCCCCATCTCACATCAAAACCCGCAGGCTCCGTGAGGAATTAATCATAACATTTCAATAGTGGCCAACATTCTTTAGATTTTAACATTTATTTATCCATTGTTTTTAGGCCTTTCACAATTTCACTTTATAACCCTTTTTGAGTTGTGTCTAAAGACATAGTTTGCATTTATTTGAGGGCTTTTGTATTTCAACAGATAGAACTTATGGCACATAATGCATGTAATGATGGTAGACATATTGCTTCGAGTTTTAGCTGACACTCTTCGGGAAACCAGGGGGGAAATCCACATTTAGGACCAAACATCGGGGGCAACCAACCAAAGAGGTCAAGGCTTCAAAACCCAACTCGCTTAAGCTCAGGAACAAACACCAACGGGTTCTCTTGGCCTAGAAGGATCTGTTGCCAACTTTTTTGTACCATAGTTGGATTACCTGAGGAGCCGCCAGTTGACAAACATGATAAATGTTTGATTCCAGTGTATTAGATGATCCGCCTTTGTGTCTAGCCAGTTTTGGCTAATCGGTGTTTTGTTTGAATAATTATGACCATGGCCCCATGGGGTTTGTAATAAAATGTGCTAGTAGGGTGTTTTGAGTGGTTCGGTCTCCTAAGACGTAGAATTTCAACTAAGGTATTTTAGGGAGTTTTTTGCCCTTGACAATTATGCTTTTCCTATAGCCGAGTATAATTGACGAGGTTTTCTCCCGCTTCCTCCAAAACTGGAATGCTCGATTTTGAATTCTGGGCCTTGGGGGGCTATTAGAGCCCAACTAAGTATATATAAACCTACTAGACATTGTTAGAATAGAGCATGGTCATGTCCTAAGTCACTAGGACCCTCGGAAAAAATTTCAAAGTTTTTACCGGACGCGTCAAAATTTTAATTTTTTAATTTTTTAATTTTTCCTAAGTTTTTAATTAAATTTTTCCATAATTTAAGTGGAAAAATTCAATTTGTAATAAGTTAGTGATCCGAAACCCGAATTCAGTGATTGAAGGCTCTAACCTTAAACCAAAAATCATTCTTGATCAGCCAGCCAGCTAGCTCCAAGTTTCAGATCATCATTCGGCCACATAACTCATATTTTCTCAAAAAAGTCAGTTTTGGGGAAAATATTGATTAATTAATAAAAAAGATTATTTTGGAGAAAATCCAAATCTTTCCAAATTAATCTGAATTCAGCGAAATGAAATGCAGAATGACATGGCATCAGCCATTAATGATGATTGGAGTTAACAAAACTCGGCTTCAGTCAGCATTCAGTGAGCATTAAAGGTACATTCAGTTAGCAATCTTGTCATCTCCAGCTAAGCTCACAAATTGGATGATTTGGAAGGCTGGGATTGGTGTGATGATAATTACGGAGTTGTGTATTAAAGACAGGAAGTTTTTGGTGCAAACCCTAAGGGTTTGGGCACCTATCATCATCAGTTAGCTCCTCTTCCAACCCTCACACCTCCATCCAGAGCTCACGCCCCTCCTTCCTCAGCAGCTATGCCCTCACACGTGTGGGCTCTCAAATGGTTGGAATTTTGATGTTTAGGTTTGGGGTGGGGGCGCCTTGCCTAAGTGGAGGCCTCCCCTCACTCTTAACTCTTCATCTTTAGGTTTGGGCTCTCAGTTATGTGCCGACCCGGCTAGGTCAGGATTTTTGGTTGTAGGGTTTTTTGGTTGTAGGGTTTTGGTCTTCATTCATTGTATAAATAGAGGCTCTTTCAGCTCTATCAGGGTGGATATTTTGTGTAGAGAAACTCTAGTGAAACTTTGTAAATGCTTGTTGCTTTTATGCAACCATTGGAATAAAATTAAGGCTTTGGAGGCTCATGTGGTGTGACATTGTAGACGATTGCACTTGATGGATGAGGTGATGTTGTTTTAATTCTTCTATTTCTTGTCTATTTGTGATTATGAATCTATGCTTTAGAAGGCTTCTACAAGCACATAAGAACAGGTATTTGTGGTCTGCAAGTTAGTTGTTTATTGATTTACTTTTAGAAATTGAAAAATAGCATTGTTTTATTCAGTTATATTTCATGCTACTTCTTTATTTCAATTTGTGAACAATGCATGATCTAATCCTTTGTTTGGCAAGTCTATGAGTTGCTATTTTGCAGATCTTTCCATCCAACCAAGCAGAAGTTCGAGCTCAGCTGCATCTTCTTCTCTTGGAGTCAAGTACACATTTCCGGTAATTGTATGCTTTACGAGATCCAAGTGACTTTAAAAGATTTACAGGTTTGACCATTTTCTCCTTACTTTTATTCATCTTTGAAAGTGAAAATTTTATGATTTTGGGTTAGGCAAGGTATGGGCTTGAGTGGCTTATCTTTCACCAAACTGTATGCCCTTGTTGGCTGTCCTCTCTTGTAGTTTTCAGCCTTCTTTCACTTCTTTTTTGCAGCCTCTTTCTTTGCCTCTTTCGCTTCCCTCTTTTGCTCTTTCTTCTTGTAATTTGCAGCCCTCTTTTAGCCCTAGTTTGCAGCCTTCTTCACCCTTTGTTTCAGCCCTCTTTTGCCTTTGATTGCCGCCTTCTTTTGGCCTTAGTTTGCCCTCTTTTTGCCCATTTTTCTTCTCTTTTCGTAGCTTCTTCTTCTATTCGCTTTCCTCCGTTTCATTATAGAAGTTTGCCTTCTTTTTAATTAATTTATAGATCTAGTTTTGGTTTTTTTACTAACATTATAACAAGTTAGTGTTTAAAGTTCTTATTTTCAGGCAAGTCGAAAAGAGCCCAAAGGCCATAAGCAAGCAAAGAAGTAAACAAAGAGCGAAAAAGACCAAAACACCTCCCTCTTCTTTCTTTCCCTTTCTCACCTTGCTCATTCAAGAAGATGCTAAACACATCAAAAATATTGTAAAAAGTTAATAAAGAGCGAGTGGGATTACGGCTCCCACACCCCTCTTCCCCCATTTGGGGGAAGCTTGTACCATCCATTTTTCATGCTTGCATATTTGTCTAATAATTTGCTTAGAGTAGAATAGGGAAAGATAGTTTATTTCTAATTAATTCATCTTGCATAAAATAGAAAAAGTAAAAAAGGTTTCTTTATTTATTTACTTACCCCCATGCTTTCCCGATTAGGGCCTAAAAATCCTGAAGGAGACTCTTGGTTAGTTTAGCTTTCTTTTGCTTAAGTTTTAATCAATCAATTAACTAAGTCTCTTGAACTTGAAATAACTCAAGTCAAGAGCACTCTCTATCGGAGAGCATAGCTAGTCTGCATTCCCCCTGCATTAGGCATTTAGTTTAATTAAGTCTCTTGAACCTTTGTCATAAGACAAGGTCAAGAGCGCTCTCTATCGGAGAGTTTTAATTAATCTACTTAATTAAAATTCTCAACTCACTTTCCCATAATTAATTAACTTCGTTGATCATCTTTCACCTAGTATGCTCTGCCGACTTTCGGATTGGGCTCGTACTCGGAACGATGAACGGACTTGCTAAGTTCGCACAAGAGAAACTTAATAAAACTTAAACCCATAACCAACGCACCGGCGTTGTAGAGAATTTCCTAAGTTCTTCTTAGTAGAGGCGTCGGAACTCCCCGCTATCTAAGCTTCTCAGCTAGCTAGTCAATCTTCGCGATACCATCCTGGGATACTGGGCGGGCCGTCATGTCTTCAACAGATTAAACTTGGAACATTTTCCCGGCTCTTGAAAACTCTTCGCTGACACCATAAGCAAGATCACTTAAAATACTTAAAATATACCAAGAGCACTTGCACAACATTACATCCACTAGCTTTATTTCAGGACTTAGATTTATTTCTTAAAGCATTGCAGAGCTCTGACTCCATAAAGGCACTGATCTTTTAATCTTTGCGTAATTGTTATATTTGGATCACTTGTCCAGGACTTAGATTTATTTCTTAAAGCATTGCAGAGCTCTGACTCCATAAAGGCACTGATCTTTTAATCTTTGCGTAATTGTTATATTTGGATCACTTGTCTTTAGCATATTTAAATTCTTATCTGTGAATGCATCCTTATTTCGTAAAGTCTTGAATTATTGTTTATCTCTCAATCCTTGTGATAGCAACGTGGATTGCTTTGTCTTATGTGTCGAATTCATAATAAACAAACACATTTAATTACGGTAACTCCTAAACAACACCCATCCGCATTTGTAACCATCAAAAACAATTTAACAACTTAAGAGCCATAGAAACTCTTTTGTCGAGACTACCCCCCTTGGCTTCGTTAGGAGTTAGCCTAAACGGAGGAGCTAGGAGTAGGTGATAGTACCTGACTCTGTGCTTGCCCCTAAGGTCACACCTCTCCCACTTTCTTAAGTGAGGAGACAGCTTTCGAAAGATTTCTGCTGCTGGTGTGCAATCGGCGGACAACAGGATCAAGGCGTCGGCAAGTTTTGTTGCACATCTCAGAGCCGGGACACAGAACAACATGGGATCCATCATGCATAGGGGTCAAAGTGGGGAAAGTGATCTTCAATCTCATAAGTCTCAATCAAACCAAAGTCATGGGATGAGAATTAATCATGGATGAATTAGATGGATGGGGACAAATGATAGATGGAACCAACATAGCACTAAGGTTTAATCATTTGTGTAAAGCATGGCATGGGCAACAGCCTTCAATATTTAGCTCTTTGATCGATCTTAGCACAAGTTTTAAGCATTAGTATATGTATAAGCATAGGTCACCATGATCATCCAAACAAAACAAGCCTAGGTGTTTGATATACATCACAGAGCAAAAACAAACCAAAAAAACATATACCTGATCTCACCATATATACTTGTCTCCATCTGATAAGGCCCCTCTGTAAATGTGTGTACCAGATCTGCTCTCTTGCTCTGCATAAATGAACTAGGTCTCCACTGAAAGCATCTCAATGGATAAGTGAATCTCAGTCCTGGCAAGGGAACACTGCTAAGCAAGGCTCTGAAATGGTTGAGGCTGTAATGATCTATGCTAAAACCCCATGTGAATGAATAGCTCGGAAAATAAACAGATCAATCTGTATGCTGCATCATGGTAGTCCAGCTGCAATATATGTGTGATAACAAGTAATGAAAGATATCTTCTTAAAGTTAGATTTTTTTATAAAGGGTTTCCAAGGTAAATATTGGTCATTATTATGTGCATGTTTATTATTGTGTGTTTTTATTTCTCCATATTGCCTTGTTAATTTTTAATAGATTTTACATCTTGCCTCTTTTGATTGTTAAATGAGCATTAGTTTCAAGGTGATATGCTTACTCCCTTGCTTCATCAATCTCATGAAGGCGATGTTTGGATGTCTTGCACACTACATGCACTTGAACATGTTAGATCAACGTCAACTATAAGCCACAACCAATAACCATTAAACATAAGTGAGCACAAATATCATTAAAATTTTCAAGCCAGAAGAAAACAAGCTGAACTTATTCATCAAATGAATAAGTTCAATTCACAAATTCAACCATGTAAAGCATCAAACAATGTGCAATCAAGAACATACCAAGTGTTAGCAATCCATCAAATAAAGACTTAACATTCAAGTATACTTGAATTCCTAAAGACAATTAGGAATTGATAATCATCTAAAAAACATCATTCATTAAAAGAATGAGGTACAAGGGTAGCAAGCTTAACACAATTTACAGGGCTCCCTGGGGTCTTTTGACTTGGGGTTAGTTGAGGGTCTCAACAGATTGAAAGAAATTAGCTCATTCTTGCGCCGATGAGCTCAAATTTCCATGTTTACCAAACAACGCTCAAGTTTGGTCCAATCTACATCTAGTTTGTCAACCTCCTGAAGTTCAAAACTCAGACCCACAAAGAATGGCATACAAATAAATCCATGGATTTCATCCTTTTTGTTTTGCAACTTGGCTTTCTTTAAGGCAACCAAAGGTGCAATTTCTTAATTATATGTCCCTTACTTCTCAACAGGTCTTCCATGAGTAATAATTAGCACAGGTTAAGAGGATTTCATTCAAATTAGCGATTATGAAAAACATAAATCAAATGCTATAAAAACAGAAATTGACTCACCACTACAAAGTACGCCAAAAATAAGATACTTAAAAGAAAACAACACTCATAGAGGTGCCAGAATGACCACTATATGGCAGTATATGCCCTTCAGAAGTTTTAACAATGAGCATTAGAGGCGAGTTTCTAAGAAAAGTGAGAAACAATAAGCAGTAAATAGTGAAATATCCAAAAACCAATTGCGCCGGTGTGTAGAGCACAAAAATCCGCATTGCAAAAAACCAGACTAAAAACGGACTTTGAATGAGAAAGGTATCCCTATTTGAAAATCACATGGGAATGCTCACACATGGTTGCTGAGGTGACACTGCTATGTAATAGAATGTTGACTTGGCACTATTAATGTGGCATAGAGGTGACGTGGCTAGTCCATGTGGCATATTGACATGTTAGATTTCTGTTGAGGTGGCAAGTCTTCATGGCACAGGGCCACGGGTTAGAGATCACATAGCAGTTTGTGGTGGTTGCATGGAAACTCTGTATGTTGATGTATATGTAACTTCGGAATGTATTCTTCTATGTATTCTATGTATTGTAACCCGATGTTTATTCCGGGATGTTTCTATTATGTATTTGAGTCATGTGGTCATGCCCCGATGTTCCGATCGGGAGGATTAATAATGTAAACAAGTCATGTCAAGTCATTAGGTAAGTCCCCACAGTTTCAGGGCACTTGAGTTATTATACACTAATTAAGGTGTAGGCTCGAGTAGTAATTATTAGGTTGAGTGCACTTCAAGTCAACGGAAGAATATAAATAGAGAGTGAGAGTCTCTCTATTTATCACTTGTGAATTACATCACTTGCTCTCTCAAGTGTGGCGCACCTTTGGAGAAGGAAATACTTTGGCTTGACAGAAGACAAAAGGCTGCTGTTGTGTTGGGAGGTCATCTTACTGTTTTGGGATCACATCTTGTGGTGATACTATCTTAGAGGAAGTTGAGGGGTTTTCTCCATTTATGGTTTCCCCTCCTAAAATCTTTGTGTCTCTTGTCTCTTGTGATGTGCTTATGTGATTGCTGTGCTTGTTATTCTCTCAGTGAAAAGATCTTAACATAATGCTAGCTTAAATGTTGAAAAAACTAACACTGTATAGGTGGCAATTGATGTAGCTCGTTCTGAGAGGGCCACATGGTTGCTTTGTCTTCAAGATGGTCCCAGTAGGAAGGGTGACCATTATACAACCCCTAGAAATGCCAGGGTAGGCATTATGCAGCCCCTAGAAATGCCATCATTAACGGGTAAGCATTGCCCATAACAATGATAAGTAGGAGTGAAACTATGAAACGGGTTGTACGAAATGAACCATGACGAGCAGGGATGTAATCATGAAATGGATTATATGGAATGTTTGCCTATCGTAGTTCCAAGCAATCCATGCAAACTAATTCACGGTTTCATCGATTTTGAACAATTCGTACATACCAACGATGACGTCCCTAGGCTGGATAATGCTTGCGGACAGGAAGGGCTGCTACTGCTTGGTCATGAGATGGGTTCCTGTTAGAGGGGCGTTGCTGCCGGCGAGCTGGAATATGGCTATCGGCGTTGGGCTTCACAGGAGACATTGACAAGGTCGAGGGCAAGGCTGTAGGCACACTCTTCAGTGCCTACAGCCTTTTTTCGCCCTACTTTCAGCCTGTGGCAATTCTATTCTCTCTTGGCTGTAGCCATTTAAAATTTATGACAGAAAGTAGGGCGAAAAAAGGCTGTAGGCACTGAAGAGTGTGGAGAGCAATCTGGGAGAGAGCACATCCAGTACCGAAACAAACCATGAGTTGGAAAATATAATATTTATTTGAAAAATAATCATTACAGTTGTCTAACCGAAGAAAAAGAAGTCTTACAGGCTGCCAAGCTCTAAAACTTTTTTTCGACTACAATATATTCGGATATTCCAAATGGATTGTTGATTTCATTAATTTATCCCTTCTGTGGGTATTAAAAGTGCTACCACTGATCGTGAACTGTTCAATAAACTAACATGGGTTATGGTCTAGTTTGAATTGACCTTGTTGCAAACATAATTCGACTAATTTGTTGTCAGATATACCGGAGACTTTTTGATATTCTTCAAAACAATCCATGGAAAAATTAGATATTTTTTTCTGGTTCCCACTTGTTACTGTCGTCCCTTTTGGTACTGAATCAAATTTATGCCATGCTTTCATAAGTTAACATAGGAAGAATAATCCCTCATGCTTGGCATTCCAAAGTTGAATATCCTCTTCTAGTATTGGGTTTCCGATTCTGTAGAGGGGTTCGGGTTGGGTTCAGGACAGATGTACCAGGCAAGTGTACATCAAAGTGGCAGTTGCTGGTGAGTGGTAGTTTCAATCCATTTCCAGTTGAGACATACTCCTTATAAATGCGAAACTTGAGATCAACCATGGTCAGATTCCTCTTTAATTGCCATTAGGAGGACGGACGGTATTAATATGAAACGATATCCCATTACATATCAGAGTAAGCCGCTTGCAACAGTGGACATCATATAGGTATAGCCACAAGTTAGAGAGACTCTACAAGGCATGACAGAAATATCTGCCGAGGTTAGAAAATTCAGTTTCCAACCTCATCCTTAGTGTATGCTAAAGCCTAAAAGATGGCGAGGTTAGAAAATTCAGTTTCCAACCTCATCCTTAGCATGGTAAAGCCTAAAAGCTGGCTACTCGGGTAAAACTTAAAAGCTTAACAAAACCCACTAAAACCATTTTAGCCACAGCGTAGCAGTTTGCAGTCGGTATCAGAAAACCGTCTGAGTAAATTTGTGTTTGCAGTTGATATAAGAAACCATCTTGAGTAAATTGAAAAATGGGCACTACAAATCTTGAATGCAAAACAAATGTGTCCACAAACCTCAATGTTGGGTTGAACTGCAACAACAACTCCATTTTCAATGTATACATCTGCCAGTTGTTGGCGGTCAGCATTCACAACAGTTCCTCCCTTAATCAACAAATTTGAGGAAGAAGTTTTATCTATGCATTGCCATTCTTCGGCAGCATTGCATATCTGACAATACAGTCCATATAATAGTAGCTTATGTTAGAATGAGCGATTATGATTATTGATATTATATAACTCAGTTATTGTATTGCTTACATTTTCTTGCATTCCATGGCTGCTTTGAAGGCAAAAGGCACATATGATTGCCAGAAAAATCTCCAGTCTGCAACTCATGATTCTATTCAGCCAATGTAATTTCGTTAATCACCATTAGATGCTTTGCTTCTGTACATATAGCTATCACGATTTGTCATCTGGAATAATTTGAATTTTGTGGGACAAGGACCTCTATATGCTTAGCTATGACATATCCTATCCTATATTGGCTCTCTCCTTCCTGATATGAAATATTCCTTAGTTAATGATGTGAAAATTTTTAAAAGAAATATATGCGGTTAATTATTAGTGCACTTAAACTATGCTAAAAGAACATCATGTCGCAAATTATAAAACTACAATAGGCAGTGTTTTCTTCTTGGAAAAAAAAAAATAATAATAAATAAATTATAAAACTACAATATTGAAGAGAACACCAATAACAAATTATAAAACTACAATACAGAAGAGACATGGAATATTGAACTTGGTTGTCCGAAGCAAGGTTAGTTTATTTTCAAAGAAAGTAAGAAAGTAAAGATTTTATTTTGGTTGAAGAGGAATCAGTGACACGTCATTTTCATATTATTAAATTAGTATAGATGTATTTTAAATAAATATCATTTTTTTATGGAAATTAATTAAAATATTTTTGAAAATTTAGTTAATAAGTTATTAAAATAAAAAAATGTGAAATAAAATTAATAAAAAAAATTTAGTTAACTTCATGTGAAATAAAATTTATGATGATCATTATTAAAATCAATTATAATTAGTTGTTATTAAAATTAATTTTAGTTTATTGAATTTATATATTTTATTATTTTAATTTATTATTTTGTTTTTAAGGTTAAATGATATTGATTGGATTTTAGTTTTTATAAATATATTTAAATTCATAAATTAATAGTAAAAAATATTTATATTTGTTAATTAAATCTAGTGGAGTGGTTATGTATTTAAATTAGCCTAGATCTAAATTGTTCTATCAAGCCCTTGGAGGGATCAAATCTCTCGAGGTGTAAACCTCTTCTTAGTTATTGCACTCTCACCTTGGTGTGTCCTATATATAGTCATTGATTTGATTTGATTCAAACCAAAAAACAAATCTTTTTATTTAAGGTCCACATATAATCTTTTTATTATTAATATTTAATATTAGTATTTAAGGTCAACATATAATATTTATTGTTATTTTTTATTTTGTTAGAAACCAACATTACAACATCTCACCATACATGATTTTAAAACTATGTGCAAGGCCCTCCTAAAACCAAACCATTGGTTGTTTAGGAGGCCTTGCACATGGTCTTAAAACCATTTGCAAGGCCCTCCTAAATCATGTACAATAAAACCATGGGTTCTTTAGGAGGCCTTGCACATGGTTTTAAAACCATTTGCAAGGCCCTCATAATCCATGTACAATAACATCATGGGTTGTTTAGGAGGCCTTGCACATGGTTTTAAAACCATGTGCAAGGCAACATTTTTTTGCAGATAATTTAATTTTTATTTTTTATTATTTTGTTACTTAAAAACATTACAACATCTCCCATATTGTATTTTTGAGGGATAATTAAAAAATTTATTATTTTGATAGTAAAAAAATAATAACTTTACATAACATTACAAGATCTCCCCATACTAAACTCTAGAACACCTACAATCACACAAATTAAAAATTAATAATAAAATTTATTTATATTTGTTAATTCAATCTAATCCATTGTTTGATTATAAAATAGAGAAATATTATCCTTATTTAAATATTATTTTTAAAAGTAACATATTAAACTAATAAATATATTGTCCAAAACTTATTTCATAAATAATATCTTTCATACATAAACATTGAATTTCAAACTAATAATAAGTATATTGTTGGAAACATATTTGACACGTTGATTGTGAAATAAATTGTAATTTCTTTCAGCATGATAAAGCCATGCTTGTCTTATTAAGTCGTGTGAGAATCACTTGACTCTGAAATAAAATGTAATTTCCCTATCATGATACAGCTATGCTGGTTTTCTTAAGCATTGGTTGGTAAAGGCATTGTTAAATAATGGGACAAAGGTTTTTAAAGATAAGATTCCTTTTAGTCTTTTGGATACGCATAATGATATCGGATAAAATTCATAAACAAAATATATAATATATATGTCATGAATTAAATATTGAAGATAATATAATATTTATTTTCACGATAATATAGATAATTTTTTTTTTTCAGAGGAAATCTCCACTGAAAATCCAGCAATACTTCCTCACATTAGTGGATGGTAGAGATGGTAAACCGCCGGCCATCCTCACAGATGACCTAACCCCGAAGGACTCAAGGCTCGAACCCGTGACCTCTCCCCGTACCGAGAGAGTTTGCGCACATCTTACCAATTGAGCTAACCCTTGGGGCTAGATAACTTTATATTAATAAAGTTGTGTCAAAATAGATAATTACATTCAGTAAAAGAATATTTGCTAATAAACCACACATAAAATCCCTTCTCAACAAACACATAAATAAACGACCATACCACCATCTATCCAATCAGAGCCCAAAAGAGCATAATGTAAACTTTCGGAGATATACCAATGTCCATGATATCTGAATAGGATCAAAACAAAAATAAGCCAAAAAGAGACTAACACAACGCCTAGACGTTATAGACGAGATCCAAAGCATAATAAAAGCAATTAAAAGCATAACACCAATCCTTCACTGATCAACACTTTTGAAGCAAACTCTTTCCACAAGAGTATCCCAGGACAACGACCAATGGCCATCTTGGACAGAGAGTCTGCACTAGTATTTAACTCACGGTACACGTGTGCCACAAAAAGTGCAGATCAACCCTCCAGTAGAGTGCGCGTCCTAGTATTTAACATAATATACTATAATACATATCAAGTATAATATATATTATGTAGAGTAATATATTAGTCTATAAAGTGTAAAATTGTAAATGTGGAGCATAACTTTAAGATAGATAAGAGAAATGATTTTTTTTGTTTTTTTGGTACACGAAAAATATTTCACATTTCATTACGATTGTAATAAAATACATTGTTCAAAGACTATGAGAGCCTTTATATACATTACATCATCAAAGTAAGTGTTATCACCCTGTAATTTTCCTATGGTTGTGGTAGGAAGTCACAGAGGTAACCATTTCAAACCAATCTTTAGACTACATTCTAGTCAATGCAGTCAGAGAATGCTCTCTCTTGTCACAAGAACGTTCACATGTACATTTAGCTGGATAAGCATTCGGAAGGCAACATTTCTCATGGGACGGATTCGTTTGTAAATTAAAAGATTAAAAGACAGATAGATATCAAAACCAATGGGAAATGGAATCACGGTCTAAATCATTCAAGGATTTTACAGCAAATAATGAACCATGATTTTCCCATATATATTCTGAGGCAAAGTAAGTGCAATATTCAGCCAAATATCTTCAAGTGATGGCAGTAGAAAAGAGAGAAAGTCCAATGCAGCAAGAGGCAACTATTTATGGATCCCTTGAAAAACACCTTTAGCAGAACAACAAATAAGGGAAATGATAGAAATGGAGCATCTAACAAGGATGAATTCCATAACAACCATTACAGACACATGACGAATGCTACATCTGATTAAAGGAGCACTTAAATAAACGAATTCCTTACATACAACTAGAAAGCATTAGTAGGAATTTACACATATGGAAAATGAGGTAAATGGGAAACACACACTGAATATACACACCGTAATGAATCTCATAACTCAAAGAAGCATTTTCATTATCACTCCCAAGAAAGTTTGTAGAGCTACAATCCGAGCACAATGGCTCTAAAAAATATGAAAGTCTAATCAACCTCGTGTTCTCCTCCGAAGAGGTTACATTTATAATGTTATGACTCCCGAGACCAACCTCGAAACAGATCCTAATTAGGTTACAAAGGGAATCAATTTTGAATCAGCATCGTACATTCTGAAAGCTATGAAGTGGCACATTCGCCATGATTTTTTACATAAAACGGGAAAAAAGGAATATCGAGCATGATTGATAAAATAGGTAATGCGATGGATAGGGATTAGGGTCGCTTGGCGTGACAATGATGGCTCGGGGATCCCTCAACGGTTTTCTGCTTACTCGGCTCAACTTGTTTCTCCTCCTGCTGGGGCATGTAGCGTGTATCTGGCCCTCCCAAATCTTTCGACTGTCTTCCACTGTTCTAGAGATGACATTTCCAACATGGGAATTTCCTTTGCCAACACATGTAGCTCGATGTGGTCTTTATAAGAAAAGTTTTGCAATTGCGTGCATGCTTCTTTGAAGGTGAACAGGACTTCAAATTCATCAACCAATTTGTCTACAATTACCCTGTCAGACAGTGGTTGATTCATATCTGCAAAATTTGTGTGGTCATGTCTGCATGCAATAAGTTTTTATAGAATTCATCCTTAGTCAGCATAGCACCCTTCTCTTGCCAAAAGAAAGGGACTCCCTTTCTTAAATAGTGGATCAAACATTTCAATGAACAGTTTCACTTGGTGAGCCAAAATATCAACCTTTGCCTGGACTGTGTCCAAGTGGTGATATTTGTTTATAACTTTCCTAACCCAAGTCATGATGGATATCATGTCTTTGACATTGGCTTTCTTTAGGTCATCCTCTGACAAACTATTCCAAAAATCAACAACATTTTTGGCATATTCAACCGGTTTCTTACTCAACTTCTCTCTTGCTAATGTCAGAGCCTATCTGGATGCGTATATTACCGATTCCTTATCTAAGATATAGTCTAAGTAAGGCCTGAATTCATTTGTCTCTTCTATAATGGCATACCATATGATATGCTTTGCCCTTGAACCTGCAATTGGACTGACACCTGTTTAATCAATTTATCATTCTTTTTCTTCAGCTCCTGACATTGGGCCTCCCAAGCTTTAGACTTAGCTTCCAAGGTTCTCCTTTCTTGCTCTCTCTGTAAGGACATATTTTCCAGGGTTTTGTTCTAGTTTTTCAATCCAACTAACTCTAAATCCTTCAAGCTTACTGTCACATACCCCAGATTTGCAAAAAAAAATTATGTTTGGGAAGACATTATGCTTTAATTTTATTATAAACTTTGAAATTATTGACCAAGTGGGGTCAAGGATAATCGTATTTAATTGCTAAATATTTTATTAATTAATAAATAAAAGATGAGACAACAGCTTAAGGAGGTCGTTAAATGAGTGTCAACTGGCCACTTGGTGGAATATGCTGGGTTGAGAGTAGATTGACACTTGGCAGCATCCTCAAACTACTTCTAGTTGTTGCAGGAGGAAACTTCCCTATTTTTGTGGTCATGTTCACCAAGAAAGTGAAACAAGAGCAGGTGGCTCATTAAGTGAAAAACTGACCCATGCTAATAAAACTACCCATCGAATTCAGTTGAGGCTGCTCAATCTTTACTTCTGAAATTTCTGTTTGAAATTGATGCACAAGAAGTTCGATGGAGGGGAAAGGCAAAAGTTTTTGAGTGGAAAGTGTTGATTTACTGAACTAGTGCAATTGTTTTGTCTTGAGTTCTTATTGCTACAGGCAAAAGTATTACTGCTGTTTACTCTGTGGAGTTGCAGGGGTTTCTAAACCTATTATCTCACGTAATGCTTTCAACCAGGTGGACCAGTAGACAAGCTCGAGGGTCCTAAGATTTGCATCTTAGCTGTCTTTAGGAGTTGGTTGGGAGGAACAGGCTCCTTAGGTTGTTGTCTCCTTTGCTATATTACTGGGTTCTAAATATTATTTTAATTTCCTCTATGCAAGCATAGGAACTGGAACGTATGAATTTAGGAGTTAATATATTTATATGACTGCTTCATTTGTTTATTAAAATTAGTTAGTGGAATCTTTTATTGTTATTGTTTATTAAAATTAGTTAGTGGAATCTTTTATTGTTCAAAGACAGATAAATTCTGGTTAAATATGTATTAGAATAAATTATTTAGGGTTAGTTTAAATTTACTGATGAATAAATTACCTGACTGTATTTTTCCACACTTTCGAGAAGGTAGTACTCTAGTATAGGTGAAATTAAGTTTGATAAATAAATCAAATCAAAATGTGTAGGAACCTGAGTATTTACTTTTTACTATTAATCTTTATAGAAATGTTTACAAGAAAGATTCCTCTATTTCCGAAGTTGCTTTAGTTAAATAACTGTTTAATTTATAACTATAAAGTACCTTAAAAAGAATGTTTATTAAAAACTAGTACACAGTTTGTGTAACTGTGTTCTTTTTAGCACAGTAAGCACAAGTGTCTTTAAGGCTTAAAATAATATAAATACATATAATTATTAACTATTACAGAAATAGAAAAATAACATAAATAGGAACAGCTTAGATTATATAAATATTATAATGAAATTATAGTAATAACTTCGGTTTTGCAAATAAGAAATAAGTAATTTCAGTAATACTGTAAGTAAAACATCAGATATCAAATACATCAAAGTAAAAAAAAAAAACAATGCAGAGTTTTAATTTAAAATAAAAATACAAACCCTGGTCCCTAATTAAGGAAAACCATCAACCGAGTCTTTCCATCTTTCCTCCTTCCATAATAAGGTATTTACAGTTTTATCCATATCCTCAATAATCAAATTCTTCATTATATAATTATAATATCTATATTATAATTGCCCTATATTAAATAAATTTTACATAGAAACAGAGTTTAGACTGTTTATCATTTATATACTAAAATAAAATAACAAAAGATAAATTAAATTATTCTAAATCAAATTTACATAGTCGTGCTCAGGTTGTAGTGACAAACCCTTTTTCTTTCATTATTTTCATAAATAAATCTTTATACTAAAAAGAAAACCAAGAAACTAGTTTTCACATTAAAATTACACATAATAACCTCATTTTAACAAAACTCAAAATTATGGACATTTACAAACAACGAAATCCTTTCATCATTTTTTTTATCAAATCATTCACCAGATACATGTAAATAACAACAAAGTTCTAAAATTTCATTAATCTAAGCTTAAACAAACTGAAATATACAACACAGAAAGCCACGATGTCCAAGTCTATCAAAGACTCCATTTTACATAGGTCGGTGCATCCATTTTACTGATAACCCGTTACAAGTTAAAAACAAAATGTTTACAAACTGCAAAACCCTAAGAAAAACTTAAACAATCGAAGAGAACAGTTCTACGGCCACACGGCCTTTACCAACGAAGCATTGTTCAAACGTAGCTACGGCAAGGGAGCTCTCTGCAAGACAATATCTTTCCAAACCCCACACATCACCACAAAAGGAACCTCAGGCATGAAACCGAGGCTTACCCGGTTGTTTAAAAAGAGTGGAGCCTTTTTCCTGAAGTATCCTATGTCTTCCAGCTCACAATAGCTAGATTTCACCTGTAGAAGAAGTCTGCACAAGAAATTTGAGAAATGTTAAGTTCATTGTTAAAAAAAACCTTGTTATAGTAGTGAATTTTTATGGATTTTGCAAGAAGGATTTAAATGAGTTTACATGGAGATTTTTATCCTTAGCCGCGTAATAATTTTTTTTGCAAAGCAACCCTGGCCAAGGAAAACTTCATACCCTAGCAGTTGGGCAGGAGAAACATAATCTAAGAACCTCGACGAGAATGAGAAAGAAAACAATAAAAGCCTCTACGAAGCCAAATCTCTCTACTATCAACAAAATACACAAAGTAAGCCGTGTGTTAAAGATCCTGCAACCACATTGCTAAAAATCAGAGGATTCAGCTTGGCTGATAATTGGGTTAAGTCACTCACAGAGATAAACGATGGCATCAAAGGCCCAAGAGGCCATAGGCCCAACTCACAGCAGCGAAACGTTTGGTTAACAAATGCGAAAATTTAGGGTTTGATCGATTTGTAGTAGGGTTTTCCAACACATAAACCCTATCCACTAAACGTACATGTGGTTTCCACTTCGACTTTAATTTTGTGGGTGTTGCTCTATAGTTTCGAGAGCTTGGGTGAAGCCTACAAAAGGTTATACATAACCTTTGTCAATATTTTGGTTGAAAACATATAAGCACGAGATTTTAAATATAGAGATGCTTTAGCATAGTTTTGTAAAGGTATTATAGTTTAGTTTTTGCATAGATAGGGTTTATACTTATAATATAAAAATCATATAGTGAGTATTAGTTTATGCAAGGGTTTTTATTTTATTTTGTTCTTAGGGTAAGAACTTTGCATCCCTTAAATCAAAGCAATAATATTATCTACAAGCCTAAACAAGAGGTTTTAGATTTAGCCAGCTTTGACTGTTGAACATGACAAGCTCAGATTTTAGCAACATAGCAAACAAACAAAGTTTACAATAACAATATACAAAAAGAATGAGTCATGCAATACTTGCTCTAGTCAAAAACTTTAAAATAAAATGATTACCCTAGCTTTGATTTTACTTTTAACGAATTTAAATTCTTGAGCCTAAAACTGGAAATAAAAGTTACTTGTAAAAAGACCTATAACAAGAATCATCAGTTCACTGCATTAGCTTCAAGCTAAGTAAGCCTCGGGCAGGAACTTAAGTTCCTTCATTTAAGCAGGAGACAAACTTTAGTACATAGTAAACAAACAGTTGTTTCCAGTTCATACTACTTCATATATTTACTTACTAAATCAATCTTTCAGTACTTAATTTTGAATGCAGATAGTGAAGAATGCAAATTATAGAAATTAATAAAGGAATTTGTTTTAGTTTCTAGATTAGACCCTTTAGGATGTTAACTATTAATAGTTAAGTTACTCTCTTTATCGATGATTTTAAACATTAATTGTCGCAAGAAAAATTTTTAAATTTTTATGAAAATTTGGGGTATTACACTTACCTGGGACATAGCTTGGACTATGGCCTGTTCACCTAATTGAGCTATAGGAGCCATAATCCTATCTTCGAGTTCCTTCTCTTTTTCCTGCAATTTCCTCTCCATCTCATCATATTTTCCTTTAAAAGTTTTTTCACTTTCCACCACTAAAGCTATGTCCTTTTTCCATTGCTTCTCCTTGTCAACACATTTTAACAACCTTGCTTTGCAATTTGTTAATTCATTCTTCAAGCCTTATTTTTCCTTCTCTATCTCAGCCAACTTAGGCCCTTCTATTAACTCGGTGGCAGGTATTTTTAACTTCTTTTTGAGAAGCTAGATTGCATTATCCTGTTCATCCAATAGCTTCTTCATTCCTGCTCCTTTATTAGCTCGACCCCCAGTAGCTAAAAGATTTTCCTGCAACTTCTTGATTTGTGCCTGATGGTCCCTATTTTCCACATTTTCTTGTCTTAGTTGGTTCTCAATTTTACTCTTAGTAACTTCCAGCTTAGACAACTTCAGTGTGGAATTCAACAAGTTTGTAAACAAGATGTCCCCAGTTTGTTTATGAAAATGAATCATATCTGGGATGGGGATGTCTTCCAGGTCCATCCTTATTTCAACAACTTTGCTATTTGTTGCTAATGCCAGGTTTATAGTATTGCGGGCCTGGTCTCTGACAACAATGAGTGACACATCCTGACTAGAAATCTTCCGCGCCTCTACACACAGCTTCAGAGTTTCCTCTGCAGTCATATCCTTCATTTCTTTATACTTATCCAGCAACTCCAGCTTGTCCCTAAATTGTGATGCAGAGTCAGCTGGAGTGTCAGCAAAGGAACATTTCTTGACCTTAAACATTGGTTCGGTCACTTTCACCTTCTATTGTATTTTGGACTAGCTGTCCCTCGACCTCAATCTTCTGCCTCTTAGGGGTCCTGGAAGTGTCTTCTATTTTACAGAGGAACTTGAGTCCTCCTGCTCATCGGTATCCTTAGGAATTTCCTTGGGATAATCATCCCAATTGACAGCATCTGCCAATCCAACACCCTCCACATGCTTGAAGGGTTTTCTGTTCACAACCTTTGTCCTATTTGAGATGCCATGGTGAGGATCATACTCAACTGCAGGCTCTGTAGGGAACCTTGTCTCCTTCAACAAATTCTCAATCATTGGCAAGGCATTTTTACTCCTGATAGTAAAAGGCCCCACATCCCAGGGGTACTTAATATCAGTAGACTTTTTAAACTTCAGGAAGTGCTCTGTTTCTATTATCAACTTCTGCCTAATAAAATCCATGGAGAAAACCCTGGGGGTAAGGAAGGATGGAAACAGATATGGGGGATGAGTGAAGCTATACAATATTATCACAGTCCCATTTTCAAATAAGAACCAGCCCCCTAACCTGC
Source organism: Pseudotsuga menziesii (assembly GCA_001517045.1). Taxonomy (NCBI): domain Eukaryota; kingdom Viridiplantae; phylum Streptophyta; class Pinopsida; order Pinales; family Pinaceae; genus Pseudotsuga; species Pseudotsuga menziesii. The sequence continues at coordinate 171,595 of LPNX010218583.1, read as the reverse complement.
TATCTATAGAGAACTACAACATAGTTCTCATCTCTGGTATGGCACTGGGCAGCCTCTTCTAGAAAATGACATTGTATACCTCAGACATAAGGAAGTTCATGAACTTTGTATAATCCTTGCTCATCTCTTCAGTCAGTACCATCTCAGGTAATTACAAATTCCCTTCATTGTGAGTAAGGAAGATTTTTAGAAAATAAGCTTGGAACCCGAAAGTCTTGGTTTTGTCGAAGTCCATCAACTGAGAATGGTTACTCTTGGCTAAAAACTTGTCGAATTTAAGACATGAAACCCGTAAAGTCTGACCTGGTTCGTTTAACTAGGTTGGGCAAGTGCTTAGGACAAAAATAAAAATCATGAGAGGCTCAGTGATGTATTTGTCGGTGTCCAGACCTAGGAACTGGGTTAGCAGAGTAACGGTGCACTAGGTTTCCTCGTTGAATAGGTTGGAATCGAGGGGAAATGGTTGGTCCCATAGGTTTACATCGGGTTTGAAGAATTTCTTAAATAAATCTTGCTTCTTTTCTATCGAAGACTCCTTGAAGCACTGAAGTGTAGATTCTTATTTATAGTCCTGGGATTTTAGGGAAAACTCCCCAGGGACTGACAAGGATTTCCTAATAGTTAGGGGGATGAGAGGGAAAAGGAATTTGGATTTGGACACGTCCATTACGACTCTCTCAGAGAGAAAATAGTTATCAGCGCACCAACTAACAAATTAGGGAGATATGTGGTTTGGTCTGTTGCGAAAAGGTGGAAGAACGACTGATGATTGTTATGCACATCGGTTCCCTGCTCTTTAAGAAGTCTCATCTTTTCTTTAACCTCACTAATGGGACCATTTAACAAAAGTGTATCAAATACCTCAACATCCCTATCTTCGAAAGCTTCTTCTACTTTTTGACCTTCCATATTGTCAACTTGAGCCATTTATAGTTTAGGAGGGGACGAAATGTATTACTTGGTGATTTTGATAGATGGTTGAACAACGTTGTGTGAGATGGTTGCTCTTGTATTGTTCTGGCTCTTGCTTTCCGATGCTCTGGAGAATAAAATAATGCCGCAAATTCACATGCATGACATTTTTATACCCTTACCCATCTCGCATCTTCGTCTCGCGAAACGATTTTCCAGTCGTAGATCTAACTCTTCAATAATTTAAGTCGTCCAAGGATCTGACCTTTCCTGACCATTGATCTATCCAAGATGCAATCTACATTGTCGATGTTATATGCCTTGATCTCCCTTTCACAACCCCTTTCTTTTTTATTTCCCCTAGCATCTTTGAACTATGAAACAAACCATGGCTTTAGATATCCTCTATGAGTGATATCAATCGTTCAACCGTGTGGCCTCTTCCCAATTTCGTGATCCCTCATCTTTTTTTACCATCGTGCATTTCTCCATGAGGAAACTATCATGGACCATCGATCTAACCTCCACTAAATCTCTATCGTCCGAGGGTGTAGGCCCTACCATATTTCACATCACCTCGTCCTCTTAACCTCCGTGCACATGCTCACCATGAAATCAACCAGAATTGTTGATCGAATCACCTCCAGATCTCCATCGTTAAAAAATGGGGACCTACCAGTACTTCGAATCCCTTCACAGTATTATCTCCCATGCATGTTTGGGCGATGAAATGATTCTCCTCCGTAGATGTTCCCCATCTATAATCCCGAACGTTAAACTATCCGGGTCTCTCGAGATTTCGCAGCTATGAAATTTCTTTATCTCCCCTACATCTTTCCGTTGCGAACACATCTCCACCATAGATTTGGCCCGCTCAATATCGTGACCATTGGAATAGGTAGACCCCACAATATTTTGTGGCTTTGACACAAGTTATCCTTTGGGTATGTTGGCTGCACGAAATCCCCATCCGTCGTTGATCTGGGACAAATTCCAATCTTTGGTCGTTGAAACATGGGAATCCTAATTGATTTCGCACATATCCACAACGCATTCCTTCATGCATATTTCCCCAGTGAAATCTTCCTCATCCATTGATCTGCATCACCTGCTCATCCAACGGTTGATCATGCTTGTCATTTAATTTTGTCAGTGAAAGTCAAGTCTCTATTAAAAACACGCATCTATCCTCGGCAAAATAATTGTCAACGGTGAATCTTCTTCGCCATGGGTCTGTGCCATTTATTTTGCCACTCAATAACTATGAGCGAATTTACATGTTTGAACCAGAATGCAGGGTCATAACTCTAGGATTCTAGATGTTTGCTCATGCCACACCATGGGATAATCCATTTTTCTATTTAGGTTTAGGACAAGCTTCCCAAGCAACCTCCAAATCACCAAACATGAATTTTTTTTTCCTATACCCCCTTCAGTTTCACTGATCTAGACCTTTGCAGGGAAAACAGTGCAGCTGCCTATGTAGAAATATCCAAAGTTTAGCACAGGTTCTAACAGTAATATTTTTCTATACATGTAGTTGTTGAGGCCTGGAAATTCGCAGGCGACAACAGAAAAGGATTCTCCCCAATCAACGTTCCCAACTAGCCCGTTGATTGTTTGGTATAGGGAATCCGTCCGGTTTTGCGGTCCGGCTACCGTAGGTCAAAACACAAACAAAGGCTTTACCGGTTGAGGCCCGGTCCACCGGAATTTGTATTTTAACTTAAGAATGCTATGCAAGAATTCGAACTAAACATGCAGGGTGGTGAAGAATGCAGGGAGCAGTCACAATGTGATGCACAGGTTCTTACCTCTCGTCTTAGGCTCACCAACACTCGAATCACACATGCATCTATGACCTAATTATCTATCTATCCCCGGGGAGCCAAATTATATTTAATATATATGAGTAATGCCGATGTGCACACATGAGAAAAGCAATTACAGATAGCTGACATTTACTTTTACAAGCATGAACAATGAAAGATATTTCTGCAACCAGATAACTAATTGTTTCATGATAAGCATGCATTACTCATGGTGGTTATTTCATAAAATAAATCAGAAATCATTTAAACAAGACATAGGTCATAAGTTAGAACGATCTCACGATTCATGGACACAATGCTGAAAAACAAAGTAGTTCATCTTTCAACTATCCATGGCAACACATTTGAAATCCCACCGATCTTCTTTCAACAGGCAAACTGTAATTTCTATTGCAAAATGAAGTAGTTCTTCTTACAATATATCATCACTAGTCTTACTGGGGGAAAAAGCCCCTTTCCATTCTATGCTTCCTACTTTTATACAAAAAAGTCAAAATGGTTGGGCTGCCCAAAGTGGCCTTTGGGCTTCCCGACCTTTTGCTTTCCCAACGCTTCATTTCTCAAACAGATTTTACAAAAATATTAAATTATTACAAAGTTGACCGGTCCTTTATTAGGAGGGTCCCGCCTGGCTATCCAAAAACTTCTTCCACGCTGCTGCTTCAGCAGCAATGCCTTCAAATGCGCATGGCTCCAGGAACTGAATACTGATTTCGAACTTTTCAACTTGGTTCTTGATGGCCTCGATCCTTGCTGGGCTCAACCGAAGCTGATCTTCTAGAAACTGCATGCTAACGGCTGCGTGGCCTACCTCGTTCTTCAGTACTAGGTCATCAATGGCTCTAATCTGCTGAGTTCTGGCCTCTGCATCTTGATATATTTTCTGTAATATTTCCATAAAGGCCTCATGGTCCGAGAACTCTTCAAGCCTATGCTCAGCCTCTGTTTGACATCGGTTGTACGTATTCGGGAGCCTTCTGAAATACTCTGAGCATGCTCCCTACGTCTTTTTTACAGCCTTCTTGAAGTCTTCTGTAGTACTAATGGCGAACTCTATCGGGTTGTGATCTCTCTTGAGGGTTTGCTGGTCCTTTTCTGGTAGCCCTTCTGGAATCTCGGCATCATCTTCCGGCCTTGCCATTCTGGCACTCAAGACCTCAAGTACTTCCTGAGATCGATCAGCGAAGTATGAGGAAGTTTCCATGATCTCTTCCAGCCTGTTATCAATCTGAAGGACTTTGCGCCTCTCTTCTTCCAGAGCCGTCTGCAGCTGTAGCATTTGAGCTTTTTGAGCCAGGATATATTCTTTAAATGGCTGCAAATCGACTTGTTGTTCCTTGGCTTCCTCCAGATCAGTAGTCAGAGAAGCTAGCTACCCTTTCAGCTCTTGAACTTGTGAATCACTGGCCTCATAGATGACCTTCTGCTGCTCTTCCAGTTCTATCACCTTTGCCAATAACTGCTCTTTATCACTCTTTAGACTTTGGGCTTCCTGTTGTACGTTTTCTAGGGACTCTTGTGTTGTTCCCTTTGCTTGCATCTCCACTTGAAGGGTATAGACTTCACCTTTTGAGGATTCCAGTTCCCTTTGCATGTGCTCATATTTCCTCTTGAGTCTATTACCTTCATCTCTTTCTTTTCTCAGTGTATCTTTTAGCTGAGCAGCGGTCTTCTTAACTGATTCTAGTTCAATCATCACCCTGTTTATGTTGTCCTCGGATGCATCAATCATGGCAGCCCCTGCTCTTATCGTGAACCTAGGATCCTTGTCCGTCCCTAGCATGACAGCGGTATTTGTGACCATCTTCCCTGATAGATCTTTCGCTTCCACCTTCTTTTCCGTCCTCCTCATTATTCTTTTGGTGGCCCTGTCATAATAGACCGTGCTGAATTCGAGAACTTCCTCTCCCTTTTTCTGAGTGAAAGGTATTAGCTGGAGCATAGGGGTCACGAGAGTGCTAGCAGCAGGTACTTGAAGGATTTGTACCTCGGGGTTTGCCTCCTCCTGGGTCTGTCCTGCTGATGTTTCAGCAATTGATTGTTGGGGCAGCTCTATTTTTTCAGCCTCCTTCTTTTGGCGCTCTTCCTCTAGCTTTCTTTTTGCTTCCTCAACTTCTAGTCTGGCTGCCTCTTCTGTTTCTTTGGCTGCCTCTTGTGCCTTTTCAGCTGCTTCTTGGGCAGCTTTTCTTTTTTCTTCTTCTCCTTTCTGCAGCCATTCTGCAGCTTCCTGTTCTAGCTTCTGGGCCTCTTCCTGTCTCCTCTTGGCCTCTTCTTCAGCTCTGGCCTGCTCATCCCCTTTTCCACCCTTGGTGGGGTTCTTAGGCTTAAACCTCCTTCTCAGAGCTGTCAAGTTAGGGGCACTTCGAAAGACAGATTCTTCCTTGTCAAAGTGGTGAGTGTACTCAAAATGCACTTTATGTTCTTTACAGTGCTCTGCCATTCTACCGTGAGTATCGTTCCTTCGAAAAGTCATCTCACCAAAATGGAACTTCCCCAATTCTTCTATGAACTCCGCAGCTTGTTTTACCTTGGAAAATCTGTAGCTACCTAGTTTGAATGGCAGCGGAGGATATGTAGCCTTCTTTTGCTCAAAAAGGTAATTCCCTATCCCATCAATGAATACCTGCCTGACTGCCTCTTTATGAATAACATAATCTGTTGCGTATTTGGGAAGCAGTAAGGGGCATTTTGTCCCACCAAACATTCTGATGTACATTCCATTCTCAGTCAGGAAATAGTCTGCATGCTCTTCTATTACCCGCATAGCCTCCTCTGACATACAGTCACACTCCTTCCAGAAGATGAGTGCGTAGAGTGGCATGATGAATTGCTCGCAGACCTCCCGGTAGTGGCTATGGTACTGTTGAGCCCACAGTGGTTTGTAAGCGGCGTATATAGGCATTCTTTCCCTGTCCCAGACACACTTGAGACCAGGGAAAGGTTGGTTACACAGTATACAATCTACCAATATTGAGCTCATGTAGAATTCGGACCTTTTCTTGGCTTCTCCTCCCTGTGCTGCGACCAAACAAGAAGAAAGACTGCTTGATACCAGGCTGGCCCAGTTAAATATTGTTCCTTGGGTTGCTACGTGGAACATAATGGGTATCCATTCAAATTTGAAGAGTCTACCATTAGCTCTCTCGAAGATCCTGTTAAGCATCAGGGCTATAAATATGTACGGAGCCCTCAAGCTTGCTGTGTCATATTCACCAGATGTTCTATACCGATAAAGTTTTCCCTGCAAGAGCATCTTCTTGAGGGTTTCCACCAGGTCCATTCTGATGTTATCCAGCCAAGCATCAGATATAAAGATTTGAGGTTCTGGCAGATGATAGGCCAATGCCACATACCCTGGGCTAAATGCAGCATAGCCCTGGCCTTCCACATTCCCTATTAGCATTGTGGCTGTATTTGTATGGGGTAGAATCCATCTAATCACCTCAGAACAAGGGAACAGCTCTGGTCTTGTAGCCACCTTCATGATGGCGGATTTTTCTATGTTTGCATAAATGGGTTCTTCTTCAAGACCCATGTCAGGAACTTCCTTGCGGGAAATCAGTCTGTATATGTCACCCCATTTATACTCAGGCTCCACACCAGAAATACATTGGGTGTCTTCATATGTGTATTCAGTCTTTGTGATGACCTCTACATCTGGTTGTTCTTCGACCATAGGGGCCTTCTTCTTCTGCCTTTTGGACATTGTAAATTCCTCCTGCCATGTATAACATTGTGACATTTAACAATTCGAATTGCAAACATTATGTGGCAGTTTATTCCTTCTCAAGTGTATCATGATAGAAACAAGTCAACGGAATTAAGACATAAGCCCTTTGGGCTGAATAATCAAACTAGTATGCAATGCTGTGCAATGTATTATTATCCTGTGTCTAGTATGATCATGTTCAGTGCAACAAATGCATGCATTGCATGGCTCTATAATGCCTTGAGACTAGGGTGCAATATTCCATGACTTGATTTATGTGAAGCATACACAGTTCTGAACAATCTACCACTGTTACATAATACCAAGCTTATCAACCATAATTATGCCAGTATTAAATCTGCACTATTTAGCAACATGCCACTTTTCTCATGATAGCAATACATCTAAACAAACATGTAAATCATAAACAAGGTGCAACATTCAGCTATTATTATATTGCATAGCAAACATAGAGAAGGATTGAATGCATCAAGCCCGTGCCAGTCCATATTTTAACCATAAAACCCAGCAGATGAAGAAACGGGTTATACATGTGAAGATCATGCTAGCCGTCTAAACATTTTGACCACAATACTGTTCATGGGAAGTGATTACATCAATTTGAATATACGCTACGGGCATTAGCATCGATTTTCTGCACATGGCGCTCTCCCCAGCACCACTATCTATGCTGTCCTTACAACAAAAACAAACCACCACAACAGCACAGCCCTCTTGACCACCTAGGGTTTCAAAGAAACGAGATACGCTGGACTGCGCGGGACGGCGAGGGCGAGAGGTTGGAGTTCGAAACGGGGCAAACATACTGGGGAAACTGACCAGCGGAGGAACCGTCGACAAATCACAAGCAAAACGCCATCAAAACTTCTCTCTGGACCTCATCATTATAAGGGAAAACCAGGTGCAGGCGGCGTAACGGTCGCCTGCACCGCGCCTTCATCTATTGCGCACGCGGGGCGAAACAATATGGCCGAGGTCAAAACGATAAATACATGGGTTTTAAATGAAAAGAAAACAAACGCCCCTCCCTCCTAACCGCCATCAGTTAACCTAACCGAAAAATCTCACTATGAAGGCGCAAAACGCCGGGCGGTCAAAAGAAATCTACTATGGCAAACCAAAACAACGGTAGACCCTTGCACGTATGTAAACGGTTTTCCTACACACCTAACCGCAGCATACAAATCTTGAAAGGAACAAAACACGACAAGAATGGCCTACCTGGTAGCGACCTGTAGCTGACGGGGCGAGGACGGTTGAGCTTCCAAATGACACCTGGATGCAAGCACCGGCACGATAGTCCATGGGTTTCGAGGGATCGATAGCACGGAGAGGATCACGACAGCTCGGGCCCAAAATAACAATACAAAACCCCAAATCCTGTCCCCGTATATATAAAAAAGAATCGCACGGGTGACATGACGTATCGGGCGGGAAACAAATCTGGATCGGGCGGTGAGATCGTGAACTCCTCTGCAACGACGGCAGGCTCTAGCGTTAACTCATCCGTAACGGTGAGCAAGGTGCGATAAAGCAATGATCGGGCGTCGGACGAGACCTGGATCGAAAACCGAGAGCGTTCTTCCCTCCGCAACGGTGGACAGGCACATCGTCTACCAAGCTAGATATACATGCATGGCGGGCCATAATCGGCTGATCGACCGTCGAACGGTTCTCCAATCGGGAGGTGAGAACGCAGAAACAACCGCAACGGTGGAACAGAAGATGGTGAAAGCTTCCGCTTTTGCTACCTGCGTCAGACGTCGAGAGGATTTCACATCGGATGGCGAGAGCTCACAAGCCTCCGCAACGGGGGGATGGAAGATCAAAAGATCGTCCGATTTCTAATTAGACAAGTGCCCGCCGTAAATAAACGATCGGCAATCGGAAGGTAAGAACTTCAAAACGGCCGCAACGGCGGAAGACTCAAGCAAAACAACTTTTGATTTCGACAAGCTTCAAGTACATTTAATAGCAGCAATCCGGCTAGTTTACAAAGGCTTTCCAAGGCATCAAGTGGAGCAACTCAGGCGTTAAAACATTCTGAGAAAACATTGCATCAAAGTAGGAGAGAAAAACAAGCTAATCCAAAACAAAGGAGGGTCCCAACAATTTTTTAGAATTTTGGGAAAATGTTGCAGCTGCAACAATAGTATCCTACAATTTTCTAGAAAAAAGAAGGATGTGTTCTCTACTCCCCAAAAATAGTAACCAAGTGACAACTATATAATGATTGTAGCTGTTTTAACATTCAAAAATTGTTCTCATAAATAAATATAAACATTTATGTCGCTATTGGAATCCTCCTTAGTCTACTTTTTCAGTCGATAAACGTCCTAGCAATCTTTTAGGTAATTGACCTGGATCATGTTCCATGATGTTATCATTGATTTGTTCCCATGGAGGCCTTACTTGGAAAATTAGTCAGACAATGAATTCATTTCTTTGAAAATGTGTTGAAAACTAATGGATTGAAACATGCCTGCAATTTAAATCAATTCTTCATATATAGCAAGGAGATAAATATTCTTAGGTGATCGTTTCAATCTCATCTAGTCCACAACTAGCTCCAAGTCACCAAAAACATGTAACTTTATGATACCTTTGGAAAGAGAAACTAGCAATGTCGATTTTAAGGGCGTAAGTTCTACAGTATTGTTAGTGCACTGACCCTAACCAGTTGCAATCTTTATCTAGTGCAGCCTTGATAGAAAATAATGCTTCATGTGCCTCCCCTAACATGTTTCCCTTGAGAAGCCCTATCAAAATATGCCCAGCTTCCAGACCTGTCAATTACCTCTTCCTCCACGCTTCTCATCTTTGGAGGTCCTTTTTCCTATGGGAATAAAATGAGAGTGGTGAAACATTTATTTGCATAAATTTGTGGAGCTATGAAGATATCATTAAAAATGACCCTATTCCTCGCCATCCACATAATCCAAATCAATAATGCTAGAAGTTCCAGGTAATATTTGTGTGCCCTATTGTTGATCCATGTAAGAAGGGAATCTTGAATGTACAATCCATTCCAAATGAAATGAAACCCTTTTATCAAAGAAACATGATCCCACATCCCTACAATGTATGGCCAATGGATAAATAAATTCTCTAATATTTCAGTGTTATTCTTACACAGTGGACACCATCTTTTCCCAATCTAGTATCTATTAATCATAATTTCTCATACGTTCACCTTTTTATGTAAAACCAGCCATAAGAACTTCAATTTTAAAGGAAATTTCAACTTCTGGATAACTGGAATCCACCATGTAGGCTCTAAGTGAACTTCTTACTCTCTAAGAACTGAGTATCTCAACCTGGGATTGTAGGAGCCGCCACCTTTCATTCCTAGACCATACTAGTTCATCCTCCCTATCCACCAAGAGAATATGGCAATCCTTTATATCTCTAATATATTTATTCTAGATAAGACTATCTTCGTCTTCAAAGTCCAAATCCTCAGCCCTTAACCAAATATTAATGATATAGCTGTGATTAATGGAAACACCTATCTGATGGATGAACAACTTACCTTAAATCGTAAGAGATTATATCATAGGAATAGGGAACCTATGAGCAACAATACTTCCAATCTATGGGTCTTGACCAAGTCAAATATTTCTGCCATTCCCAACTTCCATACTAACCAGGATCCAATACCCTCAAATGCATAAATAAGGGCCCTCCACCTAGATGAAACATTTCTAGTCAATTTGTCAGGAGTCCTAAACCATTCTTCAATAAAAAGAGGGTACATATATTTCCGGTATACTAGTCTAACCCATAGGCTTTTACGCTTCAATATCCTCCATATCCCCTTGAAAACAAGCAACTTCGCAAGACAATTGGGGTGTTTGAAACCCCAGCCAACAAGTTCCTTAGGAAAAGAAATTTTATCCCAAGAAACCCAAGAATACACCCTATCCACTGAGTTCCCTTTCCATAAGAAATTATAACACATTTACCTAATATTTTCCAATGTACCCATAGGTACATATGCCAATGAAATCAAATATGCAAGGAGTGCTTCTAGAGTAGATTTCAGGAATATCTATCTTCCACCTCTAGTCAACCACTTATTGCACCACAATTGTATTTTGTTCTCTAGTTTTCCTATCAACCTCGCCAATTCCTTATTAATTAATCATTACGATTTAGCATGAACCCTAGATATTTGATTCCTTCTTGAGATTCCATGACTTCATAATAAAAAAAGGAGAAAATCCATTAAATATTTTCCTGCACCATATTCATGATTGTTGTTGAATATTTTCTATCATTTTCTATCATTCTTGTAGTTTCTGAAAAGAGATCCAAAATAACTTTAAACATGGAAATATCTCTCTTGGATCCATTTGAGAAAAGGAGGGCATCATCTACAAAAAATAGACGCATGATACAAACAATCCCTACAATATTGATGGCTCTTAGAGATCCATTGGACTGATCTTGAATAATGGCCTTACTCAGACCCTCCACAACCAAAATGATAAGTAGGTGAGCCAAAGGACATCCTTGTCTAAATCGTCTCCCTAGTTTAAAAAAAGGGGAATTTGATCCATTTATTTGAATAGAAAATGAAATTGATTTTACACATGACAAAACACAATTAACAAACTGAAGATTAAGTCCTACCTATAAAAGAACTAGTCAGAGGTATGACCAATTGACTCTATCATAAACCTTTGTGAGGTCTACCTTAACAATGGAAGCATGAAGCATTTTAGTCTTTGTGGTATGCAACACCTCCTGTGTAGTGACAATGGCATCGCGTATATGTATTCCTTTCAAAAATGCAAATTGTTCTTGAGATACAGATCTAGATCAAATAGACTTAATTCTTCTTGTAATGACTTTGGCTATCAACTTATATATACAATTGCAAGGGGATATAGACCTATAATCCTCCCACTTGGTCACATTGTCCACCTTGGGAATGAGAGAAATAAATGGGGCATTAAAATATACTAGAATCCTCCCATTGATTCTAGTTTATTTAACAACATCTAAGAGATCTCTTTCAGAAAGCTCCATGAAGAAAATGAAAAATTCCACTGGCCAACCATCTAGTCCAGGGCTTTTTTCCTTCTGCATAGAATTGATAGCTTCCTTAAGTTCCTCCAGGGAAACCTCCTCCATCAAATCATTATTTTGTTCCTCATTAACAAATAAAGGGTGGGTGGTACATGATCTAACCAACTAGGATATTGAAGCCCCCTCATCTTCTTTAAAGAGGTTGTTGAAACGATTCACACATTCCCATACCCCATTACATGAGTGCCATATTCCTCTTCAAGATTCCATAAGGAGTTCTTATGTTTCATGTTCTTGACATAATTATGAAAGTATTTGGTATTATGATACCTCTTTTGAATCCAGATCGCCCTGCTCTTAAGTTGCCATGTAGCTTCCTTCTCATCCAAAATATTGGTTCACTTGAACTCCAATTCAACTACATGTCTTTTTTATTCCAAATAAATATAAATGATTAGAATCCCCTCCCTCCCCTACCCATTTTCTTAAATTGACTACATATTGTAAGAGTCCTTCATTGATTAAAAATCTATCCAGCCTCTTCGTGATTCTATCCTCTTTTATTATCTTGTTTTTCCATGTTGGCCTTAGTTTTACATGAAGGATGGCATGCAGAGAGTTATCATAAAGTCTCTTGAGAAATTAATCAAGCAACGAGTCCTTTGTGCATTTTGTCCCCATATGTCACCTTCACCAAGAGAAAAATTTAGATCACCCCAATTATAACTATGACCAAGAGAAAATTTAAGATCATTCCTAGTCCTTAATTATTAATAAATTTCATTCACTTAATAAATGTAATTTTAAATTAAAATTAAAATTTAAAATTAAGAATTAAGAATTAAAATAAGGAAATAATTATTATTATTAACTTTCTATAAGCAATAAAGAATTATAACAATTTTAATGATTTAGACATATTAATAATTATAATTAAAATTAAAAATATAATTATTACTATTAACTTTCTATAGACATTAAAGAATTTTAACAATTTTAAATGTTTTAGAATTTTAATCATTTAGATTGTTAACTTAAAATCTCTTCAGGACTAAGCAAATGTAAACAAAATTTAAAAACTAACAAATTCTTGGTTTCTTTAAATATATTTAAATAAAAATTTTAATAGTTTATAATAATTCTGCACAAATTAATAAAAAACTTTTTAACCTAGCAAACCCAAGCCTCCCTCCCAAGCTGACATGAGACCTTTCTTTTCTTCTACACAGTTCCAGTATTTATCAATGATTCTCACTCTCTCCACATTTGACATTGTCCTGATGATGAATCCTAATATGGATCCGAAATGTCGACTTGGTCATTTTGATACTGTGGTTTCTCCGACAACAACATCAATAACCTACCACCACATAAATTTAGCAACAAAGAACCTAACTATTAGTACAAAGGAGCAAACTAGTCTTCCATCCCGTAATAAGACCCCTTGATCTACAAGAGGCATCAATATTTACAAAATCCCATATGAGTTATAATCTCATAAGGTCCCCCAAAATACAGTGATCACAAGTAAGAATTTATTGTAATAGGATAATAGATGGATTTGTGTTTGTAACTAGTCTCTTTAGTGCCAAATTTTTAAAGGGAATCCTTAACCCTCTACAATTCAAGGACATCAAGAGAACTGGGTAAACTTATGACACATACGACTTTCTCTAAGAGTCCCTTTAATTGTTTCCTGATGGGCCGCCCTAACATCTCATATAACTTGTTCATGAGCCAAGGCCAAAGTTGACTTCCTATCTCTTAGCCTATGAATAACATCTGGTGAATCCTAAATAATACTTCCCCTCATCCTAAATACTTGCTTAAAAATAAACTAATTCTGAGGCCTAAGGAAGTATCTTGAACCCCCATGTGTATATAGATCATGTTCATCCTGAAGATGACAAGGGTCGTAGGGTTGATCCTCATGGTAATCAAGTATTTCAAGACAAACATTTCCACAATCCACAACATCTTTGGAGGTTGATGCCAATCTAGTAGTAGAAACTTTTTCTTCAACAAAGTGGCAAGACTCCCCGGGATGACTAATAAGAGGAAGATATGTTAAAGGAGATGCTATCTCATCATCCCTAGAGAAGAAAAAATCTGATATTGGACCATTCCTCAACAAAGGTTCAGCTAGGTTAGAATCCTTGTACCCTCCATCAAGTCTCATTGGATTGAGAAGGATGTCCTTTAATTCTAAACCATCAAAAAGGATAATGCCCCCCAAACCGGACATGGATGAGTTAATGGAAACAATCCCAGGGTCTTTAAGATTTTCTATATATGGAGAAACCTTCTTTCCCCAATCCCATTAGAGGGATCCTAATGGGGTCAATCATCTTCATTTCAGACCTCCAATGATTCCTAAGAGATAATAGTAGATGAGGACTGGACCAAATCACAAGAGAGAGGATTAATAGGGACTTTTTTTAGAATAATCCATTTATAAGAAGGTCTAGAAGGTCCCGAGTACTCATACTTATAACCCATGGAGAGTACATTCAAAGAAGGAATAAACACCAAAGATGAACCCTCCATCTTCTCCTCCACGCCCAAATGGCTCCCCTATTTTGAGAAAACCCTTGGAGAGACCAGAGGGGGAAGTTCCCCATTCTCAAGTAAACCACCATCTAACATACATATGGAAAAGGATTTAGAAGAAAAATCCTTTGATGTCATCCCCCCAAGAAGAAAAAGAGTCTGAAATGTCATTCCTTACCTTCAATCCCAGTCTAATGTGCAAATATTTAATCCCAAGTATCTTGAAAGATAATGAAGGAAAACCACATAAATATTTAAATGACAATGGAGTATATGTACTAAGCTTACCTGGAGATATAGGAGAAATATACTTCATTACATCTCTGGCTTTGGTAACGATCGAAACCATTCCTCCATCACCAGTAAAACCCTCTATATACATAATCAAATCAGGCCTCGTATCTCCCTCCTCAAAGGCTCGAGGAGTATTGCAGACTGAAAATAATCCTGATGGAAGAAGGTCTGAAGTCCTTTATGTCTTTGGAGGTCTAGTCTCTGACAAATGTCCCATGGATGAAATTTTTTTTTTCCTACTAATGAAATCTTTGGATCCCAAGATTCCTTCTTATTTTTCCAAATGACCTTCTTGTAGGGAAGTGAGAACTCACAGACCATATGACTGAGTGAATCACATATATTGCATCTGAAAGGTATCGAAGTAGTCAATAGTTTGGGTATTCTTGATTTGTACCACAGAGATAGTCATTTCCATGAGCAAGCCTTCATGAAGGTATAACTCCACAAGGATATGGGCTATTGTCATGATGCATGTAGCCTAAAAGCTTAAATCAGTCGAGATAAATTTACAAAGTAAAGATCTAATTTTGTGGAAAATACTTGGCATCCAAAGGTCTAGAGGAAAACTTGGGATCTTAACCCAGACCACATGTTTGAAAGGCCTTTCTATTTTGGTGTCAAAATAGGGGTCCATAGTTGTAGCTTTAAAGTTGTCATCTCCCATAGCAAGAATCCATCTAAGAGCAGTAACACATCCTCAGGTTGTCTAAGAAACACACCCATCCAACCTCAGGACAATGTGTAGAACCTGGGTTGGTAACCCAAAATCTTGGTCTAGTTGACTACGATTCATTCCTTTAAAGTAGTCACTCTCATTCACTGACCCCTAAATCGAACCACCAAAGCACAGTTCAACAACAAAGTCACTTGGTTCATAGGAACGTCTGCACCTAAGGCGAAACTGATCAACTGAATTTCTTTCGACTCTCTTCCTTTGTTAATGTTATTGAGATGAAGTACACTTCTACTTAGGAAACTCTTCCATAAGAGCTTCATCATGTTGTTGTCCCTCTTCTCCATACTAAGAACATTCTAGAGACCCTACACTTATTTTACTTGTAGGAGGAAAATGGTGGGACGGACCATTATCGAAAATTCTCAACCAATGCAGACAAATATTGTTTCCCTAGTCTACATGGGGAATATCTATAAAAAAAGACTCACATTAATGCATCCTCTCCCTAGATTGTTAAACTACTTGAATGTCAAGCTTTCTTACCTCATTGTAAAGGTGATCATTTCCTTGTGAATTCTCTTAGGATCAGTTGTACCTACAAACTAATGTAATGAACAAGATACAAAAGTGAAAGCAACAAGATACTTCAACGATCTATACTAATGATCAAGGAGAAAAGTACCGAATAACTCAGATCAGGTACAAAGTATTCATGGGAAAGGGGAACATATTTGTATTAACATAATAAGATAATACAACAACAACCAAAGCCTTGATGTTGAAGCTTTGTCCTCACAATGCCTTTTGACTCACTTTAACACACTCTACAAACTCTACAAATCTCACTCACAAAGCCACACTCTTTGCCTTCTATACAAGTAATGATTCCAACAGCATAAAGGAGCTCTCCAGGCCCTCCCCTATCATGGTCCATGAAGCTTGTATATATATGACAAAGAGGGAACAAATGGGTTGAGATATTTTGGGAGGAAGGTAAGAGATCATACCTAGAGGCTAAGGGTACAAATACTACCTATTCCCAAGTAGTTGGGATAAGCCTCTGCGAGATATTTCATATAGAATGTTCTTGAAATCTTCTCTTTTTCCCATTTTAACAAGGCTAATGCTCCTTATGCACTAGAAGGAGGCATCAACGTTCCTTGTCAATGGACAACAAGTGTCATCAATTCTCTCTCTCATTGGGAAAGAGGTGTTGAGCAAGGCTGACGCTCCATGTTAGAAGGAAAAGGGAGTCAAGCTTCCTAGGATTAAGCAAAAAGCTCCACCAAAAGACGCTTTGTCCATGGAACTTCAGGGTATTGAGCAAAGTGACAACTTTTAGGTGTAACAGAATGCCCCCCAAAGTATGAAGCTAGAGGTAGATGATATGTGAAATAATTTGCTAGACATGATATGGTATCAAAGGAAAAAGAGTGGCAAGTGAAGACTTGACACAATACCGGTTACAAACTATCTGACTCAAATCATGGCTACTGACCATTACACTGCAGATCCATGTATAATGACCAAGTCATGGCTGCCAATAATACACTGTAGATCCATGATCAACAAGAATCAAATCGAGACATAGCTACAGAATATACAATGTATATTTATGTCATTTTAACTCAAACTTGAGCATAGCCACCAGATACACAATGCGGATCTAGGAAATGATTCAAAAAATACTCCATCACAACCTAAGGATAGGCATAGAAGTGAATACCTAACCACTTAGGGTCTTTATTTCAATCCCAAATAGTATGATTCTTTCCTTGTGAATATTTAGATGTCCTGATGTAGAACATGGTAGAAACCACTTGATTACCAATCATTGATGTATACCATTGACAAGTGCGAGGGAAATCACCATTCGTGTCAATGATTGCTAAGGTACTCTAGTACATTCCTTCGAATGTGAATGAATGAGCTGCAGTCGAACAATCGGTATAATATTTCAATCAGAGGCCAATGATGAAAGCCCACTGTCGAAAGCGAGGAATCCTATAATTGAGGCATGCAAGCTTCAAGGTACTTGACTGGTTTCTAATATTAATTCTTGGATAATGTGCTGATGTCAATGGGAATAGACTCGTCAAGGGAGGGCCATGAAGTTTCCCCCATCATCGACACAAAACTTGGAACAAAATTGATTTTTGAAGTGATTTTGATAATGGAACAACCAAAAGATTAACTCATACATGATTGATTTAACGAACATAAATAATTAAATAATTAAATAATTTATAAGTTGCGTTAGTATGAAAGGAGGTGTCTCCTCATCATGAATGTCCAAGCTATATTTAAGGCAAAGACATATTTGTAATATTCATCATCTAATATATATTATTCTTATTTTACTATCAAACATGAAAGTCGGATTCGACTATTAACCGACCAACCAGATACGGTTGCTCCAAGTGGTATCAGAGCTATACGGCCTTGGCCATATTTACACTTTGTGTAAATTTAGTTTTTAAGCTTTCCCTAAAATATAGGACATTGTCCTAAAAAAAAGAAGAAAACTTAAAAAACAAAAGTAAAAAAAATGAAAGAAAGAAAAAAATTAAAAAGAAAAGATAAAAGAAAAAAAAAGTAAGAAAAAACAAACGAAAGTAAAAAAAGAAAAGATAAAGTAAAACCAACACATGGTTTTGTTTTCCAACTTCAACCCAGGTTTTGCTTTGACTTGAATTATTATAATATATTTATAATAGTTCAATTTTTGTTTTATTATATAAAATAATAAAATATAGATTTGATTATATAATAATTAATTATTATTCCTTAAACCTCACCATCTTTAGAAGAAGAAAAAATTCACACCTCACAACCCAAAATAACTTCGAAGTACACATCTCTGCATACAAGGTCCAAGACCATGGCAAAGCTAAAAGACAAAATAAAAAAAATGGAGAAGGACATCAAGTCTCTTGTCGCTAACCAAAAAGGATTGAAGGAAGAGATGCAAAATAACAACACAATTCTCAAAGACGAGCTTGTTTTGGTACTAGAAAGAAGGTTGGATGACAAATTTGACATCTTGAGCGAAAAACAAAAAGACATGGATGACAAAATGAGTACCATGACTCAAAACATAAAAACCTTTACACAGAACATGAGCACCATGACGCAAAACCATAATACATTAATCGAGGTGTTACAAAAGCTCATACCCAGTCCAAGCCAAGTCAACAGTCCACACATGTTAGATGCCTCATTTCATGTTGCCACCCACGGAACACTCTCAAAGAATCAAGAAGAATTGCAAAAAGAAATAAAGATTAAAAATGTGACGCTTAAGCAAGAGATAGAAATAAAAGTACTTCCAGATATGGAGGCACGATTAAACAACAAAATAGATGCTATCATTAATATAGTAGAGAATAAAAAGGCTAAAAATCACTGCCAACAGCGAAGCAGTTCAAATATGTCACTTTCATCGTCCAGTAGTTCCGAGCCACCATCAAATAGTAAGGCAAAAGGAAATCAATATCGTCCTCACAAAGTGTACCCACCTAAGGAAAAAATAGAGCTGTCAAAATACAATGGGAGTGAAGACCAATGTGTTGCTTGGCTAAACAAAGCAGAAGAATACTTCGACATTTACAATATTCAATTTTATGAGGAGAAGGTGAAATATGTGTCAATGCATATGGAAGGGTATGCTTATAATTGGTACTTATGGTGGAAGAGAGATAATTTTACCTACACCTGGAACTTGTTCAAAAATGATTTTTTGAATAGGCTTCAAGGAATCAAAGAAGATGAATTTTTCAGTAAACTTGCCAGATTACAATAGGTTGGAAGCGTTGAGGAATTCACACATCAGTGGGAATCCTTATTGACACGAGTATTTGGGTTTTCTGACAAGCAAAGACTCAAAACCTATTTAGGAGGTATTAAACCATACCTCCAAAAAGAGTTAAAGTTGCATGGCATACCTAATGTAGAAGTAGCAAGACATAAAGCAAAAGCCGCAGAACGCAAATTGGAAGGAATTAAAACAAGAGGCGATAACCATTATCGAAAAGAAAAAAAGACACAATGTAGGTACTATACAGATACTTGGTCACCCGGTCATCAATGCCACAAACCTCAATCATATGCCTATGAAATGGAAAATAGATCGAAGTCATCTAACAGTTACTATGATAATAGAAAAAAAGAAGAAAAACATATGTCGTCGATGCGGTGATGACTAGACCCCTTGTCATAAAGGTAGGAACAATTAGACAATACAGTGCAAAATCATCAATGGAGAGGAAGTGCAAGTCTCTACTCAGGAGACCTCGCCCGATTCTAATACTGACACCGACTCAGAATGAAGAACAACATTAGGAAAATACTTAAGCTTTGAGGACAAAGCTCCCTTAAATGGAGTGGCAATGTAACACACATAAATAATTAAATAATTTATAAGTTAGGTTAGTACGAAAGGAGGTGTCTCCTCATCGTGAATTTCCAAGCCATATTTAAGGCCAAGACATCTTTGTAATATTCATCATCTAATATATATTATTCTTATTTTACTATCAAACATCTAAGTCAGATTCGACTATTAACCGACCAACCGGATACGGTTGCTCCAATTGACTCGAAGAAAGGTAAGGTAACTACAAAGGTAAGATATGATAAAGACTCCCCTTGAAAATTGAACGACACGAAAAGTGACTTAACAACATTGAATCAATGAGGTAGAGACCAGACATAATGCAAAGGTGGGACGATGCATTCTTTGAATTGACTCTGTTTGTGCCAGAAATTGTTCTTAGACTACAAGAAGAACAAGCCAACACAATCTCAAAAGTAAAATTAAATAAAATAGGTTTTAGGGTTTTAAAAACTTCATCAGCGAGGAGGAAATAAACACCCACAAGCTAATACAGAACTGAATCATGCAAATTGGATAAATTGGGGATCAAACACATCCCAATAAGCCATAAACATTACACATGAAATACTAATTCCACCCACAGGCTACAAGCATTTACATGAATAAAACTTTAAACAAGAAATGAAATTGTAGACTGAGCAATCAAATAGATCAGAAATGAACAAGCATGACAGGTAAAAGGGCTTATCAGTTTATATATAATCAATAACAGTCATCCACTTATATAAGAGTTAAAGTGCTAGCTTGAGAAATCAAAGCTCCAAAAGCTTCTCCTTGAGTGAAAAATCCCTCCCTCAAAATTGTATGTTTGTCTTCCTTTTATCATTACAAAAGTAAATTAGTTCCATAACTACCCTCTAGGTCGAAATTTGAAACAGTTACATCAATTAGTTACATGATAACTCAAAATCTTTAAAGATAATTAACCCAAAAATAGCAAATCGGATTTGGGAAAATTTGGTGAATTTCTGGAGATTTGGGTCTCAAATACATCTTCATATCTCTCGATCCGAAACACCTGTGTAAAAAATGAGAGAGGTTTTTTTAAATTAGTATGTTATTAACAAAAACCTCTCTTGGTTTTTCAAAATTACTCTTCAATTGATTGGAATAGGTTCTGAAACTTTGTGACTAAAACAGGAAATTATTAAATAATTTAAACCCTGAAAATAGGCTACAAAGATGAATTCGAATCTCTCAAACGATAAAAGCTGTTACAAAACTGAGAGAGGTTTTCGTGAATGATTCCGTTGTAGACAAAAACCTCTTTTTGTTTTCCTGAATTCATTTCCATCTCCTCGTAATATGCTCTGAATGACAATGACAAAAACAGGAAAAACAGAGCTGCTACAGGAATCTCCTCATGAAAATATTTGACAAAGGACTAAAAAATGAGACTTAGATTATAAATCAAAACTCGGAATGAAGTTTTATTATAAGTTTTTGAAAGCTTAAATATGTACATATTAACTAATAAGCCCAAAAGACAAACCTTAAAACTAAAATAATGAAATGATTCAACCATTAAAAGCATTAAATCCAACAAAAATTATTGATTGTCAAAAATTCTTAAAATCAACATGAAATATAAAATCATTTTAAACCAATGGTTGAAAATTAGTATAAAAAGAACAGATAAGCTAAGAACAAGATCTAGTTATAACATATGGCTCTTGCTGCGGGATGAAGTTCTCCTTGTGAGGCTTCAAGAACCTATAGACCTTGTGCCTTATTCATTGGGTGATGGAGTCATTTACCAAATCTCTGCAACTTTGTCAAACTCTGAACACATACCTCTGAAATGAAAAAATACTGCTACAAACCAGCATACTGAAAAGAATCTACATGCTCGTATAACGAGCTTATTCTGCTATTTACTCCTACTTCTAATCGGAGGAAACAACCCAATCAAGTGTAATCATACTTCCAGTGAAGCCAAGAAACTATTTGACTGAGAATCATAATTTCATGCATGCTACTGTTTGAGAAAACCCACAAAAGATGTGATAAATTCAATAAAGAGTATGTAGGCAGCTGATACTTATGACTAGAAATAGGAAGTATGCCAAAATATGGAGCATTAGAAACCTTTGAAAAATACAACTCCATCCAAGAAGCCACGGGATCATGAAATTTCCGATTTAAAACTTCAATGTCTTCATTATATTCATCATAAAGTGAAGCATTCTCTTCCTCTCCATTGTTGTTCTCTTTAAAATTTGGATCAAGAATGGAAACCAAGGGCTTTACAAACTGCTTCTCGATCTTTAAATAAAACCCTTGATCAAAACTTGAACAAATAAAATTCTGAAAGTGACCATAAGTCAAGAATGGAAACTTGTTTCTTATATCAATAGTAAGAGGTTGAAGAGCAACAACTTTTTCTTCATAACATGATAATCTCATAGCAGGAGCTAAGAAATTTCTACTATAATCCACTGAAAGTATGTTATCATCGAAAAAGTCAGCAAACTGATATGAAGAATCAACACAAGCATAATTTATATCCTTGTTCATATGAAAATCTGAAAATGATGAAGAAAACAGTCTTAAATCTGAATGATACCTACGTTCTCCTTCCTGTTCATAAGCTTGTATATCTTCAGCCTGATCTCGAAGCATTTTGCAAGCTCGGATGTTCTCCTCCACTCTTTTTGCATCCTCAAACAATTGTCTTAAAGATGATGTTTTTCTTTCTAACAGGAACAAGACAAGATCTGAATGTTGAGCCATAACATAATATACCATAGCAAGTTTTTCTGAAGGTCTGATCTCCGTAGGCATACTGATATAAAAAATTTGAAACCTCCAATTAAATTTATTAATTGGCTCATCATTTTCCCTTTTCAAACTATAAAATTCAGAAAGAAATTGATCATAAGATTTATTCTTACCCCAATACTTCAAAAAGACATTATGTAACTCTTCCTATGATCCAATTGAATCAGCTTTTAAATTTTGGAACCAAAATCCAACATCTCCAGCAAAGGATTTCGAAAATAACCTCGTGACAACATCCTCATGCATGATTTCAAAATTATCAATGAAATTATGAAAAGATTCTAAATGCTTCTCTGCTATAATATGGTCTTTTCTAGTAAAATGGGGAAGATATTCAACAAAGTAGGAAGGGTGAGGATGTAAGAGAGATGGTAGCCTAAGAGGTCTAAACATCTTTTGTCTGAGTCTAGACTGAAAATCTGTGAGTTGAAAATGAAGTTCAACAAGCTGTTCGGAAGTTTCAGCAGTGATGGTAGAAGGTAATAGATCAGCTTTATTCTCTACAAGATGACCAGAATAATCAGCTTCAAGAGATATGGGTATATGTATATCATGTTGAACATGTATTTCAAATGAAGGAATAGGATCAATATCAATAACATAAGAAGAATGCAGATTTTCTTCTTCCAAAGTGGGATATGTACTTGAAGGTTTATGATCATAGGAATAGACAAAACAAAAAATAATTCTTTTGACATGCAATGGGAAAGATAGGAAAGAACTGATGAATAAGAACAAAACCTCATGGAGTAAAGTAACAAGCTAATATCCAGTCTTTCCATTTGGCTTCTTCATTTTTCTGTCAACAAATTCTCCCTGCAGTGGAATCTTTAATCGTGGAGTCACCGGTGAAAATTTGTAGTCTAAAATATTTTCTGACTTTGTTCACCTCTCAAAATCAGAAGAATAATGATATCCCAGGGAAGATATACTTCAGCTTCATCCCCGGCAACGGCGCCAAAGATGTTTGTGCTAGAAATTGTTCTTAGACTACCAGAAGAACAAGCCAACACAATCTCAAAAGTAAAATTAAATAAAATAGGTTTTAGGGTTTTAAAAATTTCATCAGCAAGGAGGAAATAAACATCCACAAGCTAATACAGAACTGAATCATGCAAATTGGATAAACTGGGGATCAAACACGTCCTAATAAGCCATAAACATTACACATGAAATACTAATTCCACCCACAGGCTACAAGCATTTACATGAATAAAACTTTAAATAAGAAATGAAATTGTAGACTGAGCAATCAAACAGATCAAAAATGAAAAAGCATGACAGGTAAAAGGGCTTATCAGTTTATATATAATCAATAACAGTCATCCACTTACATAAGAGTTATAAGTGCTAGCTTGAGAAATCAAAGCTCCAAAAGCCTCCCCTTGAGTGAAAAATCCCTCCCTCAAAATTGTATGTTTATCTTCCTTTTATCATTACAAAAGTAAAGTAGTTCCATAACTACCTTCTAGGTCGAAATTTGAAACAGGTACATCAATTAGTTACATGATAACTCAAAATCTTTAAAGATAATTAACCCAAAAATAACAAATCGGATTTGGGGAAATTTAGCGAATTTCTGGAAATTTGGGTCTCAAAGACGTCTTCATAGCTCTCGATATGGAACACCCGTGTAAAAACTGAGAGAGGTTTGTTTAAATGAGTATGTTATGAACAAAATTATCTCTTGGTTTTTCAAAATTCCTCTTCAATTGATTGGAATATGTTCTGCAAATTTGTGACTAAAACAAGAAATTATTAAATAATTCAAACCTTGAAAATAGGCCACAAATATGAATTCGAATCTCTCAAACTATAATAGGTGTTGCAAAACCGAGAGAGGTTTTCGTGAATGATTCTGTTGTGGAAAAAAACCTCTTTTTGTTTTCCTGAATTCATTTCCATATCCTCGTAATATGCTCCCAATGAAAATGACAAAAACAGGAAAAACAAAGCTGCTACAGGAATCTCCTCATGAAAATATTTGACAAAGGACTAAAAAATGAGAGTTAGATTATAAATCAAAACTTGGAATGAACTTTTATTATAAGTTTTTGAAAGCTTAAAGATGTACATATTAACTAATAAGCCCAAAAGACAAACCTTAAAACTAAAATAATGAAATGATTCAACCATTAAAATCATTAAATCCAACCAAAATTATTGATTGTCAAAAATTCTTAAAATCAACATGAAATATAAAATCATTTTAAACCAATGGTTGAAAATTAGGACAAAAAGAACAGATAAGCTAAGAACAAGATCTAGTTATAACAGACTCAAAGGAGTGAAATGACTCATGAAAGTGGATCAACTCAATGACAAGTTGAATACCCAACTATTTGAATGAAATGCAGATAGGAGCCATGTTCAAGGGTGACTAGGAGCTCCCATTAATACAAATGAAAAATGTCTCCCCATTCCCTTAATTTCCCCATCACAACAGATGAGTACCTCTTTGCTTTTTAATGATCTTGAAAAGGGTAACAAACAATCGATATAACTCATCAAGTGATGAGTCCAACCTCATATATTTAATGAACCTGATAAAGGAGGGGTTCGTTCCCAGAAAAGGATCATTCATCGCTTAATTTCACGAGTCCGAAGAAGGTAAACTCGATCGTCGTTTCATGTTTAGAGAGTTTGAAATGACTAAGAAGACTCCAAAGATGGAATTTTTCGTAAATCTAGTCCCCAAGGTCCGAAAAAGTATAAACTAATACCCATGAGAACTATTCTAGTTACAATGAACTAGAGTGTACCTTTTTCGTAAATGAGTCTAAACAGTCTGAAAAATGGGTAAACTATCACCAGATAGACGACCTTTTAAATACTTTTACAAGAGTGAAATAATAAAGTTTGTTTGGCGATCTTTTCTTGTTTAAGGAGTCTAAAAAGATCTTAAAGATGACTCCGAGGGGGGTTCCTTTTTCGTATTCAAGTTTTATGAGTCCGAAAAAGCGATAAAATTATACTCGATACATTTTCTCTGAATTTTTAATGAGCACAACTAGGGTATAAAGGCTCTCAGAAACTTTTTCAATTTGACACAAAGAATGAAAAAGTTAAAAAGAGACTCTATTGTAGGAAAAAACGTCCAATAACGCCCTGAAATCTTCAAAAAGATCATTACAACATTTTCACAATAAACACTATAGAAAAACATGGTAAAAATAAATAATATTTGACCATTTCTAATATTATTTTCTATTAAAAAACAAAAAATGATATAAAAAGGGTGAAATAGTAAAAATTATTTGCCATTGTGTTTTTACCATAGGAGTTGAGTGAAAACTAGTGTTGGAGAGGATTTTTTGCAAGAAGGATTTCGAGAGTTATAGATACCCAGTCGACGAACCATCGGGTGCAGGTAAGAGTTTTCACCCTTCCCTTCCTTTTGATGGTTGAAAATTTGCTTTTCATCATGCTTTTTAGTGTTTTTAGGAATATTTTAGAAAGAGGAAGAGCACGCCCTAGGTGGTCCTCTTCTCCCTTTCGGGAGGTGCACCGATGCATTCCTCGAAAGAGGAAGGAGCATCAAGGGCACTATGTTCTCAAGAGGAAAAGGTGTCATCACTCTGTTCCCTTGAGGAAAGAGTGTCAAAGACTGTGAAATTTCAAAAACAATATATTTAGAATGGATTTCAAGTCTTTTTCACATGAAATGCATCTAATGGATGTTTTGTGGATGTCCCACAGGTCTTTGACATAAAACAAGGTCATTTGGAAGGAGCATGAGCATGAATTGGATGATTCCCAAGTGGAAACGATCCAAACATGGTAATGGACATGAGGGAGTGTGTCCTCAAGTACTTTAGAGTTTCATGCATGAGAGCCCACATCCATTTATTGGATCATTTTATTAATCTCACACAGTGATCTAGGGACCAAACACAAGTCTCATCAAAGATTAATAACAATAAGTCATGAAAATGGTGTAATTGTGCTACAAAATGAGTAGCAACTCTATATATTCACACAAATAATGAGTAATACAATACAAGATCATGCCGCAAGCATGAATGACAAAGCAATTCGAATTCCCAAGGAGGTCATTCAAATTGAATGAGTGAGTATAGCTTAACTGAATGTAATCCATAGTCAACACTCAAGTTTACCACTGATAAAAACCCTAATTGACTCAACTGATCCCTAACTAAAGTCGGGGTGCAATAAATGACCGAGTCTAACTAAAAGTAGGTCAGACACATGTCACAACAAGCCAACCAACAAGTGGTAGCACTTCAATGACTCCAATGAACTCCGATGAGGTTAACTGAAGTGTAACTAAACATCAGAAGTGGTTGGAGGGGCTTCTATTGACTCTAATTCATTAAATAATCAATAAATAATCAATTTAATGATGGAGGGTACCTTCACTACTCTATTTAACCGATTGTAACCATCAGTTAGCAATATGGGGCATTAATGACACTCAGATCACCCCCGGAGTGCTCCAGTTAGCCTCCCCGAATGTAGGAGAAGGCTAAGTTAGCCTCCTTGACTGAAAGTAGGCATGGGTGTGATCTAGATGATGTCATCTAGTGCTCCTTTGATATCAATTAAGTCAATAATAGTTAGGATAGTGGTTTAACTAGGACAAATTGACCAAAAAGAGTGTGTATGGTGGTAAATGTCTCCAACACCCCCCCTTAAGCTATACTCAGGAGGAGTTAGAAAACATAAAATGCATAAAAATGCTAGGGCCTCGACAACTAAGGCCATAGTTCACCCTGTACAATGTTGAAACTGAAACAATGCTAAAAAACAAACTAAGTGAGGAAAAGAGGGAAAACCCAATGGGAAACCCCCCCCTCAAGTTGAACACTGAAAGTAGTCTGATCACCCTGATGAACTCACCCCCAATAGTGAATGGAGGTAAGTGAACTTCTTTTCTAAAAAGCTCTTGGTGAAGATGTCTGCAATTTGCTCATCAGTTGGGCAGTATTGCAGAATGATGGTCTTGTCATGCACTAGCTCCCTGATATAGTGCATGTGGATCTCTACATGCTTGGTCCTCTGTCTAGTAACTGGATCTGTGGATATCTTAATGGCACTTTGATTGTCACAAAATAGGACAGTGGACAAATTACTACCAAGATCAAACTATAAAAGAATTCCTTGCAACCAAACTGCTTGGATGCAAGCATTCACCGCTCCTCGATACTCGGCCTCTGCTGAAGATAATGCTATGGCAGCCTGCTTTTTGTTAGACCAGAAAATGGGGCCACCACCAAACATGAATACATATCTAGAAGTAGAATTTCGATCAATAGAATCACCCACCCAATCGGAATTTGTGTATCCAACCAACTCTAGCTCGGAGTCTACAACATAGTGAATGTCGTAGGTCATGGTTCCTTGAATATACTGGAGGATCCTCTTGGCTGCCTTCCAATGAAGATCATGAGGCTGCTGCATGTATCTTGATACAGCATTCATGGCATAATAGATATCAGACCAAGAATGTTTCAAGTACAATAAGCTACCAATCAGCTGTCGATAGATAGTGCAGTCCATGGGAGGTGTGTTTTTTCCTTCTTCAAGGCTGATCCCTGAAAGGAAAGGGAATAGTGTAGGCCTACATTCAGCCATGTTAAACTTGAATAATAGTTCTAATATTTATTTGTACTGAGTGACCATTGTCCCATCAGAATTTTGCTCAATTTCAAGCCCCAAAAATTGTTTTAAGAGCCCCAAATTACTCATTTCAAAGGCATTGTGGAGAGCAGTTTTGATGGCTGAAATAGAAGCAACTGTGCTACCTGTGATCAGTAAGTCATTAACATATAAAAAAATTATAATCAAATGACCATGATACTGCTGTAAATACACATTTGGATCTGATCTACACCTTTGGAATTTTTGTGAGAGAAGGAAGGCATCCATCTTGGAATACCACTCTCTTGGGGCCTGTTTTAACCCGTATAGTGACTTCTTTAGCTTGCAAACCAAATATGGATCAGAGATGTAGCCCTCATGCTGCTTCATGTATATCTCCTCATGAAGATATCCATGCAGAAAGGCTGACTTAACATCCATATTATGCATTTCCCAGTGCTTAGATGCCGAAATTGCCAAAACTAGGCGGATGGAGTCCATTTTTGCAACCTATGCAAAGGTCTCATGGTAGTCCACACCTTGGACCTGAGAGAAACCTTTTGCCACCAGACTTACCTTATATTTTGTTAGAAACCCATGTCAATCCCTCTCTTTACTATGTTAGTATATTGTTGTTGGACGCATATGCTTTGTAAGTCGTCCCATAGTAATTGTTGATCCATAGTTTGTGTTATTGTTGTGAGGCGCATATGCTTTGTAAGCCGCCTGTAGTATTTGTTGATCCATAGTTTATATTGGCCCTTGGTTTTGACCCATAGTATTGGCGCCCATAGTTTATATTGGCCCATGGTTTTAACCCATAGTATTGGCGCCTATTTTTGGTATATAAGTGTGTGTTGAGGCCAAGGAAGGCACCGTGAAGTTATTTTGTATTGAGCTTGCTCAAAAGAGGTTGCCCCCTCGAAGTGGCTTGCAATTAATATAAAATTGATTTTGAATTCTGCTGCTATATCTTGTGTTTTGATTACTTGTTTGCTGTAAGGTCCTCACATCTGGTATCAGAGCACTTTCCTTGGCACAAGTGGGAATTTTTTTTTTTTTTTGGGCGGCGACTTTCAGATCAATTTCTGAAACTTTCTGCATAAAATCAGAAGAAACAGATTGCATATATGAATTCCTCTTTCAAAAATACGCAGTTTCAATTTTTTTTTAATCTCATTTGGAGTTCTAAAAGTGGGGATATCGCGGATTTAAAATCAACAAATTTTCAGAATTTCGGTGACGACCGCGGAAATTGCGGCGAGAAAATCTTTTGACCGAGTGCCCAGATTTCTATTCTGATTTCATGGGTAGAAGTAGAGTGGTTGTTCCAGTTCTGGAAACATGCTATAATAGCGATTCTGAGCAATATAGATCAGGTTTTTGAACATTGGGTGGAATTTCTGCCCAAATTTTTTTCTGTTGCAGGTTCGGATTTGGGAATAATCCCTCTCCGCTTAACTGTGGGAAGTACTTGGGCATAAGCCCTAAAACTCATTGTGAGGAGTACCACAGGAACCCCGAAGTAGCTGGACCATTGAGAGGACCTGCCAGCGAAAAGGGCAACGACCCCTACCTGATTGACTAGTTCCCACCCGTGAGGTAAACCAAGAGCTGTCGTTTGTGGCCAAGCGGTTATCAGTTTTACCTGAGCCATGGAGTGAGGGGTACTGCCCCAATACTCAAGTCGTCAGACAACATTGGTGGCCGAGTGAATCCCTTGAACCGATAGGAAGCCGCACATACCTGGGGTCCATATCTATTTTCAGTTGCATAATTGCAGATTTCCTCTGTCCAGAACTGTTGCCGGTCAGTTCTGCGCCGTTGCAGATCCCTTCCTGGAAAATCTCCTGCTTATGGTTGTCACCCGCACAGGAGAAAAAATCATGGAGGAAGCACTTGCAGCCATCCAATCCAAACTCCAGGAACTGGATGAAAAATTTCTAGGTCTCCATCTTGAGCATTCAGCTATGAACACCAGATGACAGTCCGAGTCTTCATCAACCAATGGGTTCTCTTCTTCCAGCAATTTTCGCGGTCCGAAGCTAGATTTTCCTCGCTTCAATGGTACTGATCCGACTGGATGGATCTATCATGCAGAACAGTATTTCAGTCTTCATAATAATTTTGATGTCAACAAAGTTCCACTTGCCTCCTTTCATTTGGAACAGGAAGCTCTTCAAAGGTATCATTGGTACATCAAGGCTCATGAAGAGCCAAAATGGCCTGCTTTTTGCCAGCACCTTTTGAAACGATTTGGTCCTAGTGCTTTTGATGACTTCACAGGAGCTCTCACTAAACTTCGCCAAATTGGCACTGTGAAAGAGTATCAAACTAAATTTGAGAAACTAGCTAATCACACTGAAGGATTACCTGATGACTTCTACCGGAGTTGTTTTATCAGTGGTCTAAATGATGCAATTCGCTCTGAGGTCAAAATGTTCAGTCCCAACACAATGATGGAAGCCCTGGGGTTGGCTAAGTTGGCAGAAGACAAGATGGCAGCCCAACAACGCTCCAAATCCTCTTTTGTTCCCTTCCGAAATATGGGTTCTCAACGACCTCCCATTCCACCAGCTCCTCGCTCACCTCCAATCAAGCATTTGTCTGAAACAGAGATGCAGGCACACAGAGAAAAATGGCTTTGTTATAATTGTGATGAGAAATTCAGTCGGGGACATCGATGTGTTCAACAAAATCTCTATCTCTTGGATGTGGATTCTCCACTTGCCTCTGAAATTGGTGAAGAAGTTTTCGATACAATGGATGCTCCGGTTGACACTGAGGAGCCGCCTACTGACCCTCCATCTCCGGACGACCAACCCGAGATATCCCTCCATGCTTTAGCTGGAGTCACTGCCCCCCAAACAATGCGGGTACGTGGTTACTTCAAGAAGCTTCCTCTTACAATACTCATTGATTCTGGCAGCACTCATAATTTCATTGACCCTCGGATCGCCAAACAAGCTGATTGTTTTATCCATCCTTGCTCCAACTTTGAAGTCATGGTTGCCAATGGGGGCACCTTACCTTGCAAAGGGAAGTGTCGTAATGTGCGTATCTCTATGGGAGATTATAACCTCCGCTCTGACATGTTTTCCTTGACCTTAGGCGGATGGGATGTGGTTTTGGGCGCTCAATGGCTGCGCACACTTGGCCCCATATTATGGGATTTTGCTGAAATTTGGATGCAGTTCTCCCCCGATGGACACAAACACACATTGAAGGGCTTAAAACCAGGGTCTCTCAGCATCATCAGTTCACATCGCCTGGAAAAACTCCTTAAGAAGAGTTCCCATGGTGTCATTGCTCAGCTCCATTCCCTTCAAATGCAACCATCAGCGGCCCCCACTACTCCTTCGGATCTCCAACAAATTCTGGATCGCTATACAGGTGTTTTTGCTGAACCAGTGGGACTTCCACCTTCACGACCAGAGGACCATCGTATTCAGCTCCTCCCTGGTAGCATTCCTCCCAACATTAGGCCCTATTTGTAGAAATTCATTCTGGTATTTTTTTATGATATCCTCATCTACAGTAAAACATGGGCTGAACATCTCCAGCATCTGGCTCTTGTAATGCAACTTTTCTCTGATCATCATCTCCATGCCAAAAATTCTAAATGTTTTTTTGGCCAAAAGGAAGTTGAGTATCTCGGGCACATTATCTCAGCACAAGGGGTTCGTGTGGATCCTGCCAAAATCGCTGCCATGAACAATTGGCCACCTCCTAAGACACTCCAGAGCCTTCGTGGTTTTTTGGGGTTGACTGGCTACTACTGCACCTTTGTCAAGGATTATGGGAAGCTTGCAGCTCCATTAACTGTGCTGTTGAACAATGATGCTTTTACATGGACACATGTTACTGAGCGTGCATTTGATAAGCTGAAACAAGCTATGTGTAGTACACCCGTTCTAGCTATGCCCGATTTTTCCAAGCCCTTCACTATTGAGAGTGATGCTTGCGGCAATGGACTTGGTGCTGTTCTCCTTCAAGATGAACACCCCATTGCGTTCACCCGCAAAGCCCTTTCCGGTAAGAATTTAGCTGCCTCTACGTATGAGAAAGAAATGATGGCCATTTTGCATGCAGTACAAAAGTGGCGACCCTACCTCTCAGGGAATCATTTCTGCATCCAGACTGATCACCAGAGTCTGAAATATTTCCTAGAACAACATGTATCCTCCCCAGCACAACATAAATGGGTTAGAAACCTCATGGGTTATGACTATGAGATCACTTATAAGAAGGGTAAGGACAATCTTGTGGTGGATGCCCTTTCTCGCACATTTGATGACCAAGGTTCTCTTTCCGCTATTTCTATGCCTGTTCCAAATTGGTTGCAATTGGTTCAGCAGGGTTATGTCAATGACTCTTCATTATCTCACATCATCCAACGCTTGGACAAAAACCCTTCTGTTGTTCCACATTACTCTTGGGATGGTGCTTCACTGCGATACAAGGGTCGTCTGGTGCTTCCCCAGAACACAGCTCTTCAACAAGCTATCTTCTATGAATTCCATGCTTCTCCGTCAGCGTAGCACTCTGGTTTTCTCAAAATGTATGAACGGGCACGGTGCAACTTCTTTTGGTAGGGCATGAAAAGGACAATTCAATAGATGGTGGTTGAATGTGATACCTGCCAGGGCAATAAGGGTGAAACAACACCCCTTTCGGGATTGCTCGAGCCCTTGCCCATACCTCCCCAGATATGGACAGATATTTCTATGGATTTCATTGACGGGCTCCCTAAATCTGGAGAGAAGACTGTGATTTTGGTTGTGGTTCATCGCCTCTCCAAATATCGTCATTTTTGTGCTCTCATCCATCCCTATACAGCCTCTTCCATTGCTCAAATTTTCCTGGACCAGATCTTTCGTCTTCATGGAATGCCTTCTTCCATTGTCTCGGATCGTGATGCGACTTTCACCAGTCATTTTTGGACAGAACTCTTTCACCACACTGGCACCAAACTGAAGATGCGTTCAAGTTATCACCCCCAAACGGATGGTCAGACTGAAATTATCAATAAATGCTTGGAACCTTATCTTCGTTGCTTCTCCTCTGAGCAACAACATCAGTGGGAAAAGTGGCTCCCTCTCGCTGAATGGTGGTACAATACCTCTTACCGCACTGCCTCTAAAATGACTCCATATGAAGCAGTTTATGTTCAGGCACCACCAGTTCTTCTTCCTTACACCCCCAGCAGTTCTCCAGTTCAGGTAGTTGACGCGGTCCTTCACATTTTGCGCGAAAACCTTCACATGGCAGGAAATCGCATGAAGCAACAAGCTGATCAGCACCGTTCTGAGCGCACTTTTGAAGCCGACGATATGGTTTTTCTTCATCTCCAGCCTTACAAGCAATCCTTACTAAAACTCAAAGGGTGTCATCAGCTCGCTCCAAAGTTCTATGGGCCATATAGGATTCTTCAAAAGATTGGGTCTGTTGCTTCTAAACTGGAACTTCCGCCTTCTTCCCGCATTCATCCAGTATTTCATGTCTCTTGTCTGAAGAAAGTTCTTGGCACCAACATCAAAGGCCAAACTATTTTCCCAGAACTGGATAATGAAGGATCCATCTTTTTGGAGCTGGAGGCAGTCCTTAATAAGCGCACTCGTCAGCTTCGCTCTCGCTCTATCACAGAGGTCTTAATTCAATGGTACGGAATGCAGCCCAAGGATGCTACGTGGGAACCACTCTTCCAGATACATCGACAATTTCCACATCTAAAGCTTTGAGGACAAAGCTTTTTCTAAGGGGGAGGGGACGTTAGGAACCCATGTCAATCCCTCTCTTTACTATGTTATTATATTTTTGTTGGACGCATATGCTTTGTAAGTCGTCCCATAGTAATTGTTGATCCATATTTTGTGTTATTGTTGTGAGGCGCATATGCTTTGTAAGCCGCCTGTAGTATTTGTTGATCCATAGTTTATATTGGCCCATGGTTTTGACCCATAGTATTGGCGCCCATAGTTTATATTGGCCCATGGTTTTGACCCATAGTATTGGCGCCTATTTTTCTTTTATAAGTGTGTGTTGAGGCCAAGGAAGGCACCGTGAAGTTATTTTGTATTGAGCTTGCTCAAAGGAGGTTGCCCCCTCGAAGTGGCTTGCGATTAATATAAAAGTGATTTTGAGTTCTGCTGCTATATCTTGTGTTTTGATTACTTGTTTGCTGCAGGGTCCTCACATATTTATAGGTGCTACCATCAGCAGCAACCTTGGTCTGAAACACCCACTTGCATTCAACCAATTTCCTTCTTGGAGGAAGAGAAACTAGCTCCCAAGTAGTGTTTTTCTGAAGAGAATTCATCTCTTCATCCATGGCAACTTGCCATCTCGGATCCTTCCAAGCATGGTAGTAGGATCTTGGGTCTAAACTAATAATAAAATAACAATTTTTGGACAGAAATTATCAGGACAAGAGAGCACAATACCTGCTCTTTCGAAATCAGACCGAGTTCTCCTTGGATCATCCGGATTTCCAATGTTATCTCCTGCGAAGGAGAGTGTCTGTCGGGCCCATGTGGGAAGATGATTTTGTACTTCAGGTTCTGATTCAGCATCTAATGTTTGCTGCACACTGATATAAAAAATCAGAGGATCCAAATCAGGGTCATCACCCCGAATTTCATTATCCAAATATTCAGTAGAATAGGAAGGAAAATCAACAGTTTTCTCCTTTACTAGTTCCACCTCTTGAAGAGGCTCATCAAACTTGACACTCCTTTCGATGATGATATGTTTTGTTTTGATATCCAATAGCTTGAAACCTTTTGATTCATTAGGATACCCAATAAACAAACATTCGATGCTTTGCAGTTGCAAATCCCTTCTTTTATCAAGTGGAATCTGGGCCCATGCAGTGGACCCAAACACCCGCAGGTTCAACACATCCGGTTTGTGTCCGAACTATGCTTCAAAAGGGGTCTTCCATTTCACGGATGAGTGTGGCACCCTATTCTGAATGTATGCTATAGAATGCATGGCTTCATCCCACAAATTTGCAGCCAACTTCTTTGATTCCAACATACAGGTGGTCATCTCCTTGAGAGACCGATTCTTCCTTTCCGCTACTCCGTTCTGCTGGGGAGTGTAGGGAATTAAATGTTGGACCTGAATACCAATTTGGGAGAATATGTGCAGCAAATCATTACTAAAATAATCCCCACCATTATCATATCTCAAGGTCTTGATCTTAATCCCATAGGTATTTTTTATCAAGGCCTTCAATTCAGAGATTTTTTCACATACTTCAGACTTCTTTTTGAGAAAGAAGACCCATGTGTACCTTGAAAAATCATCAATAAAAGTCAAAAGATACCTTGATCCATTCATGGATGTGATAGGAATTGGACAATAGATATCAGAATGTATCAGCCCCAATATGCATGTAGCTCGATTTGCCTTCCCCCGATTGTACTTGTGCTCAGGGTGTTTTCCAATCACACAGCCCTTGCAAATTCTAGTGGTTTCCTTGATGACCGGGAGGCCTTCAACCATGGATTTTTCTGTAATTGTTGCAAATATTTTAAATTTAGATGGCCAAAACTTTCATGCCACATCCTACTAACTTCATTTCCCTGAGTTAGCAGAGTCGTGGGCTTTGCATTTGCCACAAAGTGAGAGAACTCATAGGCTTTTGCATGATGGTTTGCAAGGCCTTTAGCAATGAGTTTCCCGGATTCAAGTTCCATTATCTCAACATAATTTGGGATGAAAGATACTCTCTTAGGAACTCCTGTATGTGTCATCTGATATACACTAAGGAGATTTGATGCCAGAGACGGTACATACAAAACATTTGAAAAATAGCCATTCTCAAGATCAACCGTACCTTGTCCTTCTGAAATGATGGTGGAGTCATCTCCCATGTGGATGGGGATGGATTTTCCAGTCTCCAAGGATGAAAAGGAGACTCTTTCAGCCATCATGTGGTTTGAATCTTCAGAATCCATCAAGAGTGCTTTGGACTTCGAAGTGCTTGCCATGAGGGCATGACCTTTTTCATGATGTGGTTCCCGATCATGCTGATCTCTCCTCCAAAATATTTCTAGAAGATTGATGTGATTTCTATCAAGGAGAGAGGTAGCTTCATCAAGATTCTTCTTCATGCAGGCATGTTCAAGGTGGAAGCCCTTCCCGCAATATGAACACTTGACTTTTTCCTTTCCATGATGCCCTTTTCCTTTGTTCTTCTTTGAGCCGGAAGACTCATCATGCTCCTGGTTTTCAACTTTAGGATTAGGAGCTTTGAATTTAGTTTTTGGGTTCTTTTGATGCTTTCCTTTACCCTTCAGATCTTTGGGCCCCGAGACATGGAGGGCTTGATCACGGGAGGATCTGATGATCCCCATCTGGACAAGCTTATCATGTTCACTTGTTAGGGACTTAATGAAGGCATTGAGTGTAGGCATCTCCCATACAGGGGTTGTGAGATTCCCCACATGGAATGCAGAGATAAAAACTGAATAATCAGCTCCAAATTTGGAGAGTATGTCGAGGATGAGCTGATCAGCCTCTTTCTCCACTTTGCATTGCTTCAACAGTAAGAGAATGTGCTTGAACTTTGTGAAAAATTCATTGAAGGTCTCGAAATTGGAGGGATGGAGGGACATCAATTCATTTTCAAGATGGTAAACTCTCAAATCATCCTACTTTCCATACAGGGCTTCCAATTTGTCCCAAATTTCTTTTGGAGTCTTCAATCCTGAAAGATGGAAAAGAAGATCTGGGGAAACAGAGAGGCACAAGAATCCGAATGCTTCATCCTTCTTGTTCAAGAATCTAGATTTGTCTATTGCAGAACCAGGCTCTTCTTCAGTGTCCATGGTGACCCTATAGAGTCCTCTGGAGTGTAGCTGGATCTCCATGTCGCCTTTCCATGAGTGGAAATTGAACGGAGTCAAGAGATCTATGGAAGAAGCCATCTGAATCTGCTGGAGCGAATGCTTTCACCTGTCAAAAACCTGAAAATCACAACAAAAGGGGCAATGTAAGGTCAGAAAACCTGCACATTTTAGGATTTCATCACACCCAGCATAGCCAATCAAGCAAGCTTGATCAACAATTTCTTTACTTGGGGTATTAAGTGGTAAGCCTTGGCTTCTGGTGCAGTGTTGCATTTTTGAGCTATTGCTTAATTTTCATGCAAGAGCAGTGAAAAACCTTGTTTTTGAGAGATCTGAGCTTCATCTCGCCATTAGCTCTGACACCATATCAATCTCACACAGTGATCTAGGGACTAAGCACAAGTCTCATCAAATATTTAAAACAATAAGTCATGAAAATGGTGTAATTGTGGTACAAAATGAGTAGCAGCTCTGTATATTCACACAAAGAATAAGTAATACAATACAAGATCATGCTGCAAGCATGAATGACAAAGAAATTCAAATTCCCAAGGAGTTCATTCGAATTGAATGAGTGAATCTAGTTTAACTGAATGTAAGCCACAGTCAGCACTCAAGTTAACCACTAATCAAAACCCTAATTGACTCAACTGAACCATAACTGAAGTTGGGGTGCAATAAATGACTGATTCTAACTGAAAGTAGGTCAGACACATGTCACAACAAGCCAACCAACAAGTGGTAGCGCTTCAATGACTCCAATGAACCCCGATGAGGTTAACTGAAGTGTAACTGAACATCAGAAGTGGTTGGAGGCGCCTCTGTTGACTCCAGTTCATTAAATAATCAATTTAATGATGGAGGGTGCTTTCACTACTCTATTTAATTTATTGTAACCATTAGTTAGCAATATGGGGCATTAATGCCACTCAGATCACCCCCAGAGTGCTCCAGTTAGCCTCCCCGAATGTAGGAGAAGATTAAGTTAGCCTCCTTGACTGAAGGCAGGTGTGGGTGTGATCTAGATGATGTCATCTAGTGCTCCTCTGATGTCAATTAAGTCAATGATAGTTAGGATAGTGGTTTAACTAAGCCAAATTGACCAAAAAGAGTGTGTATGGTGGTAAATGTCTCCAACACATTTAATAAAGATTTAGGACCCAAAGAAACAACATTTCTAGGTCGATACCCATATCCTGACCATTGATGTCGAGGATATCTACTTCCTAAACAAAATATCTAGGAGAGGGAGTCCAGTGTCACTCTTTGGTCCTTGAGGGGGAGAGATGACCATTGATGACCTCATTGACAAGCATTGCATGATCATATTAAGGTCCCAATGGGGAAAAATTATGATTAAACACATTATGGATCGATCTTTGAGGATGATTTCCTACACTATTAAGAAGGTAGTGGGTAGTAGGCCTTCCCATCAGACTACCCAGGCTCACATGTTATATGTGTTGTATTGCATGGATCTAACTATCTTCAATTGGAGTGAGGGTCTATAAGTGAGCCTCAAAGACTAATTCACAAAATGTCGTCAAGGAGAGATAAATCAATTTGGATATGAGGTTGTGGTAGTCTCTTTTTTCTTAGAGAGGGTCCCTCTGTTACTCCCTTAGGTACCACTCAACATGTTGGATGTTAAGGATCCACAGACATTGAGGTGGGTATAGGCCATGGCTCGCCAAGGAGGTGGTGGAGGATCAGTCATGAATTTTGGTTCGGTCTTCTTCTAGTGTCTATGGGGCCAAATTCTGATGGTAGAGGACTATGCCTATTCAAGGACTGGTTTCAGAGGTGATACCAATCTACCCTTACCTAAGGATGACCAATTGGATGACAAAGGTGAGAAAGATGCAACTTTCATTGTGTTTTTCATTTTATAGTATATTTCATTTTTTTTTAGTTTTGCGATACTAAGACATGACATGCTACTTTGCAGATATTGTTCCATCCTGACTTGGAGGAGCATCACCTATTAATAGGTAAGGGATGGTGAGAGAGACTACCATCCAGAACATGAAGGTAGAGGAGGAGTTACAAGAGATTGAAGACAACCTCCAAAGACTGACAGACGATGTTCTAGATATCTCTATCGATGACCTTACCCGGCGTTATCAACGCCACACTGCAGGGGTGTCAAGCCGGTTTGGTAGGATACTCCATAGGGTAGCTCATGTTGTGGCATGCTATCATGAGCATGAAGACTAGTTCATGGTGACTCTTATTTTGTAGTATATATGCTAAAAGATTTGAAGCTTCATATTTTTTACCTTTTGATGCACTGAAGACTTGATAGTTTCAGATTTTTGGGTACACTGAAACTTATGGCTTTATATTTTTCCTCAGTATCGGTTATATATAGATAAAAAACAACTTTTTACAAAAATATGTGTGCATGTGATGTGTTTATACATGAATGGCTATTTATTATGTGTTTTTGTGATATTTATACATGTGTTCAATCTTAAATGAACATCAAATATGAGCTAAGTACCAATAAGAAAACATAATTAGCTAATGAATCAACCACTACATTCAAATGTCTTGGAATGTGTTACCAACTAAATGAACTCAAATGACCTCTCAAGAAGCCTAACCCTTTGGAACATATGAAGAAGTAAGGGATTACAGATGGTATAGACTCAGTTCAATTAATGTACAACTAATTCTGAATCTAAACAAACCCTAATATGACTCACACCATTTGTTAAATATTCATTTAATAACCTAATCACTGCATGATACTCTGCGAGATTGTTCGTAGCGAGACCTAAAGAAGTCCCCCTGAGCTTACCAAATCACCAGTAGGAAAATAAAGTACCAAGGCAGTTGATGCAAGATTCAAGGTATAACTACTAGCACCATCCATGGAGCGAGAGTAACTGGTCATATGTCCATTAAAGCACAACTCTATATAAGCAGACTTACCTAAGACGGATCCTACATTCATTAAAAAAACAACAATCCAAACTACACAACGCACACTCTATAAACAAATTTACAAGGTATCTATGCTAGGTGATTTAGGCATAGTACCTCTTAAGGTAAAGCCCATTTCGGGGCTCACCCAAAGGTATCCCATCATAGTCTATCAACTTATAATATCTTTTATCTAAGATGTGACTGACAATGTAAGGTCCATGCCACATGGATTCCAATTTTCCACCTCCCAATTTATCATGTTTCTAGTCATATGCCAAGATCAAGTCACCTTCGTTGAAGAGGCGGGGTTGAATGGTTCATTCGTATTGAGCTTTAATCTGTCTTTTATGCATCTCATTTTCTAGGTTGCATCTTGACGAGTCTCATCTCTTTTGGTCAGATACAAGAACCGTTCTTCCTCTATAGTGGTATTGGGTAGCAGTTCTATAGCAAGTTTTAGAGAAGGAATCTCACATTCGATAGGAAGCGTTGCCTCCAACCCATACACCAATTTAAATGGCGTAAATTCGATGGATGTCTTAATGGTGGTCTTATAATCCCATAATGTGGAAAATAATTGTAAATTCCAAATGGACTTAGCTCGTCCTACCATCTGGTTTTCAAAATGTGAACCATGATCAGTAATGATGGCTTGTGGGACTTTGAACCTAGCGATTATGTGGTTAAAAAGAAAAAGGGCGCAAATTCTTCCATCTTCAGCATATGTAGGCATAAACTCATCCAATTTTGTAAAATAATCCACAGCTACAATGATGTAACCATGCCCCCCGAATGAGGTAGGCTTACAATGCATGAAATCAATACCCCATTTCTCGAAAGGACTGAAAGATATGGGTGGGTGTGCTTTTTTTATTGGAAAAGTTGGTAGGGTGGGCATTTTTTCATGGCTTCCATACAGTATTTGAATATTGAGGGCCAAAATTACCCAGCGGGTAAGATTTCCTTGGCAGTAGCCATCCCAGAAAGATGACCACCACAAGCTCCAGAGTTACAGTCATTTAACACTGGTTCATCCTCTTCATGGGTTAAGCAACGCCGCATAATTGCATCAATGCCACGATGGTACAATGTATCATTGACGATAAGATAGTACTTGGTGCAATGGCAAATATGACAATGTTCATCTCGGGTTGCGTTCTACTAAAATCATTGAGTCTGGAGATATAGAATCGGATCTCCATACCAAGGATTTGAGGAACAATTATTCATGGGGCAATGAATCAAAGGGATGCATATCTTCAGCCATATGGGGAAGGCCACACATAAGTTCCTCGAAGACTAGAGTATTCTTTGAACTGGATTTTGAAAATTCTAACTTGATTTCTTAGAGAGTGACGATCCAGAGAGAGTATTTCCCCCAAGAACTTGATGAGTCAAGATGTAATACATCGGGTTAGAATTCACATACATAGTAGTTGTGCGAAGAAAAATGTAGTGATGAAATTTTTAGACCACAATGACCTTGGCCAGAGCTAACTTCTCAACATGTGAATAACCTGTTTTAGATTCGATAAGACTCTTACTCAGGTAATAACTAACATGTTCTTGTTCGTTCTCATCTGTTTGAACCAACACCATGTCGATGGTGGTTAAAGATGCAACCACATACAAGGAATAATCCCTAGTATAATTGGGTGGTTGAAATACATGTGCATGTGTGATAGCGTGTTTGAGAGTGTCAAATGCACATTATGCGAGGTCATCCCAAACAAAGGGTGTATCTTTTGTCAACAAATGCATGAAACCGTGTGTCTTCTCGGCACAGGTGCATATAAAACGACGCAAAATTTTTTCCTTCCCTTTCAAACTTTGAAATTTAGTGACATTGGTAGGTGGGGGTAGGGCCAAAATGGCTTCAATATTTAATGGATTTATACAGATGCCATCCTTGGAAACAATGCATCCAAGCAATCTTCCCATCTCAACACAAAAAACACATTTATGTGGGTTCAATCAAATGTTGTAATGGTTACATCTGAGAAAAATGGCTCTCAGATGGTCAACATGTAGTTCTTGATGTTGCAAATGAGTAGGTAGATCATCGCGATATGGTTCCACAATATGTTTAATGTCATGGAAAGCATAAGATATGGTGTTATAGCCGATTTTACCACACATGGTTGATCCCATATTTATGGCCTTCCCTGTCCCTCTGCAAACTCTTTAGACCCCATGGATTGATATTATACTTCAATGTTTCCAAGTTCATCCCTAAAAACACCTTTTTATTGTTGTACACAACTTTTAATCCCATACTCACATGTACACGCGACTTTTGACGTCAAACCCACGTACATCGGGATGTGTGCATAAATCCAAATACTTTTGGAGTTTTCCTTCATATGTGTCTGAACCACTTGACTCTTGGCCTTCCATATGCCTTGAGATCGCTCGGATTTGACCCTCCATTACCCCTTTGGAGTGCTATATAAGGAACCCCTTGGATACATTGAAGAAGAAGAATTGAAGAGAAACGAAACTATAGTCCATTGTTGCCATAGCTTGCATATACTTGAGTATACATCCCTTTTCCCCTTTGGAGCACTTTGTGTTCTTCCCAAGCTTGCCTTTTCTTGTGAGATTTCTATCGAGAGATGGAGGATTGAGGTGGTGGAGGCCCAGGTGGAGGACACAGTTTCTCCGGTTCGTAGACGTGCCGAAAGAGGTTGTCACTTGTGTAATCTCTGATTTGATTAATAGAAAAATATTTTCCTGTCCAATAATGTGCATTTGAATGAATATTGAATCCATGGATATGTTTAATTGCTTATACGTTGTTGATTACATATGGTAGAGTATATCCATCATATTATATAGCATGCTTTCCTTGTTTGCTATTGTTGAGAGCAAATTGCTAGCGCAAGTGGGATTGGAAAAAGCTCAACGGGGATCTACTTCAACCGTCCGGAATAAGGTATGATTCAAGGTCCCTTAGTGTTAGATGTTTGATTTCTCTTGCATATTGGGAAAGGATTGATTTCTTGTGTCTAGCTATCTGTTGTGGTACACCCCAAGCCATAGGAATTTTCTCTCTGTAACAGAATTAGCAACCATATTGGGGACATTCCTAGTTGTTTCTCTTTGGGGGTTTTTGGTATTCAATGTACTTGAATTGCTCTGATTTCTCTGTTTTTGTGTTGGGTCTGGGGGCATGTTTGCACAGTAGGGTCTTGAAGGAGTAAATTTTGTCTTAGCTTGTATGTTTGCCCTATTTTTCTTCCTTTTTCTTCCTGTACACAGGTTTAGCTTTCACAGTCACGTATACATGCGGGTTTTCCTTGAACAGTTGCATATCTGTGCTTGTTTACTAAGAACAGTTGTGTATTCCTTT
Organism: Pseudotsuga menziesii; assembly: GCA_001517045.1. Classification (NCBI taxonomy): domain Eukaryota; kingdom Viridiplantae; phylum Streptophyta; class Pinopsida; order Pinales; family Pinaceae; genus Pseudotsuga; species Pseudotsuga menziesii. Next base: position 128,645 of record LPNX010218583.1, on the reverse strand, counting down.
TTTTTGAGCCTTAGTGGGAGGATTAAGTGTTGCTGGATGAGTTTGGATGATTTCCGAGTCTTCTTGGATGCTTCTAGAGTCTGTATATAGTCTTTGTTTCTAACCAGAGACTACTTTTAGTTTTATTTTTTAGAAATGTTCTTTTCATTCATTTTTTACTTTTTGTTTTGGGATTAGTGCATTAGGTCTCTTTTACCTTGGTGCTTTGTTTGGCTGATGTTTGTGAGTGGTTGCAGAGTCTGAGGGTTGTAGAGTCATCCTTTTGCTTTCATATCTCATTTAATTCAAAAATACAAAAATATTTTTCTTTTTGCATACTTATGCATTGCTTTCATTTTGCATTGGCACGGTACTTGCATTAGGTATGCTTGGTGAATTATAGTCATATTTTAATATAGGAATGATTGCAGTTACATTTGAAGGAAAAATTTTGCACTTCACGTAGTAGCATACCTTGTTTTTCATTCTACACATTGCATTTGCATTGCTTGTTAGGTGTGCATTTTACTTCATGTTGTGTCATAACTTCATAAGGTACACGACCATTACCCTTTGAGTAATCACAACCAAATAAAATCAACGCTTAATAACATGAATTACACTCTTTTATTTTCTAGGGTGCATCAACAAGATTGGTTTTTAGGGTCTTGGAATAGTTCATTGTGAGTCAATTCTCCAAGACCACTAAACAAAACAATTAGGTGTCTGTCCAGGTGAGAGTGTGAAACCCTTGTTATAATTAGTGTTTCTCAGGATGCTCCTCTTACATGGGATTTAAGCATGAGGTAGTGCACGCGATTGTGATTGGGATGACCTTTGGTCACTTTCTATGAGTAACGAATATATTTCCATGATTGTATTCGTATCTGGGGGCCTTTGAGGTATTGAATGGGGAACCCCTGGGGTATCAATTGTGCTTTAAGGCTTTGGGCTTTGCTACCCTACCCATATGGTCGATCCTGCCTTCGAATGTCTGCCTGAGCATTGGTTATATTGAGGTGACCTTAGTTGCCTTACTTAGGTTATCGAGGGGGTATTTGCATAGGTTATTCTGTAGGTGTCCTCGATAGGTAGGGGTCGGACAGCACAATCACTATATGCATTGAATATGAGGGCCACTATAATTGGTTACGAACCTCCGCTTGTTGTGTATGGGAGTCTCAAGCCTCTCCTAGGAGAGACATACCCTCTTCATTCGGGAGCTCACTTATCCTACCCTTGGTTTAAAATGTCAACTTAAAATTAAAACAAAATAGTAATAAAATATAGCCATTATGTAGTCTCAAGCTAGGCTACCTGGGGTATTTGCATCCCCAGGTGCCAAAATGTGCTCAAATGAGAGAATCACTCCGAACGAAAGGTTGGAGTGAGCTGGAGGGAGGGAATTATACCCCATATAACCCTTAGAATGCTATAAAGTCCCTATAAAAGTGTTTACAGAGCATCAAAGTGATCTCCCCTAGGAGGTTTCGACTTCCAAATGAGTTTTGGAAGAGTTGCTAAGGTGAAAATGGTCACTCTCTCCATATTTTTATTATTGGCGGCTTGGACTGCCATTTCAATCGGTAACACACACTGTTAGATCTGACAACAAACAAAGCAACAAATTGACAAACCCAAACCAAAACAAAAAAATCCAAAAAAGAAATTATGGAGTTGAAGATGACCTACCTTGGCGCACCTTGTAGGGTAGAATCAGGGCGTCCACTAGGGGTCGACGCTCTTTTCTCTATGCGGGACAATGTTGGTGATGCTTCTTGTCTCTAGGAAAAAGGTGTCAGTGACACTTTGTGACAACAAACAAAAGGTGTCAGAAAGGGGTTGATGCTCTATCAAAGTGACCCAGGTGCGTTGGCGAATCTAGAGAACCAAAAATAAGATAAAACTTTTAAGATAAGCAATCATTAATCAAACTTGAATTTGTTGAGTGTAAACATTGACCTGAGGAGGAATATGGAATTGTCTTAAGATGAATTTCACACCTTAAATCCTTAAATGAGAAAGACAGTAATTTTTTGAGAGCTTATAATCAAAAGCAAAAAAAAAATTCATAGATATGATCAGTCCCCAGTGGAGTCGTCAATTTTGTTATCAGAAATTCTCAATCAATGCAGACACATATTGTTTCCATAGTATACATAGGGTAGATCTAGAACAAAAGACTCACAACAATTCATCCTCTCCCTAGATTGTTAAACTACTTGAATGTCAAGCTTTCTTACCTCACTGCGAAGGTGATCCTTGCCTTATGAATTATCAAATGATCAATTGTACCTACAAAAGAATGTAAGGAAAAAGATACAAAAATGAAAGCAACAAGATAATTCAATGATCTATACTAATGATCAAGGAGAAAAGTAATGAATAACTCAGATCAGGCACAAAGTATTCATGGGAAAGGGGAACGTATTTGTATTAACAGAATAAGAGAAGAAAACAACAACCATAGCCTTAATGTTGAAGCTTTGTCCTCACAATGCCTTTTGACACATTTTCACTCACTCTACAAACTCTACAAATCTCACTCACAAAGGCACACTCTTTTCTTCATGTGCCAGTAATGATTCTAGCAACGTGAAGGTGCTCTCTTGGTCCTCCCCTATCATGGTCCATGAAGCTTGTATATATAGGCCAAAGAGGGACCAAATGGGTTGAGATATTTTGGGAGGAAGGTGAAAGATCATCCCTAGAGGCTATGGGTATGTTGTAGCTACAACGTTCTCCAAATTTATAAAAAATTTGGACCCTCCTTGTTGATTTTGTTGAAGACCGTTTTGTCTCCACTCTGCTACTCGTTGGGATTGTTTGAGGCCAACTTTTACTTACTTTTTGGAATTTGTTTGGGTCTGCAAATGCTTTGGACTATAGAACTTAGCAGGTTTGATGCTGTTTTATTATTGTTGAAGTTTGGCCGAGGTTTAAAATAAGATTTTAGTTGCCGCTATTTTGGAGGACAATCAGAGATTGCGCTGATGATTAAAATCTTCCGTCAATCACGCGTTTTATTGTTTAAAAGTATTGCTTTGCGATTTTTTGGAAGGTGTTGTGACTCTGACCGGAGGTGGAGGGATGATTGTGTGCTGCCGTTGCAACCCCAGAATAGAATAACCATCTGCCACACTGCTTTTCCTTTCGTCGATGTCTTGTTCTATTTTTCTCCAATGTTGACTAGTCTACATAATTCTTGACCGGTTAACTTCCGCCGTTGCAGCTATGTAGCGCACTAACCATCCGATGCTCTTGCAGATCTAACCTCTGACATTTTATTGCGCCAAATTTTATTTGTGCTTTGGAACCCCTAGACCATGGGTCTCCCACCATTGCGGCTCCAGAGTAGACTAACTGACCGATGCCAAGTGTTCCGATTCGTTGATGGGGTTTTTATATGCCCGTTTCCTGATCATTTTCCCGCCATTGTTATGAGCTTGTAATTGGTTTCATGACTGACGAGATGTGCTTTGTTTTTATCAAGTTGATATTTTCACCTTGAAAACGCAGTCACAGTTTTTACTTTGAATACTCATCTTATTGGTATTATGGTTTATGTTTTATTGAAAATAGTCTGGATAAATGATGAGTTTTCTGTTGATCGCAGACGGACATATGAAATTTTCTCAGATCCATTTGAAGATTACTGTGGCGAAAAAGATGCAGCTGGAAGACAAAGCATGCTAAAGCATAAAGAAGCAGAGTTGTTGCTCGAGGAAAAGAAAATAATAAAGGTCTGAAGAGGGACCGTGGAATGGTAGAACGTAATCATTAAAGAGCAAAGGCTCAGGCTTGGGCAATTCGTCAGTTACCCATCCATTCCTATTTTTATAATAAAGTTCTTATCTGAAACATAACATTGAATCATGATCATTCGCAAAATGACAAAACTATGAGATTAAAACGGTTGGGGGGCAACCCAAAGGTTTTGAGCTGGTTCTTGTATAAATATACGAAATTCAAAGGGAATAAGGGCTTTTTCACAGTGAGACTTGTGAAAAAACTTGTTGTAAGAGGAACTATTTCGTTTTGCAATAACAAAATTACAATTTTTCCTGTTGGAGAAAGTGTTGTGTGGAATGTTCAAATGTGGTGAAATGAACAATGTTGAAGAGGAACTATTTCTTTTTCAGCTATGTTTCATTAACTATGAGATCATTCTAACTTTCTGAACCTATGCTCTTGTATGAATGTTCTCTGGTTTATTTTATGATAATTTCCACTATGAGTAATGGATCTTTTAACTAACGACGAGCTATCTTGTTGTGCATATCTCTATTCATGCTTATGTGTTTTGATTCTAAGAACAACTATCTGTGGTTTATATTAACATATGAGTAGTAATACATTACTTATTGATTGATAATCTGTCTCCCTAGGGATAGCTTAGTTAGTTTGTTTTCTATTGTGTGTGATTTAGATTCGAGAGAGTCTAAGGCGAGAGGTAAGAACCGACGCATCACATTGTGACCGCTCCTCGTATTCTTTATCAATTTGCATGTTAGATAGGCACTTGCACATCATAATTAAATTTAAAAAATAAAAATTATACACGGTGGACCGGGCTGCAACCGGTAAAACCCTTTATTTTTGTTACTTGACCTACGGTAGCCAGACCACAAACCGGACGGATTCCCCATACCAAACAGTCACGGGCTAGTTGGGAACGTTGACTGGGGAGAATCCCAAGCTGTTGTTGCCTGCAAATTTCTAGGCCTCAACAGTTACTGGCACTAGAAGGAGGGGCACCAGTGCATGGTTGGCCAGGGAAATTCATTTCCTCAAAATTACTCCACTAGTGATAGTTTTGAAAGTAGTTTATTTCCTGATCCAAATACTAAAGAGGATAGAGACCATTTGTATTTTGTAGACAATGAAGTTGTCAATAATTTGAGGAGACACACTAGCGCATATGTAAAGAGTATTGGGGGATTACCCACTATCCCTGATTTACCCCGAAGAGAATACAAGAAGAGAGACTGTCCCATCTTGGAAGATTCAGTGTTGGTTGGAGATTTGGAAGAATTAGTAGAAGTAGCATTACAGGAAGTTGTTCATCCTTCGAATCAAGCAATCCCAAGCACACCTTACTATTCTCCCGTGCATAATCCTCTTATCTCACCTCCTCACTCTCCACCCAAACAGATGGCAGGCGTAAATGTAAATCAGCCACCTAACCCACCAAATCCACCACCTGCTTGGAAAGCCAGGTCACCTCTAAACTTAGCACCTCTGTTGCATGACTTACCTCAGGATTTTGAAAAGATGCTACCCAAGTTTGATCCAAATGAGAAGATTTTAGTAGATGACCATTTGCAAAGTTTCTACTTGGCGATAGAAGGATTAAGGGCTGGGGAACATGAGGATGTAGTTTGTAGACTTTTTCCGCATACCCTTAAAGGAGCAGCAGCATCATGGTATTTTGGTTTGCCTGCAAACTCTATCCCAGATTGGGATACCTTTAAAAGGATTTTCAGAAGTAAATATGCAACCCAAAAAACTCATGCGGCTCTCATGAAAGGACTGTGTGCTTTAAAGAAAGAAAGAAAAGAGAAGGTGCATAGTTTTACCCAAATATTTGCAGCTTATCTTAAGAATTTTTCTGAAACTGACAAACCCTCAGATAAAGTTCTGATTGAGTATTATACTTCCACTCTAGGGCCTGATTTGGCCATGTTTTCCAAAATGAAAGCCAAACCTACGCTAGCAGAGACTTATGAAGAAGCGGAGAGAGTAGAGGTTGAAAAGGAAAGCATCGAAGCTTATCCTGAGCAGTCAAGAGAAAAAAATGTTGGGAGGAAAGCTTTGTTATTTACTGTTAGAATATAATCCGTAGGGATTATATATTGTAAATAAATAAATAAAGAATAGGAAGCTGAACAGTTACGTAGGAATATGGATAGGCTGGTCAGAATCTCAACCACCGCCTGAAATGTATAAATATATGCATTGGCATTGGAATATAATTGAATCGGGAGTTATACCTAACAAGTGGTATCAGAGCGCTGCCATAACTCCTGCCTATTGCCAGTCTGCTCATTCATCCGCCCTTTCCTCAGTCTACAGATTGCATGCATTGGTGCATGCGCTGGCTACTCTAACGCTCCGCTCAGCCCCATCCATCCTCTGTGTGATGTGATAATCCGCTCCCTTTGTTGCACTATTGCATTTTTTTTTGTGAAGGAATACAGAAAACCTAATTTTCTGTGCGTACTCTCATTCTTCTGCTATAGATTGAGAGTCTCTGGAAGTGTAACCCTAATCCCAATGTTTTGAATGTTGTTCCCGCTGCTGCTTCTCACGTCTTCACTATTGGCCGATTTCGTTTGATATTACCCACGGGTTGATGTTGGCACATTGTTTTTTTGCATTGCTGGTGTTCCCATAACCCAAATCGACCACAGATCCGTCAAATTTCGTGGCATTGACAGGATCTTGGGTGTGTCAAACTGATGGCATATTAGATATGCTGAAAGAATCGCTTGCTATCAAGAGATTGTGTCAAGCGAACCGAAAATTGTTGGCTGAGATACCCATCTACGGAGATTTGGCATTAGGAAAATCGAACTGCTGATAGATTTGTGCCTTGTACTCTCGAGAACGATTTAATTTGTTCGCTAGAGGTGTGAAGAAAATCATTGAACACATGAAGCCATGATTAAATCCTTTTCAGAAGAACCGATCTGCGTGTAGAGACCTAACAAGTAGGTGAGATCTATGCAGAATCATTTCCTCGTGAGAATGGCAAGTTGAGAATAGCAAGTTTAAAGCCGTATGAGGAGAATTACATCTCTAAGAAGATCATCCAATATTATTTGAGGTCGTGATCGATGATGATCATTGTGAGATAAGAAATTGAAGAAATAAGAGACTGTGTTCACAGCAAGAGAGCCTGCGTGAAGCGAGAGACTGCTGCGTGGAGAGATTGCAGCCTGAGCGTGAAGCCTGTGTGTGAAAGCTGTGCCTTGAAGACTGCTACGTTGGAGGCTACCTGCGTTGGAGAGTGCTGTGTATTTGCTGCCTTGAAGACTGATCCAATACGTGTGACGGTTGAACTGCAAAAGTTGTGAAGCTATGGAAACCCTAATTTCTGTGTGAACATGTTGAAGACAGCGTTGGTGTGGCTGTGTTGAAGCCTGAACCCTAACTTCTGTTGAGTTTTTTTTGAAGAAATAAACCAGCGATATAAGAAGCGCATCTGAGCTAACTCTCTCCTAGATTACTATAGTATAAATAGAATAGCGCAATACGTCTCTCTGATGCCCGTGAATCGAAAGACTTCTCAATCTCAATATCTATATCTGATGTGCGGCCTATATTAGTAGATAAAGCACCTTATCTCTGTTTGCTAAACGTAGTAGAGAGGTGGAATTATATCATCTCGGTGCCTACCAAATAGCGTGAATCCAACGCAACATATGATCAAGTCTCATCCTATGCTGAAGACTGTGTTTTATGCTGAATAATATCACATATTGCTAGTGACTGATATATTTTGTATTAAAGAAGCCTATGTATGACTGATATATTTTGATATATTTTGTATTGACTGATACATTTGCTATAAACTTGCATTGTATTCACCTTGGCAGAGACTATAGACCTGCAAGGTTATTATTTCTCTTTGTTCATTACACTAACAATTGAAAAAAATGCAATCTATAGCATCTATAGTCGGTGCCACCCTCACTGGCAAAGACACTTATTCAGAATGGTGGAGGAAGATCAAATCTGCCTTCATCTACAATGACCTTTGGGACGGCATTTGCGAAGGTACCACAATAAAGACAGCAGCTGGAAAGACCATAACCACAGACCTTGAACCTCCAGAATCCGAGAAAGAGAAGGCCATTTGGAGAACAAAAGACAATAAAGCTTTAGCAGTAATCACTGCCACAGTCAGTGAAGAGGTGATCCAACACATATTTCCTGCAAAATCATGTTTTGAAGCTCTAAAAACATTAAAAGAACTGTATGATTCACACTCTGAAATGGAATTTATTCAACTAATGTTAAAATTATTCAGTCTTGAAGTAAAAGACAATGATCCTATGTTAGTTGCCTCTGAAATCAAAGCTATCATGCACAAGATTCAAGCCTCTGGTATGAAACCAGATCTTCCTCTTGCAGCATTTGTAAAATATTTGTATCCTACTCACTCCAACTATATTGAGTCATTGCAAGCTAGTGACAAGTTCAAATCACTAACATTTGACACCCTGGTAGAAAAGATAGCTGACAGAGAGAAAGCCTTTGGTAAGAAGACAACCGAGCCTACTGGAGAATCACTTTGCTTTGCTCAAAAAGCAAAGAACCACACCAAAGACCAATCCAAAGATCATCCCAAAGGAGAAATCAGCAAGAAAGGCAGAGGAAGAAGAAACTTCAGGGGCAGAGGGGGCAGAAATAACTTCACCAAAAGATCATATTTGTAGTGCAAGCGTTGTGGAAAGACTGGGCACACATCAGATCAGTGTTGGGATTTGTGGGACTCCATCAAAGACAAGCACAACCAAAAGAAAGATGATAATAAACATCAAGATGTTAGTAAATCTTCTGATTCTGCTCATTGTATTGTTGCACATTGTAATCTTGGAATTAATGAAATGACTTCTCTTTCATCTTACAAAGATTGTTGGCTGCTTGATACTGGTGCAACATCACACATGACATTTAGAAAATACTGTTTTGAAAAA
>LPNX010218583.1:100300-117888 GCA_001517045.1 Pseudotsuga menziesii | reverse complement strand
ATACTTGAAGGGGACTCAAGACGTTGGACTCAAGTACTCTAAAGTGGATGACTTCAAACTTATTGGGTACTTAGACTCATATTTTGATGGCAATAAGGAGACAGGAGTATCAACTTCTGGATACACTATGAGTCTTGGATCAGTAGCTGTCTCATGGAGATCACGCAAACAGTCAGTTCCAACAGACTCAACAATAGAAGCAGAATATGTGGCTGCAGCTGAAGCAACGAAAGAAATAGTATGGCTCAGGAAGATACTTGAAGATTTGCAAGAAAAACAAGAGAACTCCACTCCATTGTTGGTCGACAATACTTCTGCAATCAAGCTGGCTAAGAATCCTATATTCCATGATCGAACCAAACACATCAACACAAAGTATCATTTGATTCGACATCATGTAGAGGCCAAGACAGTCCATCTTTGACATTGTTCCACAAATGATCAAATTGCAGACATCTTCACCAAAGTGCTTGGACGAGAAAAGTTTGAAAGATTCAGAAACATGCTCGGACTTACGAACACCCCTTCGGATTAAGAGGGGGATTGTTAGAATATAATTTGTAGGGATTATATATTGTAAATAAATAAATAAAGAATAGGAAACTGAACAGTTACGTAGGAATATGGATAGGCTGGTCGGAATCTCAACCATCGCCTGAAATGTATAAATATATGCATTGGCATTGGAATATAATTGAATCGGGAGTTATACCTAACATTTACTAAGCCTAAAGAGGAACAATCACATGATTTCGAAGGAATGGCAAAAATGATGCAGAAGCTCTCTAACAGAATAATAGACTTGGAAAAGGAAAAAGAAGCCCAGAAGTTCTATAAGCCTTATTACAAGAAAAATGAGGATAACAATCAATCCCAACCCCCTCCGCATAGTCCTGCATTGATGAACTTAACAGAGGTAGGGATGGATAAATTTTGCACTTTTCACCAACACCCCCATTCTGAAAAAAATTGTCCTCAATGGATAAATTCAATGACATTGGTAATGAATCAGCTGTTGGAATCCAAATTAACTGAGGATAATGATGAAGAGGGAAAAGATAACAATAAATTAATAGAAAAACAACAAGATGATGGCATGGTTTTATGGGACTGTGTATCGTTGTTTGATACCGAAGAAGAAAAGGATCCGAGACACGAAGATATCTCGAAAACGAATGTGACAACAAGAAGCCAAGGGTTGACTAAAGAGAACGGTCTTATACTCCCAAAGATTAAGAGACTTCAAAAGAATGTGTTGGAGAAGAGTCCCGCAGCTACAGGAGAAGCTGCCATTTTGGCGGATAGACAGTTTGGCGAAGACGAAGAGATAAGGTAAAGCTACGACGCCGTAGCATGTTTCTAGCTGCAGAGCAGAGCCAGAAACCGTGACTGTTGGGACAGAGAAGTCAAGGAAGACGACAGTACCTGAGCTGCTGAGAAGAGAGAGCTCAACCACTGCATTGAAGGCAGCGGTGAAGACAGGAGGGCTCAGCTACCCCCATAAAGGAAAAGGAGCGACGAGGCCGAGGTATTGAAGACGAAGGACAGAAGAAGGGAAGCGGTGCATAGTACCCATGGTCAGCGCCGGGAAGCATGGAAGACTGCAGAGAGCAGTGATGTGATGGAAAGCGGCTACCCCAAGTACAGATATGCCGACTGTCACTAGTTAGGGTTTTGGGTTACTGTTGGGACAGGCCCACAGTGTTGTAATGGTGAGACCTTCGGGCCGCCTATAAAGGGATGTATTTTGTATTGAAAAAGGTTAGCTAGTCAGTCCTTCTGGAGATATTAAGGTAACCTGTAGCTATTCAAACATCAGCGAGTCTGAGAGTCCAGTAGTCTGTTAGCTCACTGTTATTTTGTATTGTAACAATCCGTAGGGATTGACAGAGAGAGAGAGAGAGAGAGAGTATATTGTAAGAAGGAAATATAGAGAAGAGATCTAAGAGAGAAGGGCTCCAGGCTGTGTGTGGAGTTACCCAGAAGATCTCTAGCTGCATATGCGGTGTAGCAGAACTGTGTACTTCTCTCAAGTTATAATATAGAAACACAGTTCTGTGGACGTAGCTTCTACCCTAGAAGTGAACCACGTAAAATCAGAGTGTTATGTGATTGATTCATGTGATTGTATTTACTTGTTTTATCTGTCATTCATTATATGAACTTTGCTTACAGTAAATGTATGTATGTGTTATTTAGTTCACAGCATATTAAAAGGATAGATGCAAGTTGAAGCCTTTAATTATTCTATATAAGAGTTGTCTATGTTTCACTTAAGACAGTTAAGAATCGCAGTGTGTAAAGCAGTTTTGTATGTTGAGTCCTGTAAGTTGAACACCAGTACGCTGAGTCGCAGCGGTAGGATATCGCAGGGAGGCGATATCGCACCATCAGAGGAGCTGTGGTGTGCGGCACCGCAGGTTGAGGATTAAGCGTAGGAGAGATTTATGTGTCACCTAGGACGTGGCGATGCGATAAGGGCTAGAGCCATCGCGATTAAGAGGAACTACACATCGTAGAGAGGAAAGAGACATCTCGCGGGCTAAGAAGAGCTGCGAGACACACATAGGATGCGACAGAACCTGGTCGAAGACACTTGAGTCTTTGGCCAACCCATTAGGATCACTTCGGGTGAGACTTCAGGCCGCTTCGTTGTCTGTTGCCGAAAGGGCCAGTGAGCTAGGGGTGTTGTTGGTACATTATAGTAAACCCGGGTCTGCCCAGCAACCAACAGAATGTACAGAAATTTCAAAAAAACACCTCAGATAATAAAATTCCAGAATTTACCATTACCAGTCAAAATCCGAAGCAGATCAATGGGCCTACTAAGCCCATTGAAGAGAAGATCGGTAATGTGAAAACGGATCTCACAGAACATAAGATGGATTATGACATCGTGGAGGATATCAAAAGGGTAAAGGCAAATATTTCATTATTTGAGATGAGTAATGTGCCACAGCAGAAAGAAAAGTTATTGAGAGCAATTGAGATATCAGAGGAGAAGATTCCCACCGACAATCAGCCCCAAGAAGAAGAAATTGCTGAAGCAAGAGTGGGAGGTAAACCTAAATACAAGACTCCACCTTTTCTCCTTACCTTTGAAATTTTCAACCATAACGTGCACAATTGTCTATTAGACTCAGGGGCATCAATAAATGTTATGCTGTTGTCGGTCTGTAAAAGGATAAATGGACAACCTAAACCATCTACCTGGAAGGTTATTCAGTTGGATAGAACAAATGTGAAGGTAATTGGGGAAATGGAGGATGTTCTCTTTCACTTATCTTCAAATGATAAGGTATGTCAATTCATTGATATTGTAGTAGCATACATACCTGAGGCTTATAGACTTGTTTTGAGTAGAGATTGGTCGGCAAAGATGAATGGATATTTTGCTTCGGACTGGTCACATTTGTGGCTACCTTATAAAGGAAGCCCAAATCAAATTAAGGTTTTAAGGGAGCCCCACATGAAACACAATGTCACTCAGCTAGAAGGTAAGAATGAATTAGTGATTTCTATTTTGGGAAATTACTTCATTGAGCTAGAACTGGGAAACTATGAAGTGGAAGGAGTAAGAGGTACCTCATATACTTAGCCTGATCTCCTTCAGTTTTCATAGGCTGATGAAATTGATTGTAAAATAGTAGACTTAGTTGTATATGTAAATGTAGATTCATGCACAGTAGTGATAGGAGAATTTTGGACGCTTTTCTTTGACGGGCCTAAAACTTTGGAAGCATTAGGAGCTGGCTATGTCCCGATTGATCCTAAAAAAAATAAACATTTTCTTTCATGTAGGTTAGAGTTTGAATGCACCAATAACACAGTCGAGTATGACGCATTAGTTCAGGGACTAAGAAAAGCAATTGAATTAAAGGTAGAAAATCTGAAAGTGTATGGGGATTTTGAAATAATTGTAAAATAGATTCAAAATCAAATACATTGCATTTCCCCTCATTTAAAAGCTTATCAAAATGAAGTATGGGATTTGCTTAAATGTTTTCATGCATTTAATATTGTATCGATTCCTAGACTTAAGAATGCAGCAGCTAACTTATTAGCCACCTCAGCTGCGAGGCTTGTGCCCTCTAATAACCGGTGTTCTATTGAATTGCTTTTCAGGCCTTTGGTTCTAGATATGATTACCAATTTACAAGTTTTTGATGATGATCAACAGATTCTGGAGTGTTTGACAAATGACGAGGCCTTTAAAGGGGAAATCATTGATGATGAAGAACATCAAGCCGAGCTAAAATTCGATAATTTTATTCGTAATGGAGTCAGGACTTTAGAGCAGATGTTTGATCTAAACGATAAATTCAGAAGGCCAATAAATGTGAAGACTCATAGCTCGTCTCTACAGTTCGAGTTGATTAATTTAGGGACTGAAATGGAGCCTAAATATGTGAATTTGGGAAAGTGTTTCTCTCCATGTGAAAAAAATAGGTTCATCAGTCTGTTCAAACAATACAAAGATGTTTTTTCCTGGACATATGAAGTTTTGAAGACATATGACAACAATATTATTCAACATGTTATCCCCATTAGATCTGGGGTCAAGCCCTATCAACAACCTTTGAGGAAAATGCATCCAAAACTGGAGCCTCTAATTCAAAATGAAGTAAAGAAGTTGTTGGATGCCAAAATTATCTTCAAAGTTAGACACTCGGAATGGGTTTCAAATCTGGTACCAGTAAGAAAGAAATATGGAGAAATTAGACTATGTGTGGATTTCAGAAACTTAAATCGCGCTTCGGATAAAGACAATTATCCTGTCCCACCCATGGAATAGATATTGCAAATGGTTTTGGGTTTTGAGTTGTTTTCTTTATTAGATGGATTCTCTGGCTACAATCAAGTGTTAGTGGGTGAGGAAGATAGACTTAAAACTACATTTAGAACAAGATGGGGGACTTTTGCTTACAGAAGGATGCCTTTTGGACTCATAAATGCTGGAGCTACTTTCCAGAGGGCTATGGACATAGATTTCCGTGGTTTGATTGGCCGCAGTGTTGTAGTATACCTCGATGACATCACAATATTTTCAAAGAAAATAGAAGAACACGCATTCCATCTAAAACAAATTTTCGAACGCTGCCAAAAATATGGTATCTCATTAAACCCAAAGAAGTGTGTGTTTGCTGTTACCAAAGGTAAGCTACTGGGCCACATGGTTTCTAAGAAGGGGATCTCCATAGACCTAGAGAGGATCAAAGTTGTCGAACAGATTCCCTTACCCCATAATAAAAAGGGCATGCAATCATTTATGGGGACAATAAATTTCGTGCGAAGGTTTGTGCCGGATTTCGCTCAAATTGTTAAACCTTTGCAGCAAATGGTGAAACAAAGTGTAGAATTGAAGTGGACTGATGTAGAGAAGAATGCATTTATTAAAATAAAGACATCTGTTGCGCATGCACCCTCCCTCAAAAGTCTGGATTTTGAGAAAGATTTTATTTTGTACACTTTCACATATGACGACTCACTAGCGGTCTTCCCATATCATTTATGAACACTGGTTTGCATGGGGCTGAATTGAATTATCCAGCTATGGATAAACAAGCTTACGCGGTCTTCAAAGTGGTAAAACAATTCAAGCCGTATATACTTAAGAACCGGACAAAGGTAATAGTTCCGCACCCAGCTGTGAGGTCTCTTTTTGTACAAAAATAATTAGGAGAAAGAAGAGGCATCTGGGTAATAGCTTTATAGGAGTATGACCTCGAATTCAAGCCAGCCTCCATAGTTAAAGGGAAAGGACTGTGCAAACTAATGATTGAAAGTAAAGACAATGAAGAAAATAACTGGGAAGATGAAGCTGAGTTACATTTGATGGATGCATGTCTTCTTTTCACAGCTCCAGACTCCTGGTATCGAGACCTTGTCCATTACCTTCAGGAGGGATTGTTACTGGACCATTGGAATTCTAAGCAAAGAAGAGCACTGCGCCTTAAATCAGCCTCATATCAGATTGTTGAAGGAATATTATTCAGGAAGAATTATGATGGAGTTCTTCTTAGATGCTTAGAGAAATAAGATGCGAGGAAGGTCACGATAGAGTTACATGATGGGCCTGCTGGAGGGCATTTTTTTCGGAGATACAACAACCCATAAAATTCTCAGAGCCAGATACTATTGGCCCACACCGTTCAAGGATGCACATGCCCATGTTCGAAAGTGCGACATCTTCCAAAGGTGTGGTGGAAGACAAGCTAGAGCAGTAGGACCATTAAATCCTGTGATGATAACATAACCGTTTGAGCAATGGGGAATGGACATCATTGGAGAGATAAAGCCAAATTATTCCTTGCAACACAAGTATATTTTGATGGCAACCGATTACTTCACTCGATGGGTCGAAGCCATTCCGTTGCGTAAAGTGAGTGAAGATGCGGTCATGGACTTCTTGCAAGATCATATTATGACTAGGTTTGGGGTTCCAATTTCTCTAGTTTTTGATAATGCTACTTATTTTTCCTCTATTAGATTAACTGCATTTTCTCATGAAAAAGGAATTAAGTTGCATTATTCTGCAAATTATCATCCACAAGGAAATGGTTTGGCAGAATCTACAAACAAGAATCTGATTAGAATCTTAAAAAAGAATGTGATAGAAAACCAGAGAAGTTGGCATTCAACATTACCAAATGCTCTTTGGGCTGATAGGTTCACCCCCAAGACTTCTTTAGGTGTGTCCCCGTATACCCTTGTTTATGGAAAAGAGGCCATTCTGCCCCCCAATATTATGTTACCCTCTTCCATAATAGCTCAGGAGTCAAGAGGCTCAGATAATGAAGTCTTGTAAATAAGAACCCATAATCTCTTGAAGGCATAGGAGTCTAGATCCAAATCCAGAGAACGTTTTAAACAACAACAGGAGGTAGTGAAGGGGTGGTTTGATAAGCACAAAGTTGGAACAAAATAATTTGAAGTGGGAGATTTGGTTCTTAAGTGGAATCACCCGCATGATGAGAAGGGAAAGCACACGAAGTTTCCACAGTTATGGGTAGGCCTTTTCCAGATTGCAGCAAAACTTGGCCCCTCAACCTATAAATTGCAAGATTTACAGGGATGGGAGGAGAACTTACCAGTAAATGGTTTAGTTCTTAAACCTTATTTTTCTTGATTTTTTGTTTTGTACATAAATAAATTGATTTGTTTTTCCACTTTGATTTGTTTCCGTTCCATTTTTTTTAGTTTAGTTTTCTTTTGATTTCAATAAAAGAGGCAAACTTTTGGTTGCATGGAAAGCATTAGAACCCTGGATAAATTGATATTTTTTGGGTATTAGATTGTATCTTATTGCTTGAATCTAATGGAATTTCTTCTAGTAAGTAGTTTTCCTAAATGGCTATGAACACATTGAAGTCCGGTGTAATCCCTGTAAAATAACTCAGGATCAAAAATTTTGGAATACTATTTCAAGGTTTCATCCATTTCACATCTAAAAGGGTCTGAGGGGGTGACAGCAAAAGACCCATGGAAAGGGAGCAGGTAAACAGTATATTATATCTAAATGATCCCATGCCAAGATTTGAAAGCTAAAAAGCTAATAAGAGTCAAAACTCCTAGGAAAGCAATGTTTATCGAAACAAAGTATTGAATCATATGAGTACAGATTGCCAAAAGTTCTTCTCCGTCCGTGAGCTAAAAATCAAATGCATCTCTCACACAAAAGGACACTATGGATAGAAGAGCCTGAATAAATTCAGAAAGAAAGGCATGAGGAGGACTCAAAAGGAAAAAAGGTCCACAAACACACAAAAGTGCCAAATGGCATGGGAATGGAGACCAGATGAATATTTTTGTTTACCATGTGTTACAATCCTGTGGTGTCTAAGCTGGAAGCTACCCAAAGATAGACGTAAAATGAAATTCATCTACTTATCCTCGAAAGAGTTATATTGACTTTGATTTTTTGGGTTCCATTTCCTAAAATTGGACTATCATCAATGCTATCATCAATGATTAAAAGTACATATATTTGCCATTATGGGAATCCAGACATCTAGAAGAATTCAACATGTTGGTTTTACTGCTAAATAGTCTGTTCCTTAAGGAGGAGTTTGTTCAGAGATTTTGGGTTCACCAGTTAGCCGCCAATTGTTGCAGCTGCAACGTTCCCCAAATTTCTAAAATTTTTGGACCCTCGTTGATTTTGCTGAAGACTGTTTTGTCTCCACTCTGCTACTCGTTGGGATTGTTTGAAGCTAGCTTTTACATACTTTTCAGAATTTGTTTGGGTCTGCAAATGCTTTGGACTGTAGAACTTAGCAGGTTTCATGCTGTTTTATCGTTGTCAAAGTTTGGTCGAGGTTTAAAATGAGATTTTAGCTGCCGCTATTTCGGAGGACAATCAGAGATTGCGTCGATGATTAAAATCTTCTAACGATCATGCGTTTTATTGTTTAAAAGTCTTGCTTTGTGATTTTTTGGAAGGTGTTGTGACTCTGATCGAAGGCCGAGGGTTGATTGTGTGCCGTCGTTGCGCCCCCTGAGTAGACTAACTGTTCACCACACTGCTTTTCCTTTCTCCAATGTCTTGTTCTATTTTTCTCCGATGTTGACTACTCTGTGGAATTCTTGACCGGTTAACTTCCGCCGTTGCAGCTATGTAGCGCACTAACCATCTGATTCTTTAGCAGATCTGACCTTTGACGTTTTATCGCGCCGACTTTTAGTTTGTGCTTCGGAACCCCTAGACCATGGGTCTCCCGCTGTTGCGGCTCCAGAGTAGACTAACTGACCGATGCCAAGTGTTCCGATTTGCCGATGGGTTTTTATATGCCCATTTCCTGATCATTTTCCCGTCGTTGTTATGAGCTTGTAATTGGTTTCATGAATGACAAGATGTGCTTTGTTTTTATCAAGTTGAGATTTTCATGTTGAAAACGCAGTCCCGGTTTTTACTTTCAATACTCATCTTATTGGTATTATGGTTTATGTTTTATTGAAAATAGTCTGGATAAATGATGAGTTTTCTGTTGATCGTAGATGGACATATGACATTTTCTCAGATCCATTTGAATATTACTATGGCGAAAAAGATGCAGTTGGAGGACAAAGCATGCTAAAGCATAAAGAAGCAGAGTTGTTGCTCGAGGAAAAGAAAATAATAAAGGTCTGAAGAGGGACTGAGGAATGGTAGAACGTAATCATTAAAGAGCAAAGGCTCAGGCTTGGGCAGTTCGTCATTTACCAAGCCATTCCTTTTTTTATAAAAAAGTTCTTATCTGAAACGTAAGATTGAATCATGAGCATTCACAAAATGAAAAAACTATGAGATTAAAATGGTTGGGGGGCAACCCAAAGGTTTTGAGCTGGTTCTTGTATAAATATACGAAAGTTAGAGGGAATAAGGGCTTTTTCCCAGTGAGACTTGTCAAAAAACTTGTTGTAAGAGGAACTATTTCGTTTTGTAATAACAAAATTACAATTTTGCCTATTGGAGAAAGTGCTGTGTGAAATGTTCAAATGTGGTGAAATGAACAATGTTGAAGGGGAACTATTTCGTTTTCAGCTATGTTTCATTAACTGTGAGATCGTTCTAACTTTCTGAACCTATGTTCTTGTATGAATGTTCTCTGGTTTATTTTATGATAATTTCCACTATGAGTAATGGATGTTTTAACTAATGACGAGCTATCTTGTTGTGCATATCTCTATTCATGCTTATGTGTTTTGATTCTAAGAACAACTATCTGTGATTTATCTTAACATATGAGCAGTAATACATTACTCATTGATTGATAATATGGCTCCCTAGGGACAACTTAGTTAGTTTGTTTTCTATTGTGTGTGATTTAGATTCGAGAGAGTCTAAGACGAGAGGTAAGAACCTGCGCATCACATTGTGACCGCTCCTTGTATTCTTTATCAATCTGCATGTTAGATAGGCACTTGCACATCATACTTAAAGTTAAAAAATACAAAAATATACACGGTGGACCGGGCCGCAACCAGTAAACCCCTTTATTTTTGTTACTTGACCTACGGTAGCTGGACCGCAAACCGGACGGATTCCCCATACCGAACAGTCACGGGCTAGTTGGGAACGTTGACTGGGGAGAATCCCAAGCTGTTGTTGCCTGTGAATTTCCAGGCCTCAACAGGGTACTAATGTCACCTATTCCAAGCAGTTGGGATAAGCCTCCACAAGGAATTTCATCTAGAAGGTTCTCGAAATCTTCTCTTTTTTCCATTTAAACAAGGCTAGCTCTCCTTGTGCACTAGCAAGAGGTGCCAGTGCTCCTTGTCAATGGACAACAAGTGTCACTGACGCTCTCTGTCATTGGGAAAGAGGTGTCGGGAATGGCTAACGCTCTATGTCAGAAGGAAAAGGGCGCCATGCCTCTTAGTATTGAGCAAAAAGCTCCACCAAAAGATGCTTTGGCCAAGGAACTTCAGGCGATTGAGCAAAGTGACAACTTTTGGGTGTAACTCAGACTAACAAAATTACATAGAGGAAAAATACTAGGTGACTTGATTAATGAGCCTTCTATCACATTTTGAGGCATATACCTCGGGGGCTCACCCCCACTAGAAAACTCGTGGATACTACAACCATAGGTATCTAAAGGTCAAATCCAAGGGTTAGTTGTGTTCTATCATTAATGCCATATCAACATTCAATGGTACCTCTATCTTTGCACAGAGATTTCATTCTTGTCTGTCAGATCAGGCCTTCAAAGTATCCCCCCAAGATAAGGAAGCTCAGAGAAAAAACCCAGATCGAGGACACTTCAGACCAGAGAACAGTATAGTTCAACCAATGTTGCGCCAGAACCATACTGCCTTTACCAAGAGGGATGAGGTATACAACATCTCCTTAAAGAATATGAGAACCTCCCCAAAATACCCCAATATATCCATACATCCAATTCACATGCTCTCCTCAACAATGACAACAATGATTACACAACCTTTATATATACATATTCATTCATTGTATATATTAACCTTTCATTATACTCACCTTATACCTTCTTTAAAATTATATCACATTACTATATATATTTTTTAAAAACATATCAAATACATTTAACTCTATATATACTTATTAAATCATAACAATACAATACTATATTTTTTTATAAATTTAAAACTAAAAAAATTAAAAATAAGAATTATAAAAAACATATAAATACTTTTATGGTACTTTATAATTCCAACTCTTTCATTTTGTTTTTTTAACGAGTTTTCCCCCTTCTCTTTATATCTCATTACGCATTGAAAAAGGGATCGTTAAACATGAATGACCAACAGTTTTTATGATAAAATCCAGAATTCTTTTAATAAAATATAATTTTTTTTAATACGAAATTAAAAAGTATTGATACTCTACTATGTTTTTCTTGACATCACGATCACTCTCTACTTTGTCGCTGACAGCAGAACCTAAAGCACACGGTGTGGAAAAAGGTGACAGATCATTCATTACCACTGTATGATCATTGCATCCTCTACTTTCCAAGAATCATCGTAGCCATTGCATGTTATTATTACTTGTTGTATTCTCTATTATTGAGCTAACAAAATAGAAAACTGCTTCAATAGTCGAAATGCAGCCTAGTACGAAATTAAAAAGTATTGAAAAATAATAATTAAAAAAAAATATTATTGTATAATTTTGAGTTATCTTATTTCTCTCATAATTTTTTTTAAATTTATCTCTCTTAAAAGATATTTAATTCATAACACGTTTGATGTTAATTTGGAACTTGTTTTTTAAATTAAAATAATCTACAATTTGAAGGAGAAAAGATTGGATATCAAAACTTGAATAAAATTTAGGCAAATAAGGTAAATTCTTATTAATCAATTATTATGTCACAGCCTAGTTAATGTGAAAATAACAATTTAGTAAAATGTCAAATGAAGTTAAGAAAGAAAAGCATTGATTTAATATTATTTATCATAAAAATTAACAATTTTTAAAAGGAAAAAAATTATTGATATGAATAATTAAGTTTAATTTATTAAGAAAATTATATATATAATATGGAAATATATTTTATAAATAATATATCATAAAAATATATACCTAAATATGTTTACTTACTTATAAATCATGAAATATTATTTTTATTATCTTGTTTCTACTCAATTCTTCCAACAACACCTTGTCACCAAGCTAACTTAAGGATGAACCCAAATTTTAAACTATCTATCATAAAGCTCAAAATCCTTAAGTACAAGTTAACCAATAATCCCTAAGCCAAGGTTGATGTGATAACATTTCCACTCACTCTAGAGAACTAAGGTTGTTAGATAATTTTAGTGTAATGCCTTGTAGTTATTTTTCAGGTTGTGATTGCTCTATATGATGCTTTACCTACTTATAGATTGTAATTGTTAGTTGTGTGAAATATTGCACACTATTATTACAACAATGTATACCTTATAGGTGTGATTTCATTACACAATTAATAAAGTATCTATCTCACCATGTCTAAGGGTGTGTGTTTGTGTGTGCAAACAATTTCACATGTATAACGATTGTGAGAACACTAAAGTAGGAGGAAATTTAGAGAATTGGAGAATTTAAATGTAAATACCATCATCAAAATTCTATCTAGGTTGGTGGGGTAAAGTTCCATGAATTTACTGAAATGCTTCATAATGATTTTAACATAGTTCAATAAATAGATTGTAACAATTGTGTGTGCGTGCACTACATAATTATACATAGAGTGAATCCCAAGGGTTAGTTTTAACAATTGGACCATCCATACTACCAACACACGGGAAAGGCACTAGTCACAAGTTTAAATCTAGTCAAATCCTTTTGGATTTATTATTGTAGCTAGTAGTTGAGTCACTCTCAATTTGAATATTAAAAAAAAAAGGGGGATATAAAGGGGGTTTGTTTGGAGAAAAAATTACATGAAAAAATGTAATTTCATTATCAAAATAAATCCACGCTAGTCCTATTAAGTGTTGGAAAAGGACATGCTAAACAATAAAGGATACAAATTTATAGGATAATATTTTATTTATTTTTTTGATACCATATTGCCTTTACCAAAAGAGACGAGTTATACAATAACTCCTTAAAAATATAAGAACCTCCCCCAAATACTCCAATACATTCATATATCCAATTCACATGCTCTCCACAACAATGACTACACAACCTTTATATATACATATACATTCATTGTATATGTCGACCCTTCATTAGACTTACCCTATTACATATACATTTAACCTTATATATACCTTCTTTGAAATTGTATCAAATCAATTTAACACCATATATACTTTCCTTAAAGTCATATCACATACATTTAACTTTATATATACTCATTAGATCATAACAATACAATACTATATTTTATATAAATCTAAAATTTATTATTATTATTTTTTATATAAAATAAGAATTATAAAAAAAACATATAAACACTTCTTTAATAAATTCTTTATATTCTTTATAATGTGAAGTCTTTTATTTTGTTTTTTTAAATAATATTTTTTCCTTTCATCTTTAGATCTCATTAAGATTGAAAAAGTAATTACTAAACATAAATGGCCAAAAGCTTTTAAATAAAAATGGAACAAAATTCTCAAAATAATATACACTTATTTTTTTAAATATGAAATTAAAAAAATAATGTAAAAATAATATTTAAAAAAAACCTACAAAACACATTCATCAATGCTTTTTATAATTTTGAGTTACCTTATTTCTCTTTCAAAACTTTCACCTTTGAAAGATATTAAGTCATAGCACTTTTGATGTTGATTTGGAATTTATTTTTTTTAAATTAAAATAATCTATAATCTCAAAGAGAAGAGATTGGAGATTGAACTTGAATAAAATTTAAGGACAAATTATTATTAATAAATTATTATGTCATAATTTAGTTAATATCAAAATAAAATTTTAGTAGTAATATAAAATCAAATTAAGAAAAAAAAATAATTTAATATCATTTATCATAAAAATTAACAATTTTTAAAAGAAATAAAATAAAATAAAATTTATTTACACAAATAACCAAGTTTACACAATTTATTAAAAAAATTATATATATTTATAATGGAAATACATTTTATAAATACCATATCATAAAAATATACACTTATATAAATGTTTAATATGAATAGTTACTTATAAATAGTGAAATATTATTTTCATGATCTTTTTTTTAATTCAATTCCTCTAACAACACCTTGCCACCATGCACTTCATGATGAACCCAAATCATAAACCATTTCTTATAAAACTCAAAATCCCTAAATACAAGTTAACCAGTAATCCATAACCCAAGGTTGATGTGATAACATTGTCACTCGCTCTAGAGAACTAAGGTTGTTAATAATTTTAGTGTAATGTCTTGTGGGTCATCTTTAGGTTGTGATTGCTCTAAATGATGTTTGACCTACATATAGATTGTAATTGTTAGTTGTGTGAAAGGTTACACACTATTATTACAATAATGTATACCTTACATGTGTGACTTCATTCCACAATTAATAAAGTATCTACTCCCACTATGTCTATGGGTGTGTGTTTGTTTATGTGCGAATAATTCCACAACGATTGTGAGAACACTAAAGTAGGAGGGATTTTTGAGAATTGGAGAATTTAAATGTAAATGCCACCATTTAAATTCTATTTAGGTTGGTGGGGTAAACTTTCATGAATTTACCACTTTGCCACAACACATCTTACAAAATATTAAAGACCTATTTACAATGTTGTGGAATGAAATTCTGAAAAGGAAACATTTGTTGAATTTCGTTTATCGCAAAAATTAACATTTTTTTTTGGTAAAAATGAAAAAAAAAGTTTCACAATTGTTAGAATATCTCAGCCTATTGTGCGTGGCTGAATTCAGTGCTTATACAACCCATGCAAGAACCAGACCATTCAAACTCATCATCATTGACAGAAAACGGGGCAGGGAGCGTGGAGGTAAAACTTTTTTTGCTGGTTGAAATGGACCATGACTGCAAATATATTGACTGATATATATTGAAGAGAATGCGTGGAGCTTACTGCGTGGAGCTTCCTGTGGAACATTGTTGATGATCAAGTTGATTGAGTATTTATGGAACTGCCTGCGTGAAGACCAATCTCAGTATTCAGAATTTGTTGAATATTGATGACTGATATATCATATATTGTGTTGTGACTAAAGGCGTTGTGAAGACTGAATGCACAGAGGTAATTTGTTATATTGCTTGGTGAAAATGAAAAACCCTAATTTTTTGACTTAATTCTTGTACATGGAGTGCGTTCATAAGGCAGTTGTATGAGCCCCAGAGTGCATTTGATTAGCTCGTGGCTTATGATAAATGTATGTTGCGTTGAAGACCTAATTGTTGGAGTTGAGAGTTGAGGCTTGACCTCCTCCTCCGTGTACTGCTACGACCTCCAAGGTGACTGCAATTTTTCTCTGTGAAGAATCCAAGTGAAGCTAGGTGCTCTTGATGTGTACCTTCTTTTAAGTTTGAACGTGAGTATTTAGCTGCATGGAGCTACGTCAAAGCCTGGAGATGTTTTGATATAAGATCATCATTGCTTCTGTAATTAAATTGTGAAGTATACTGTTGTTTGAAGAGCTATATTCGAGAGTAGAGACTGCCTGTGTCACCATCATTGCTGTTGTAATTAATTTGTACAGTATATTGCTGCAACCTGCACTATTCTGCTGCAAGACTTTTTGTAATAGAGTGATATTATAGTTGTTGAACAAAGCATAAATCTCATAAGAAACAAGGATATTGAATGTAATAACACTCTAGAGCTACTTAGATAGTGTTCCATACTTATTCTAAGCAGCTGTAGAATTATTTGTATAGGCTGCAGAATCATATTTTGTAAAGGAGCAGGAATCTAAACCTGCATCCCATATCTTTTTCTCAGCATTCTGTAAGTTACAGTTTCCAGATTAGAGATGCACTCTTTGGCATCTATTATTGGTGCTGCTCTTGCTGGCAAAGACCAATCCAAAGACCCTTCCAAGGGAGATTGCAGCAAGAGAGGACGAGGAAGAAGAAACTTCAGAGGCAGAGGGGGCAGAAACAAAAGATCAGATTTGCAATGCAAGCGTTGTGGAAAGACTGGGCACACATCAGATCACTGTTGGGCTTCATGGGACTCCATCAAAGACAAGCATAACCAGAAGAAAGATGACAATAAAAATCAAGATGCTAGTAAATCTTCTGATTCTGCTCACTGTATTGTTGCACATTGTAATCTTGGAATTAATGAAATGACTTCACTTTCATCTTACAAAGATTGTTGGCTGCTTGATACTGGTGCAACATCACACATGACATTTAGAAAAGACTGTTTTGAATAACTTAATGAAACAATAGATGGCATAGTTTACTTTACAGATAAGTCAAGTCTTAAACCAAAGGGAATGGGCACCATTCGACTGAAGATGCCTGGATTCCCTGGTTTCTTGTTGAAGAATGTTCTTTATCTTCCAGAGTTGCAGAGGAGCATGCTGTCCTTGGTGGAGATTCGACAGCGAGGCCATTCCATCCACATGTTTGATGGAATCGTAGAAATAAGAAAGTCCTCTGACAACCAAGTCATTATGACTAGATACGAAGATGGGAAGCTGCTGAAGCTAAAGGGTTCATCTGCAAGAGTTCAGAACTATGCCTACCTCTCTCAGCATGGAGAAGGTAATTTTTCATCTAGTTCATTGTGGCATGCAAGATTTGGTCATCTAAATCATAACAATCTTCGTTTGTTGAGAAAGAATGGTGTATTTGGTTTGCCCACCATTCCTAAAGAGAAGAACAAATGTGATGCATGTATATTAGGGAAACATAGTAAGCTGCCATTCCATGAATCTAATTTCAGAGCAAGTAGGAAATTAGAATTAGTGCATTCTGATTTATGTGGCCCAATGCCAACTCCTTCTGCTCATGGGAATAAGTATTTTATGACATTTGTTGATGACTACTCAAGAATGTGCTGGATTTACTGTTTAAAGACAAAATCAAAAGCATTTCAAACATTCAAAGACTTTCATGCATTGATAGAAAAACAAGCATAATAAAAAATCGGTACACTTCGTACTGATAATGGGAAATAATACACTTCAAATGCTTTTGAAAATTATCTTCGCCAACATGGAATTGCACATCAGACTACAGTTCCCTACAATCCTCAACAAAACGGTGTAGCAGAAAGAATGAACAGAACCATAATGAATATGGTTCGCTCAATGATGTTTTTCAAGAATGTAAAACTAATGTTTTGGGGTGATGCAGTAAAATGTGCAGCATATTTGAGAAATAGAAGTCCCTCAAATGCTCTTGATAACAAGACTCCACATGAAATGTGGTTTGACCATCTCCCTTCAGTCAGGCATCTCAGAGTTTTTGGTTCCACCTGTTATGCCTTGATTCCAAAGGAGCAAAGAAACACACTTGGTGCTCGAAGTAGAAAATGTATTTTCCTGGGGTACGAAGAATACTCCAAGGCATACCGTTTGTATGATGAGGTAAACAAGAAATTTGTTATTTCCAGGGATGCCATTTTTCTTGAGACTAATAAAAATGACCAGTCCATTGAGAGACAACTTGATCATTTGGAAAGTTATCCTCATACA
>LPNX010218583.1:0-94353 GCA_001517045.1 Pseudotsuga menziesii | reverse complement strand
TATATATATATATATATATATATTTAAATTTAATTTGTTACTATTTTCAAGTTATATTTCCAAACTATAAATAAATTTTTCAAGCTATAGTGATAATATATTTAATTTGTCTCAGTGGAGACTAACCATCCTCATCACCTAGCGAGGAATTCTAGACTTAATTGTGTTTGTGTTTATGTTTTTAAATATTAAACATTATTCTTAATTTAAATTAATATGTGAAATGAAAGTAAATATTGAATTGAAATAAGTATAAAATTATTTATGTTGTTAAAATGTACTTTACTTACTTAAAAGTTTTGAAAATTATTTGTGTGCATATGGGAAAAGTTCAAGACAAATAAAGATCCGTGTTATGTTATTTGAAGTGAAAGTATTTAACATAAAATTAATAATAAGTGAAACGTTGCCAAACATGGAGTTCAATAGTGTAATGAGATTTCTAAGAGTAGATTAGAAGCATATTCTCTGTGATAAGTATTGTGATGGAGCTAGAGGGATATAGATTGAAATGAAGATTTGGTAAACTAAAAATAAGGAGGAGAGTTGCCTTGAGGTCAATATTCATTTCAAGGGAAGAGCTAGTTATGAAAAGGATTGAGGGCCTACAATGAGTAGATAAACAAGGGAACTTGAAACAATCCTTCACAACCTAGAACAAAATTGATTGAGAAAACATTGTCCTCATTAGCATTTATAATCCGCTTATATCTCTAGAACACATGTTGATGTTAAAATCATTGTGAAGGTGAAATGGGTTATAAAAAATGCACATAAATGTGGCCTTCAAACCATTTGGATAGATAAAGGAGAATGTATTACAGGGCTGACAGGTGACAAGCATAAGCTTGAATAACAGGCCTACCATGGACTCAATTGCAACACATTGGAGCTACAACGAAGTATGGAGCCACCCCACCATCATTACCCTACCACCTGCAACCATCCATGTACTACATGGCTACTAAACACATTGATTATTATAAGGTATGAAGTAAATTATAGTTTAGTATACTAATTTTACTTTAAATCTGGTGTTCATTCTTCATTCCTCACTTACGAAAAGGAAACTTACTATTAACTAAACACGCCAACACTTTTTATAGAGACCATTGGTTACAAGATATTGCTTTATCTCTAAGGAGAAACTTGACCAAATTTGTATAATATGCTTCCAAGGAGAAACTTGACCAATTTTGTACAATATGATTCCAAACCAAAGAATATTATGATTTTGGTATATGATGCCTAGAATTTCTTGTTCATTGCGGGAAGAGGGAGCAAGAGTCTTTAATTTGTGGATTTTGGTGTACTCCCAAATTTTTGGAGAAGAAATTAAGGAGCAATGGGTCATCATACGAGCCTTCCAATATCTTTAACCTTGATTTGAGGATCATCTCAACATTGTGGATGACACATGAATTTGCATCATGCCAACCATCATGTCTAGAATCCAAATTTTGAACATCTTGCTCTTAGGAGGCTTCCATTTTGAATCCTATGGATGTTTTCATCCATTATCCTTCTCATATAATGTGCATAAAAGCATCCAACAACTTATGTCATTTTTCCCAAATATTGGATCAACTATAGCAAAATAAATGCATAATTGAAATTTAGAGGGAATTGATATGAGAATATCTTTTATGTTAAGGTGTCTTCCAAAGAATGAAACCAAATCATTAATTGAATACATCAAACCTCTTGCACAAAGTGGTAATTTAAGGTAATCTTTAGTAAGGGTTGAGAAGTCCATAGTAGTTCGGGTAGGAGAAACTTTAGAGGGCCCTATGGAGCTCACTAAGTGAGAGATTCTTTATCTTAGACATAAGCAAAAGAACTTCAATATGAATACTAGAGAGTTGTTGCTTTATGACTTCAACATGTCATTCATGGATTTAGATGCTTTGATGGCCCCTTTAGGACATAAGGCCTAGTTTTTATCCCTTTTTCATGTTTAAATCCCCAATACCATGCATACCTAGTCCTCAATTTTTTTTAATGTTATCCATATCCCCATTTGAAAGCCGTAAATCCTCTCAATAAATCATATATGGTGGTTCAAGGAATAATTCTAGGATATTAATCCTATTCCCTATAATAGTCATTATAAGAGCCTAATCCCTGAGCTTCCTTCACCAACCATGGCTAACACCCTCACACCCATACCTAGTGCTTAAAAAATTATAATGGTACTGTAATGTCCCCAAAAGTTGAAAATAAAAATAAAAATTTATAGGCTAGTAAAAAATACCCAAAGGGGATCATTATTACTCATGCAGAATTACATGCACTACTTATACTTTCGATCTCTTCAGAAACTGCTTGTACTGTCTTGCTAATCTCTTATCCATTCAATGATTATTAGTTCGTTTACTTCTTATGTCTTAATTCTATTATTTAAACTATTTATACATCTTAGTTATTACTGTTGGTGAATTAATGAATTGTATAGATCATTGTTTTACTCTTGCACATGTGTACTTTGTTTATTTAATAAAAACTTACTTAACTTTGTTGATGGAAACAAAGTGGTGGAGTGGCGGGACTTGTTCTCCCATGAAGATTTGAGAGGTAATGTATTACTTGGTTACGCAGGCTTACTTAGTTCAATCGAACTAAGGCACCTCTTTTATTTACTTACGCGGTTCATTACTTTGCGATGGGATTTGGTGTAAAGTGTGTTGACTGTCTTGATCTTAGAGGACCTGGTGTTAGTTGTTATGCTGCTTATCGACTTGGTTTTATAACTTGGTAAGTGTCGTTATCATCAATGCATCTACTACGGCTAAATTTCCTCTACACTAATTAATCTTCGTTATATTTTAAATTCATAGTCTATATGTCATTAATACCTTTTACGTTCTATATATATTTTTATTATACCTATTAACATATCTTATGTTCTTTTATTTGGCAGGCTATTATATTGGCTCAAGAGCAGACCTTGATCCTAATAAAGGTAAATACATTACCATGGCATACTTTGTATGCCATGGTTCTTATGCTTGAGACTTGTGACAAAAAGGAGACAAGTCCTAAACTTTAAACCTAGGGTTTACATATTATTTAAAAACCTAACCTTAAACCTAACCTTAAGACTCGCCTATGGACTAGCGCATACTATGTATGAAACCATGCTTTAACAAACTTTGTATTAATAGGAGGACTGTGCTAGTGTAGGGTGGCGAAGATATAACATATGGTTACACCATATGTTACATGGGTTTAAGCTTTTGCATGGTGAATGAAACCCACGATAATGCAATGAAGTTGAACTATGGAAGAGTGGATTTCACCCCATCAAATTTAGATTACACACATGTAAATAAATTGTTATTAATCAATTATTATGTCACAGCCTAGTTAATGTGAAAATAACAATTTAGTAAAATGTCAAATGAAGTTACGAAAGAAAAGCATTGATTTAATATTATTTATCATAAAAATTAACAATTTTTAAAAGGGAAAAAAAATTATTAATATGAATAATTAAGTTTAATTTATTAAGAAAATTATATATATATAATATGGAAATATATTTTATAAATAATATATCATAAAAATATATACCTAAATATGTTTAGTTACTTATAAATCATGAAATATTATTTTTATTATCTTGTTTCTACTCAATTCCTCCAACAACACCTTGTCACCAAGCTAACTTAAAGATCAACCCAAATTTTAAACTATCTATCATAAAGCTCAAAATCCTTAAGTACAAGTTAACCAATAATCCCTAACCCAAGGTTGATGTGATAACATTTCCACTCACTCCACAAAACTAAGGTTGTTAGATAATTTTAGTGTAATGCCTTGTAGGTATTTTTTAGGTTGTGATTGCTCTATATGATGCTTTACCTACTTATAGATTGTAATTGTTAGTTGTGTGAAATATTACACACTATTATTACAACAATGTATACCTTATGGGTGTGATTTCATTACACAATTGATAAAGTATCTATCTCACCATGTCTAAGGGTGTGTGTTTGTGTGTGCAAACAATTTCACATGCATAACGATTGTGAGAACACTAAAGTAGGAGGAACTTTAGAGAATTGGAGAATTTAAATGTAAATACCATCATCGAAATTCTATCTAGGTTGGTGGGGTAAAGTTCCATGAATTTACTAAAATGTTTCATAATGATTTTAACATAGTTCAATAAATAGATTGTAACAATTGTGTGTGCGCGCACTACATAATTATACATAGAGTGAATCCCAAGGGTTAGTTTTAACAATTGGACCATCCATGCTACCAACACACGGGAAGGGCACTAGTCACAAGTTTAAATCTAGTCAAATCCTTTTGGATTTATTATTGTAGCTAGCAGTTGAGTCACTCTCAATTTGAATATTCAAAAAAAAGGGGGATATAAAGGGTTTTGTTTGGAGAAAAAATTACATGAAAAAATGTAATTTCATTATCAAAATAAATCCACGCTAGTCCTATTAAGTGTTGGAAAAGGACATGCTAAACAATAAAGGATAAAAATTTATAGGATAATATTTTATTTATTTTTTTGATACCATACTGCCTTTACCAAAAGAGACGAGTTATACAATAACTCCTTAAAAAATATAAGAACCTTCCCCAAATACTCCAATACATTCATATATCCAATTCACATGCTCTCCACAACAATGACTACACAACCTTTATATATACATATACATTCATTGTATATGTGGACCCTTCATTAGACTTACCCTATTACATATACATTTAACCTTATATACACCTTCTTTGAAATTGTATCAAATCAATTTAACACCATATATACTTTCCTTAAAGTCATATCACATACATTTAACTTTATATATACTCATTAGATCATAACAATACAATACTATATTTTATATAAATCTAAAATTTATTATTATTATTATTTATATAAAATAAGAATTATAAAAAAAACATATAAACACTTCTTTAATAAATTCTTTATATTCTTTATAATGTGAAGTCTTTTATTTTGTTTTTTTAAACAATTTTTTCTCCTTTCATCTTTAGATCTTATTAAGCATTGAAAAAGCAATTACTAAACATAAATGGCCGAAAGCTTTTAAATAAAAATGTAACAAAATTCTCAAAATAATATACACTTATTTTTTTAAATATGAAATTAAAAAAATAATATTTAAAAAAAACTTACAAAACACATTCATCAATGCTTTTTATAATTTTGAGTTACCTTATTTCTCTTTCAAAACTTTCACTTTTGAAAGATATTAAGTCATAGCACTTTTGATGTTGATTTGGAATTTATTTTTTCTAAATTAAAATAATCTATAATCTCAAAGAGAAGAGATTGGAGATTGAACTTGAATAAAATTTAAGGACAATTTTTTATTAATTAATTATTATGTCATAACTTAGTTAATATGAAAATAAAATTTTAGTAATAATATAAAATAAAATTAAGAAAAAAATAATAATTTAATATCATTTATCATAAAAATTAACAATTTTTAAAAGAAAAAGAAAAAATAAAATTTATTTACACAAATAACTAAGTTTACACAATTTATTAAAAAAATTATATATATTTATAATGGAAATACATTTTATAAATACCATATCATAAAAATATACACCTATATAAATGTTTAATATGAATAGTTACTTATAAATAGTGAAATATTATTTTCATGATCTTTTTTTTAATTCAATTCCTCCAACAACACCTTGCCACCATGCACTTCATGATGAACCCAAATCATAAACCATCTCTCATAAAACTCAAAATCCCTAAATACAAGTTAACCAGTAATCCATAACCCAAGGTTGATGTGATAACATTGTCACTCACTCTAGAGAACTAAGGTTGTTAATAATTTTAGTGTAATGTCTTGTGGGTCATCTTTAGGTTGTGATTGCTCTAAATGATGTTTGACCTACTTATAGATTGTAATTGTTAGTTGTGTGAAAGGTTACACACTATTATTACAACAATGTATACCTTACATGTGTGACTTCATTCCACAATTAATAAAGTATCTACTCCCACTATGTCTATGGGTGTGTGTTTGTTTATGTGCGAATAATTCCACAACGATTGTGCGAACACTAAAGTAGGAGGGACTTTTGAGAATTGGAGAATTTAAATGTAAATGCCACCATTGAAATTCTATTTAGGTTGGTGGGGTAAACTTTCATGAATTTACCACTTTGCCACAACACATCTTACAAAATGTTAACGACCTATTTACAATGTTGTGGAATGAAATTCTGAAAAGGAAACATTTGTTGAATTTCATTTATCGCAAAAATTAACAGTTTTTTGGTAAAAATGAAAAAAAAAGTTTCACAATGATTTTAACATAGTTCAAGAAAGAGGTTGTAAAAATGATGTATAATTACAATGCCAAAATATTTGATAAATAAAATGTTTTAAAAATATGTATATATATAGACATGTACTACATAATTTATACATAGAGTGAATCTCAAGGGTTAGTTTTAACATTTGGACCATCTATGCTACCAACACACGGAGAGAGCACTAGTCACAAGTTTAAATCCACTCAAATCCTTTGGGATCTATTATTGTAGCTAGCAATCGAGTCATCCTCAATTTGAATATTTAAAAAAAGAGGAGGATATAAAGGGGTTTTATTTGGGAAAAAATGACATGAACAAATGTAATTTCATTATCAAAATAAATCGACACTTGTCCTATTAAATATGGAAGAAGACACGCTAACAATAAGGGACAAAAGTTTATAGGATAATATTTTATTTATTTTGTTGATAATCATATATTTATATGTACCGAAATTTCCAACAAAAGATATACCACTTCAATTTTTGTGAGTATGACATTAAAAAAAAAGTATAAAAAAGAAAGAATTACCCACAAAACATTTAAGCGCTTCTTGATAATTTTGAGTTCTCTTATTTCTTTTTTCATAAACCCACTTATTTCCTCTCTCTTTTTTCTCTCATTAGACATTGAAAATGACATTGTTTTTTTTAGATCTAAGGGAATTGGTGACTAGCCATGATTAACTATGTGAGACCCAAGTTCAAATCTAGTTGGTTGCCGCTATAAACTCGAGGCTAACTTGCTAGTAATCCACAAGCTAGTGCTTAGAAAGAAACCTATGACTTAGCAAGAGACATGATGTCTAAAGGCACACCCAAATGGAGGTCCCATTCAAGTGAGACACCTACCTTTATAACCTTATCACAACGGACCCATCTCTCATTAAAAATTTGAAGCAAAGTACAAAAAATGTAAAACATACCTCCCTACCAATCAAACAAAAAAACATTATTAAACAAAGAGAACCAAAACTTTTTGAATAAAAATCTAAACAAATTTTTGTGAGACATCTCAACAAAAAGATATAATATTTTGTTTTTCTATAAACATGAAATAAAAAAACATAACAAAATAACAATATTAAAAAAAAAAAATTAAAATAACCTAAAAAATACATTTTTTATAATTTAAGTCTAAACATATAACCATATAAAAAAGAATATTAAAATAACTTAAAAAGTGAACCAGCATTTTTTATCATTTAAATCTAAACATATTTATGTGGGACAAAATTCTCAACAAAAAGATATAATATTTTGTTTTTCTGTAAACATGAAATTAGAAAACATAAAAAATAACAACATTAAAACAAGTGAAATAGCAGCAAGGCTGCTTATACCTGCCTCTTAGAAATATTTTATTGTGATATTGTATATAGTTTAAAGCTAAAAGTTAAAGAAATTATGAAACATTCAAACTTGAAACAATGTATTACTTTTTGCCATGGTACTTATATTTCTATGTGAGATTATTTGTTGTTTATACGTTGTTGCATTACTTGTTACTTCTTTTAACTGTCATTGTTTATATTTCTATGTGTATATCAATTAATTAGTTATTAAGTAAGTCCTTGAAATTAAAGATCCAAAATGAGTTTACTTGTCTTTGTGAATAGGA
The DNA here is from genome assembly GCA_001517045.1 of Pseudotsuga menziesii. Taxonomy (NCBI): domain Eukaryota; kingdom Viridiplantae; phylum Streptophyta; class Pinopsida; order Pinales; family Pinaceae; genus Pseudotsuga; species Pseudotsuga menziesii. The sequence goes on along the minus strand of LPNX010218583.1, from coordinate 86,399 downwards.
GAGCTTTTGTCACTACCAATAGTTGAGATAAGCAACATAGATGCCTAGTACTTGGCTCTTAAAAATAGTTTAATAAATATTATGTAAGAAATGGATATTGAATAACATTAACAATGTTGAATGCCTAATAAATACTTAACAATAGAGATATTAAAAATGTAACAACAATTGGAGATTTTGAAAAATCTGAAATCCAATGTAAGCACCAACTATTACAATGAAACTTTCAAGAAGATAATTCTTTAAAAACATAGAATGTGTGGCATTGTTGTATATAAATATATGCTAATCTAATGAAAAATAATAATAAAAGGAAATATTTAAAAGCGTTTATAAAAATAATGCATCTAAATCTTAACCCAATCTCAAAGAATTATCAAATTTTCTCATTTAAAAAAAAATTAATACATTATCAAATTTAAAATAAAACAATTATATTAATTTTAATACTTCTCATTCTAAAATAATCTTACACTAAAATGTATTAATATATTATCAAATTTAAAATAAAACATTTATATTAATTTTACATAAGCCATACGCCATAATTAACTTAAATTTGCATTAAGTTGGTGAATAAAAACTTAAATTTGCTTTCATGTATTTAAAACTTAAATTTGCTTTCATTTGATACCTACTTTTTTGAATCAACCGATGATTCCACATAGATATCTTGACTTTAAACAAGAATATTCGGCACTCTAGATATTTGATATGACATTTAGTATTGAAAAATGGTTCACCTGGTAACTAAATTAGAACCGTCCATTTAATTTGATAAGGAAACGGAAATCAACATCAAAATCTCACAAGTGACAAATTAGACTATTCTTTTAATTCGTACAACTATTTTAAACCATGAGAATATCAAATTTTAATACTAAATTATTATAAATCAAAGTAAACAATTATTTTTTTTAGAATTATCTTAAACTTTATCTATCTATTAATTATTAAGGGAGATCCAATTTTTTTTAAAGGTTGTAAAATTTTTTAATTTTAAAATTTTAAAATATTCATAGAAAATTTACACCTAGTTTTAATTTTTAATTTTATTAGTCAACATGAATTTTTTAATTGTTTTTATAGATTTATCTTAAAATTTATCTATTAAGTATGGAGAGATACAATTTTTGTAAGGTGTAAATTTTTTTAATCTTAATTTTTTTAAATATCTATAAAAAAATTACACAGTTTTAATTTTTTATTTTATTAAACAACATGATTTGTTTTTTTAATTATTATTTTTATTTTATGAATTAATGCTAATTTTTATTTTATTATTTTTTATTATTTTGTAAGTATAAAACACAAAGCGATTACTATATTTAAAATTTATAAAACAATAAATAAATCTATCCTTTACTTTACTAATTTTTTAAAATTAAAATTTAATTATGATTATTATTTTAAACTTTTTTGTTATTTGTAAAATTTATAATCGAACTCCTTTTCCATCATAAAAATGATAAATAAAATTAAAATATATTTTATCCACTGATTCCAACCCTAACTACTTATAATATAAGAGTTTTAAATCACTATTATTATTTAAAACAAGATTCTTGCATGGAAGAAGTAAAGTGAAAGCAACTCTCTTTGTTCATCGGATTTTCTCCGCGTTACCACGGCCTACTCCTCAAGCTTGACGAGTATTTAGCCAACACACCTGCTAAAATCGAGCCTTCAATTGGAATTGCTTCGGATATTGCAACTATATCAAACAATAGAGAATCTCCATCTGTTTTCATGTTTCCAGTGTTGAAGTTTCTCAAATTTAATCAGAAACGCAGAGTGAATAGCTCCTTTTCATTATTTTTGGATTAGCTGATCTTGGTCTCCAGGCTCTCTTAGCTGAGTAGTAAAATAAAGTGAGCAATAATCATAACTTATGGCGTTGGAAACAGCTTCTCCTAATAACGCAGAGGGTTCTTATCAACATGAGCATGGTCCAGTGGTATCAACAAAAAGGCTTTTAGAAGATGTATGGGCTCATTTTATTGCAGCACGGAAGTCTGATCAACCAATACATGATGGGATGAAACCAGCGAATCATACGAAAGAAGAAAGCTGCTGCAATGTAGAAGATCAAGATCAAGATCAAGTACAATATCCTCTACTTCTTCCTCTGAAGGAGAACGATTCAGAGGACATGATACTCTTCCAGCTTCTCAACGAGCCTGCTGCCAACCTTGGATGGACTGCAATTCATAACCAACAGGAGATGGCGATCCCTGGAGCGACTGGATCCACGGCCTATACACCTGCAATCTGCAACACTAAAATGACCTGGGCATAGGGTGAAGCTGCAGAGAAGCCGAGTACAAAGCAGTACAGAGGGCTCCGCAGACGTTCGTGGGGTAAATTCGCGGCGGAAATAAGAGATTCTGGGAGGCGAGAAGTTCGGGTGTGGCTCGAGACTTTCAAAATGGCCGAGGAAGCCGCCATGGCTTATGATAAAGCTTCTCTTCTCAATAGCGGAACTCGGGCCTCTTTGAATTTCCCCATCGAGGTCGTTACGAACGCTTTGGCAGACACAACTGAGAAATGGTCCTCTAAGCTTATATCCTCTAGGCAGAAGAAGAAGCACATCAAAGTCTCCCATCATCATATCGAGCTAAGAAAGAAAATGGACGTGCCAGATGCTGGCAGTACTATTGGAGTTGATTTTAGCAAAGACGATGGAATGAGCAGCATGTCGCAGAAAATTAGAAGTAGTGATGACATACACAGGGTGGACTTTGTATTGGAATCCCCTCCACCGGAGAAGCGTTTTATATCCAGTGCTGCCAGTGGATTGGTTAACGAAATAGAAATAATATATGCTTAGCCTTTGACTCAGCTGTTTGAATTATAAATAACATAATAATAAAATATAAGAAATGCTGATGTCATAGTTGCCATGTGTCAAGTGAAAACCAGATACCAAACTCCAAGGCTGACATCACCTCCTATCCACCAATCAGCAGTTGACAAAAATAACTTTTTAACAAAATTAAAAAACATATTTTACAAACCCCTAAGTCTCACTTTGCAAAACAGGTTTTGATTTTTTAAAACTGCCTCAAAAGGCACCAAGTAATAGCAAAGTCAAAGCAAAGTCAAACCTGATCGATTACAATATACCTGCCTGAGGCAGGTATAATAACCTAAAAAGTGCACCAGCTTTTTTTATAATTTTGTCTCCTCTCACTTACTTTTCATAATTTTGTCTCTTATTTATTTTTCAGAGGACCACGTTTTTTTTATTGAAGAGATAATATCATAGGATCGTTGTTTTTTTGAAGAGATAATATCCAAATGATGGTTCATAATGCTTCATCCGTGTCAAATTAAAACTTTATCTGAAAAACGACAATTTTGAAGAAGAGAGACAAAATGTCTATCTTAATCTTTGAAGATGGGTTTCCATTTCTTTATGATGATGATGATTAATGTTTACTAAGACCAATTTTGGTTTATCGAACCTTAAAAAGAAAAATGCTTGTTTTACTTTAAAATCGTGTTCCTGTGCTCAAAAAACTTGCCAAGAAGCTTTCCAAACTCACTATAGTTTTGACAAGTTAGGAGGTTATAAAGTTTTGTATTGTACCAAATACTATGAAACTCAAATCTAATGTGTGTGTAAGCAAGGAACTCTAATAGAAAGTGATTTTCATCCTCACCGCTCCTAGACTCACACAAATGGAAAACCCTTTCCAGCCATGGAGTTTTAGGAATAGGTCAACGCCCTGTTTTGCTATGGAGTTCATGAGAGTTTTTTCTAATCTTGGCTATATTAATTTTCTTTTGTGAGCTAGTTACTATCGAGAGATACTTCTGATCCTCCAAGTTAGGATTAATGACCTCCTTATAGTATCTTAATTTTATCTTAACCGCTAAATTTTCCTCACACCGGAATTTCTATTTAAACTTAGAAGTAATAATATTTTTGACATTGTCAATGTTCTACAAAATGTAATTTTCATTAATGCTCCAATGGTTTAACCAAGCCATGGTATCTTTACACCAAGTACACCGCTTGAGGCGTAGTTGGGTTTGGCTTGAGTTTAAAACAATTTTAGGAAGTCTCTCATTTCCCATGTTATTTATCTTATGCTTGTACATCAAGTACCTAGTCATAGCAATGCTCTTGATGGGGGAAAGACCCGCTTCTATGAGAAGACTAGGATAAGGCGTATTACTTTTAATTTTGAGGTTATAAGATATAAACCACTTCTAGATTTGCTCAATCTTTCTCTAAGATTCTCTAGAAATGATGCACCCCCATACTCCACAACCATACAAGATAATATGGATGGCAAGAGTTTCAAATATGAACTTCTTTTTATCCCACATGACAAGATTGGCTGATTTATAGTGGAATATCGTATGTTTGCAATAACTCATATATGTACGTACCCTCTATTTTGGGTTGATATTTTTCACTCCAAAAGATGAGATAGGTCAATTTCCTTATATTATTTGAAATATTTCTTCGATATATCAAATGGGTCTTCGACGGAACTTGGTTTCATTTACTGTAGAAGAAGTTTTGAGTGAATTGGCAACATGACATCAATCACGTTTTTGAGTTTTTGTTTAAGCTTACATACATGATTTTATTTACATGTTCTTGAATTTGAAGTTGTTCCTGAAATTGAAGAGAAATATGGTAAAAATCTCAACACAGTTTCAAATTGTTGAAAGTCTCCTTTTAGTGACTCCTTCTTCCTCTATTGCTTTCCATGATGCCAATATACATGAAGAAGAAATTTGGACTACTCTTGTTGATGAAGAACTGAAAAATATGACATAAATATCAACACAGTTTTAAATTGTTGAAAGTCTCCTTGTATTGACTCCTTCTTCCTTTGTTGCTGCCCATGAAGATGATACATGAAGAAGGCATTTGGACTGCTCTTTATAATGAAGAACTCAACTATCTCCATCTCCCTCTATTCTGAAATCATTCTTCTAAATTGAATCTTGAACATAATAAGTCAATTTTTCTTAATCCTATGCATAATTCACTGGATGATGAAGCACTATTTGATCAATAGGATGTTTTAGAGGATAGATCAAAGTTTGTAGTTCTTGGTTGAGCCCTCAATCTCAATGTAACATTGGTTCCTATGTATTCTTCTATGTTGACTCACTCAGTTCATTCAAGATTTACTGAAGATGGACGACACAACCATTCTCTTGGAGTTGATTATACTTTATTTGGATCACATCGTGGTTCAAATTTCATGTCTATAGCATCTCAACTCTCATTTGGAATAGATCTCGGGAAGTTCCAATCTAGGGGGCAACTTCATTTGCATGCTGACTATGGAAAGATCTAGCACATGATCCATACATGGGAGCAACAACATCAAAATAAGATAGTAATTAACCATTTAAAAAATTAGAATAGAATGAGAAATATGGTCAAGTAACATAACAATAAATAAGTAGTTATTTCAAGGATAAAAATCAATTATGAAAATATTAATTGACAATATTTAAGAAAATATGGTCAAACAATATTTAAATGTTGAAAATATGGTCAAATAACATTGAAATATTGAAGTAGTTGTATGGAAAATGATAATCAATTAGGACAACATTAATTTAATAATATGAATAGATTCGAATACAGATTATCTTTACCTTTTATTCTTGGGTATAATACTAAAATATTATTACAAATGAAACTCATTCAATATTATGTCTATTATCAATTTATTATCTTTAGCATTATTAAAAATAATATATATATATTTTTAAATTTAATTTGTTACTATTTTCAAGTTATATTTCCAAATTATAAATAAAATTTTCAAGCTATAGTGATAATATATTTAATTTGTCTCAGTGGAGACTAACCATCCTCATCACCTAGAGAGGAATTATAGACTTAATTGTGTTTGTGTTTATAAACATTTATAATATTTATAGAAAGACTTTAAATATTAAACATTATTCTTAATTTAAATTAATATGTGAAATGAAAGTAAATATTGAATTGAAATAAGTATAAAATATTATTTATATTGTTAAAATGTACTTTACTTAATTAAAAGTTTTGAAAATTATTTGTGTGCATATGGGAAAAGTTCAAGACAAATAAAGATCCGTGTTATGTTATTTGAAGTGAAAGTATTTAACATAAAATTAATAATAAGTGAAATGTTGCCAAACATGGAGTTCAATAGTGTAATGAGATTTCTAAGAGTAGATTAGAAGCATATTCTCTGTGATAAGTATTGTGATGGAGCTAAAGGGATATAGATTGAAATGAAGATTTGGTAAACTAAAAATAAGAAGGAGAGTTGCCTTGAGGTCAATATTCATTTCAAGGGAAGAGCTAGTTATGAAAAGGATTGAGGGCCTACAATGAGTAGATAAACAAGGGAACCTGAAACAATCCTTTACAACCTAGAACAAATTGATTGAGAAAACATTGTCCTCATTAGCCTTTATAATCCACTTATATCTCTAGAACACATGTTGATGTTAAAATCATTGTGAAGGTGAAAAGGGTTATAAAAAAATGCACATAAATGTGGCCTTCAAACCATTTGGATAGATAAAGGAGAATGGATAGGCACTCTTAAAGTCTAATTTTGTCAGATGTACTACATGGCTACTAAACACATTGATTATTATAAGGTATGAAGTAAATTATAGTTTAGTATACTAATTTTACTTTAAATCTGGTGTTCATTCTTCATTCCTCACTTACGAAAAGGAAACTTACTATTAACTAAAGACGCCAACACTTTTTTATAGAGACCATTGGTTACAAGATATTGCTTTATCTCTAAGGAGAAACTTGACCAAATTTGTATAATATGCTTCCAAGGAGAAACTTGACCAATTTTGTACAATATGATTCCAAACCAAAGAATATTATGATTTTGGTATATGATGCCTAGAATTTCTTGTGCATTACGGGAAGAGGGAGCAAGAGTCTTTAATTTGTGGATTTTGGTGTACTTCCAAATTTTTGGAGAAGAAATTAAGGAGCAATGGGTCATCATATGAGCTTTCCAATATCTTTAACCTTGATTTGAGGATCCTCTCAACATTGTGGATGACACATGAATTTGCATCATGCCAACCATCATGTCTAGAATCCGAATTTTGAACATCTTGCTCTTAGGAGGCTTCCATTTTGAATCCTATGGATGTTTTCATCCATTGTACTTCTCATATAATGTGCATAAAAGCATCCAACAACTTATGTCATTTTTCCCAAATATTGGATCCACTATAGCAAAATAAATGCATAATTGAAATTTAGAGGGAATTGATATGAGAATATCTTTTATGTTAAGGTGTCTTCCAAAGAATGAAACCAAATCATTAATTGAATATATCAAACCTCTTGCACAAAGTGGTAATTTAAGGTAATCTTTAGTAAGGGTTGAGAAGTCCATAGTAGTTCGGGTAGGAGAAACTTTAGAGGGCCCTATGGAGCTCACTAAGTGAGAGATTCTTTATCTTAGACATAAGCAAAAGAACTTCAATATGAATACTAGAGAGTTGTTGCTTTATGACTTCAACATGTCATTCATGGATTTAGATGCTTTGATGGTCCCTTTAGGACATAAGGCCTAGTTTTTATCCCTTTTTCATGTTTAAATCCCCAATACCATGCATACCTAGTCCTCAATTTTTTTTAATGTTATCCATATCCCCATTTGAAAGCTGTAAATCCTCTCAATAAATCATATATGGTGGTTCAAGGAATAATTCTAGGATATTAATCCTATTCCCTATAATAGTCATTATAAGAGCCTAATCCCTGAGCTTCCTTCACCATCCATGGCTAACACCCTCACAACCATACCTAGTGCTTAAAAAATTATAATGGTATTGTAATGTCCCCAAAAGTTGAAAATAAAAATAAAAATTTATAGGCTAGTAAAAACTACCCAAAGGGGATCATTATTACTCATGCAGAATTACATGCACTACTTATACTTTCGATCTCTTCAGAAACTGCTTGTACTGTCTTGCTAATCTCTTATCCATTCAATGATTATTAGTCCGTTTACTTCGTATGTCTTAATTCTGTTATTTAAACTATTTATACATCTTAGTTATTACTGTTGGTGAATTAATGAATTGTATAGATCATTGTTTTACTCTTGCACATGTGTACTTTGTTTATTTAATAAAAACTTACTTAACTTTGTTGATGGAAACAAAGTGGTGGAGTGGCGGGACTTGTTCTCCCATGAAGATTTGAGAGGTAATGTATTACTTGGTTATGCAGGCTTACTTAGTTCAATCGAACTAAGGCACCTCTTTTATTTACTTACGCGGTTCATTAATTTGCGATGAGATCTGGTGTAAAGTGTGTTGACCGTCTTGATCTTAGAGGACCTGGTGTTAGTTGTTATGCTGCTTATCGACTTGGTTTTATAACTTGGTAAGTGTCGTTATCGTCAATGCATCTACTACAGCTAAATTTCCGCTACACTAATTAATCTTCGTTATATTTTAAATTCATAGTCTATATGTCATTAATACCTTTTACGTTCTATATATATTTTTATTATACCTATTAACATATCTTATGTTCTTTTATTTGGCAGGCTATTATATTGGCTCAAGAGAAGACCTTGATCCTAATAAAGGTAAATACATTGCCATGGCATACTTTGTATGCCATGGTTCTTATGCTTGAGACTTGTGACAAAAAGGAGACAAGTCCTAAACTTTAAACCTAGGGTTTACATATTATTTAAAAACCTAACCTTAAGACTCGCCTATGGACTAGCGCATACCATGTATGAAACCATGCTTTAAAAAACTTTGTATTAATCGGAGGATTGTGCTAGTGTATGGTGGAGAAGATATAACATATGGTTACACCATATGTTACATGGGTTTAAGCTTTTACATGGTGAATGAAACCCACGATAATGCAATGAAGTTGAACTATGGAAGAGTGGGTTTGGAATTTCGATAGTGGTTACCGACTAGCGCATTTCACGTTCTTGGTAATCATGGCAACCCCAAGCTTAGGGCTTGGCTCACTATTTAGTTTGGTCATTTCGTTAGGGTCTATGGAGAAATGGGGTCTCGGCTCTATGCAATGAATGAGACTATGCCCTGGATATGAAGGTAAGCTTCTTCTGGTTTCATGACTACATTTTATGCTTGGTTTTGTGGCTCCTTCGTAGTTAAACTTCTCAACCCTATCATGTTTGATTGTGGTTGCAGGTGGTAGGGTAATGATGGTGGGGTGGCTCCATACTTCGCTGTAGCTCCAATGTGTTGCAATTGAGTCCATGGTAGGCCTGTTATTCAAGCTTATGCTTGTCACCTGTCAGCCCTGTGGCCAGAGCTATGTTTCAACTGGTTGTTGGTTGGGGTTTTATGTTGTAGTGATTTCGATTTCGCCTTTGGCTTATGAGGTTTTAAATGTTGAGGCGTTATGCCATGAATCGATTCTTAGGCCATTCGGATCTGTGTAATTTCATTTTAGTTATGTAAATCGTTATTTTTGGTTTTGGGCTTTATAGCCATGGGCTACACCATTGCTTGCAATGGTGCCATAGCCCATTGGCATGCCTGTGTAAACCTCGTTCTCGGCCTTTAATGGCGACTGTGTACTAGACTTGGGATCTCTGTGTAAATAGATATATGTATTGCTTTTATATAATGGTAATGGTTTACTTGATATATTTTGTATAATATTTCCTTCTATGTTTTTATTGAACACTATATTTAAATGGAGTTGGGGTTTTAAAAGTAGAGGCATTCGCCTAATCGGATTCTTTGTGTGTAATGCCATTGATTAACTTGGACATTGTAATATTTTGACAGCGTGGGTAAAGGCCATGCTGTAAATGGTATGAGCCTTTCCCATAGTGCTACATAGCTTGTATATTATTTGTTTATGGTATTCAGTTCTTATGTAAATTGGACTGTGGAAATCCATGGGTTGGAAAACCACGGTGGCCAACGCTTACAGTAGGGTTATATTTTAATGGAATGTGTATTAAAATTTTTATTGGCCGAGGCTGTGCTGTAGCTAAGGCCTTACGACCTCACTGCTAGCGTATGCATCATTATTTATATGGCATTTGATGTGTTTGTAAATTACAACCTGCATGCTTAGTGTATATTGTGGCCTCTTGTTACAGTTGATTTTACAACACATGGTGGATCACACCTTTATGGCCTTCCCTGTCCCTTTGCAGACTCTTTGGACCCCATGGACCATTTTTGTACCTTTGATGTTTCCAAGATCATCCCTAAAAACATGCATTATTTTCTATACACGACTTTTAAACCTATTCTCGCGTATATACGTGGATATGACCCTCAAACCCTCGTACATCGGGATGTGTACAAAAGGCCGAATAGTTTTGGAGTTTTCCTTGATGTGGATCCGAGTCACTTGTCTCTTGGCATTCCATATGCCTTGAGATCACTCGGATTTGACCTTCCATTATCCCATCAAAGCACTATATAAGGAACCCTTTGGATACATTGAACGGAGAGGAATTGAAGAGCAAGAAAACTATAGTCCATTGTTTCCAGAGCTTATACTTGAGTATGCATCTCTTTGTCCCTTGGAGCACTTTGTGTTCTTCCCAAGCTTGCATTTTCTTGTGAGCTTGCTATCGAGAGATGGAGGATTGAAGTGGTGGAGGCCTAGGTGGAGGACTCATTTTCTTCGGTTCGCAGACGTGCCAACAGAGGTTGTCACTATTGTAATATCTGATTTATATTAATAGAAATATCTTTTCCTGTCCAATAATGTGTATTTAAATGAGTATTGAATCTATGGATGTTTTTAAATGCTTATATTTTATTGATTATATATGCTAGAGCAGGTCTAACACCATTATATAGCATGCTTGTCTTGTTTGCTGAATGTTGAGAGAACAAATTGCTAATACAAGTGAGAGTGGAAAAGCTCAACGGGGATCTACATCAACCATCTGGAATAAGGTATGTTTCGAGATCCTTTAGTGTTAGAGGTTTTGTTTCTCTTGCATATGGGAAAGGATTGATTTCTGTGGTTACTCTGTCTATTGTGGTACCGCAAGCCATAGGAAGTTTTCTCCATAATTGAATTGGTGACCTTGGTGGTAGCTCAAGTCAATCCATTTCAGTTCATCCTCAATATAAGGATGATCGGGGGAAAATATAATAAGTGGATTGTTATTTTGCAAGAATTCGATTTCGAATTCGTTTCGATGAAATCGTTGATCTTTGTGGAGCTCATTTCGGATTTTCCAAGTGTGGAGGAGGAGGAGGTTTATGAGGATACAGTTGTCAATGAGCATATTTTCCTTATCTCAACTTTAGACCCATGGTATGGGGATATCATTATATATTTGCAAACATTGAAGGTCCCTACTCACCTTTCATGGGATGAGCGACGACGATAACATCATGTATCTAAGAACTACCTTATAGTAGATAACACTTTGTACCGTCGTGGGGTAGATTCCATTTTACATCGTTGTTTAAACCATGATGAGGCTGAGGTTGTGCTGAATGATTGCCATAGATGGGCGTGTGGTGGTCATTTATCTGGGATTTCTACAGCCCAAAAAATCTTGAGAGCGAGATATTTTTGGCCGTCAATCTTCAAAGATTGTGTCAATGCGGTCAAGAAGTGTCACCCTTGCCAAGTGTTTGCACGCAATATGCACTCGCATCCTACCCCATTACATCCAATTATCACCGCTGGTCCCTTCACCAAGTGGGGGCTTAATTTCATGGATTGCAACCCAGCTTCGGCTAGGGGGCGTCATCACATTATAGTGGCTGTCAATTATTTCACGAAATGGGCTGAGGCTATGCCCATGATTAAATCCGATGGTGAGATAGCCACACATTTCGTGTTCAACCAAATTATTACTTGGTTCGGGATTTCGAAAGAGCTTATCACTAACCATGGTAGGCACTTTCAGAATAGAATGATGGAAGGGTTGGCTTCGAAGTTAGAGTATAAGCATGAGCACTCCTCTTCTTATTACCCTAATTAGGTGAATGGACAGGTTGAAGTAGTGAATAAATCACTTAAGTCCATTCTCCAACAAACCATTGTGCAAAGCAAGACGAATTGACATATCATGTTATAACTTGCTTTGTGGGCCTATAGGACCGCAGTTAAGACTGCCACCGGTTTCTCTCCATATCAGCTCTTACATGGGGTGGAGTCTATCTTGCAGGTTGAATGTGAAATCCCTTCGTTGAAGCTAGCTATAGAGCTTTTACCAGACACTTCATCATTAGAGGAACATTTGTTCCACTTAGAGCAGCTTGATGAGCAGTGCCGGGATGCCTTAGTGGCTCTATAAGTAAATAAGTGTCGCGTTAAGGTCCAATATGATAAGTCTGTCCGTCCAAGGAGGTTTAGTGAAGGTGATTTGGTCCTTTTATGGGATCAAGCTAAAGAACCCTTGGGGGCATGGAAGTTTAACCCCATGTGGCATGGTCCTTATGTAGTTAAACGTGTGTTAGAGAAGGGCACCTATGAGCTGGTGGATTATCAAGGGATAAGCTTGGCGAAGCCTAGAAATGGGCTCTATCTTAAAAAATACTATGCATGATCTTCAGCTAGGGCTGATTATTGTATATTATTGTACAATTTTTTGCATAGTTAGGTTTTCTTATGGTGATCGGGTTTGTTGATTAGCTTTCGTTTCTTATGGCAGATGTCAATGGAGTCTTTCGCTTACATAGGATTCGCTGATGGTGCCAACCGCCGCACTCAAAACTCAGCTTCTGCTGCTTGGGTGATTTATACTCCTACGGGTCAGGTATTGTCTTCAGAAAGCATATGTTTATGACCCTCTTCGAACAATGTTGCTGAATATAGTGTTGTTATCGAGTTATTGCGGGATGCCATTTCACATGGTGTTCTCTCTCCTGAGGTACGTCTTGATTCACAGTTAGTGATTTCATAGATTAATGGCTTGTACCGTATTAGGAATCTGACATTATTACAAAGATTCTTATGTGCGAGATTGCTAGAACGACAATTTGAGAACATAACATACATACATGTTTCAAGAATTTTTAATCAAGTTGCTGGCTCACATGGTAACTATGTTTTAGATTGGCATTTTTTTCATAGACCATAATCATATCACAAACATACATTTTTACACACATGTAAATAAATAAAATCGATCATCATAAAAAAATTTCATTAAACATCCAAAATGTGACGTCATAATACATAAGTGTCGTAATACAAAAATGGGGCTTCCGAGCCACCAAAATATAATACACGGTAGTACAAAAATGAAACAATCTCAGGTCTCTAAGCCTGAGGAGGAGGAGGGGGGTTCTAATCATGGTAGCACACCATGGCTCTAGCTAGTCGTCGAAATAATCAAACCCATGCCCGTGGTACACCAACCACCTGGCGCTGCATGGCCTCAGTCAAGTCCTTGACTTGCACCATGGGTACCCTGTGTGTCAAGCGTACAAAGTTTGTATGGATGCTTTGGAGCGTCCGCTCTGCATCCACACCCATTATGTCATCTCCTCTTCCCTTCCGTCTATGACGAGGGAAACCGTCTGGTCACTGTGGTCCAACATTTGCATACACATGATAGATTGTCACTATGTGTCATCACACCAAAACATGTCTTTTGAGTCAATATATCAAAAAACACAAAAACAATTTTACTAATTCAAAAAAATTAAAAACAAGGTTTGGGATTCATTACCTATGTCGCCATATGTCGCTCCTGGTGGTAGAGGAATGTCTGGATCTCCCCAGAAATCTATCCCTGCATAGGGATAGTCATCGATGGCAATGATCTGCCGCCGCCACCATGGAAAGAAGTCCGCTGGGTAGGGGTTAGCCACCCTACCTCTTCCCAGTCTATGCATAACATTTGTCCAACATCGTTGGGCCAGATCTCAAACTCCACGTGGAGGAATGTCCACTATAGGGCTTAGCCCTGGTACACGCTCAAAGAAGAACGTGCTCAGTATGCTGCGGAAACCGAAGTTTCTCACCTTGCCCATCTTGCAGTCACTGAGCTACTGCTTCATGTTACTCAATAGCACAGTGCTCCAGTTGTAAACTATGGGTCTCATACACTCCACCGCATAGAACATCAATGGTTGCGAGGCCTGGTGGAGGGAAGCTAGACTAGCTATCATGTCGAGTGCCAATAGTATGGCTTTCAGTACTAGTACCTGGATTGAGTGTGTCGGGATTTGACTCTCAACCTTTTCCGTGTCCAAAAAATAGTATACTACAATGTACTCATCAATGGTAAGGCCACCTTTGGGCCCACGAGAGTGTAGGTTCACCACCTCTCCCCGTCGGGATAATCCAGTAATAAAATATATGTCCTCAATCTCTATAGTGAGAGACATCCCATCGATATGAAAAGACTCCGAGTCTGGATCCCAGTAGTCTACTAGCATCTGCAGGAGTCTTGGTTTGGCCCTCAGGCTGCTAAGACACCAAAGTTTATATAGACTGCATGCACGAAGAGCTTGTTGAGCCATTAAGTCACCTTGAACAACCTCTTCTACATCTCCATGTTCCCTCTCCCTCCATTCTAGAACCATCCTGCATATAAAAAATGATTTTTGGTCATTATATACCTTAAAAATCCTTATGCATGACCGCATACGCGACTGTTTGTAAAACAGCTACGTATGTACGCGACTGTTTGCAAAACAACCACGTATGTACCCGGTTTTTGGAGGTTTTTCTGCGTATGGCCAGCCCTATTCATGAAAAAAACCTCGATATCCAGGCCGGTCGATGCAACTATTTTAGATTGGCCTAAAAATTAAAATTGACCATGGAAATTGAAAAAAATTGCATGAAATAGAAAGAGGAGGACACGAGGAGTTACCTAGAACAAATGGTGTCGAATTTCGTTGGACGAAGCTCCTGGAATTCGAGTTGGAAGTTTTGAGCTCAAATGGGTAAAAAATTCAAATGATATGGAATTTTTGAATATTTTTTGGAAATTTTGAATTTTTTTACCCACTTTCTATAGTTTTGGACCTTTCCTGACCATTTTGGACCGTTTTGGACTAATTTGATGATGTAGGAGTCCATTTTGAGCACCGTTTTGACAGTGGTTTCGACCCGTTTGTGCCGATTTCAGCTATTATGTCTAAACTAGCATATAGGTTAGGTTTCACATCCGTTTGCACTTTGCATGACCTTATGATTGTTTCATTATAACCTTAGGTATGAACCCATTCTATCTTGTCATGGACCTCCTTGTTTCTTTTAGAAGTGACATGATGTGAATGGTAGAGCTTGACCATACATGGGTGCCCTAGTTAGCTCCTATTTTGCATTTGGTGCCCATGCCGATATTTTTCCCCTAGGGTGTGGGAGTCCTTTGTATAGTATCGCCATGACTTTGCGCAAGAGCCTCATACTCCTCTTGATCTTTTTGCTGGCCCTTTTTACCCAGGACTCCCTTATGTCAAGTTGTAATTTCATTATCATGATTTTTGCTTGCCTTATTGAGCCTTATGCCGGCTTCCTTGACTTTGATTATCATCTATATAGCCTGAGCTTATCTCATGTCTAGCCACGTAGAGCCATTTTACATATCCTTTGCATCTTGATTCCCCATTTTTTACCGAGAGGGGACTTCCCTCGAGTGTCGTTATCCTACACATGTGTCCTTGCATTGAGCATAGGTATGTTCCGCTTCTTGGAACTAGTTTGTTTTCCCCTTGACACTCGTCTCCTCCTAGTATGTAACTATAAAACACTTTTATTCTTTTTCAAGCTTTTCAAAATATTTGAAAAAGTCCAACAAAAATCAAAAAACAAAAAAGCCGGACAGGAAAAGATGTTATCTTTGGCAGCAGTCAAGTCGTGTCGCCTTCGACCAGAGCACTGTATATCACATCTGTTGGTTGGGCTAATAGTTTGAATTTAGGAGCTGTACTTGTTTCTCTAAGTTTATCTCCATTGACTGGTTAAGCTTCCAGTCCTATGAAGCCTCTGTCGATGCCTCCTGTGTCACAGAGATGTCCTAGTTTTTTATATTGAGTCTATGCTACCTACATTTAGTCACCATTCACCTATATTCTCTTGTTCAAAGGAAGTTGAAACCTGAGTCAGCCATTCCTCAGTTCTCTTGACTTTGCATGTCAGCCATTCCTCAGTTCTCTTGACTTTGCATGTCAGCCATTCCCAATACTATTACTGGTTCATGCACATTATGATCGAGTCCTTCCACATTATACAACTTTTTTGATTACCTCGTGTTGGATGATGAGGGATGCCTTAATTCCCTCCTTCCAACGGATTTCACCCCATCAGATTTAGATTATTTATTCTGGGATAGGAATCTAGATTCATTTTGAGTGCCTTGAGACTTGCAGTCATCAGTGGTAGGTTCTCTCGCCATCGACAGTTTTGAGAATACATCAATGTCCCCTGATCAATGGATTTTCTCAAGTGTTCGACCTCAACACATTTATTCACACTTGTTAGTTTGCACTCTAGTACCTTGATTCCCATTTTCATTATCGATGGGTGATCTCACGTCTATTAACGGTATACATCAATGACCGGTAATCAGAGGATGGACTACTATGTTCAACCTCGACACCTTTATTCACATAGTAGGACATGTACTCGTAGCGGATTATGTATAAGACCTTCCATATTGGTGGCATTTCATATATGCTACCTCCTTGATCGTGCCAGTGTTCATGAGATTTCAGCTCTCGTGACTTGATTCCAGTATATGTCAAATATCTTTAGCCATTATGGAGATCTTTATCCATTATATGTCTTCAGCTTTCATGGAGATCATGATCCTTTGTATATCTTCATCATGGATATTTTGATCTATCTATATTGTACATGGCAATGACTAGACATGTCATATATTTGTATCATGCCTATTCATGGCCATTGTACTCTTATGTATCTGGGAGTGCTATATGTACTTGTAGTTATGTGTAGAGTTTGATTATTGTATTATACTATTGGATGGATGGTTCTTCTTCCCGGTTCTTCATCACTCCACTTTTGGGATGGAATTGTAATGTATTTCGGCCATCGTATCACCCCTATGACCTCACACATTAGGGGGCATCTGTTACAGCTGATTTTACCACACATGGTGGATCACACCTTTATGACCTTCCCTGTCCCTCTACAGACTCTTTGGACCCCATGAACCATTTTTGTAACTTCGATGTTTCCAAGATCATCCCTAAAAACATGCATTATTTTCTATACACGACTTTTAAACCTATTCTCGTGTATATACGCAGACATGACCCTCAAACCTACGTACATCGAGATGTGTGCAAAAGGCCAAATAGTTTTGGACTTTTCCTTGATGTGGATCCGAGTCACTTGTCTCTTGGCCTTCCATATGCCTTGAGATCGCTCAGATTTGACCTTCCATTACCCCATTGAAGCACTATATAAGGAACCCTTTGGATACATTGAAAGGAGAGGAATTGAAGAGAAAGAAAACTATAGTCCATTGTTGCCGGAGCTTATACTTGAGTCTACATCTCTTTGTCCCTTGGAGCACTTTGTGTTATTTTGAAGATTTCCTTTTCTTGTGAGCTTGCTATCAAGAGATGGAGGATTGAAGTGGTGGAGGCCTAGGTGGAGGACTTAGTTTCTCCGGTTCGCAGACGTGCCGATAGAGGTTGTCACTATTGTAATCTATGATTTATATTAATAGAAATATCTTTTCCTGTCCAATAATGTGTATTTAAATGAGTATTGAATCCATGGATGTTTTTAAATGCTTATATGTTATTGATTATATATGCTAGAGTAAGTCTAACACCATTATATAGCATGCTTGTCTTGTTTGCTAAATGTTGAGAGAGCAAATTACTAATACAAGCGAGAGTGGAAAAGCTCAACGGGGATCTACATCAACCATCCAGAATAAGGTATGTTTCAAGATCCTTTAGTGTTATAGGTTTTGTTTCTCTTGCATATGGGAAAGAATTGATTTCTGTGCTTACTCCGTTTGTTGTGGTACCCCAAGCCATAGGAATTTTTCTCCGTAACAACTCTGTATAGATATAACAATGGATTTATATAAAATATTGATTCTTGTTCAATTTGTTATGATATGGTTTTTATTTGTTTTGAGAACCAGCCGTAAGGTTATACGATTTGGATTTCTGTTTACTATATTATACTATGGTTGTTATTAGAGTTTTTTCCTTGGGTTTTGAACATCCATGGGATTCGATGTCGCGACCTCTGTTGGCATGAAAAGGGTTTTTAATTATTAGTTGTTTAATATTATATGATTAAGATAGTTTTAAAAAGCAATGTGGATTTCTTTTAGAAGTATAGAGATTTTGTATTGGACCACATGGATGGTCACGATATCTTCTCTGTTTGGATATTTATGATGATATTTATTTTAAATGGAATTGTTTAAATATTAGTTTATATTTAGTACGACAGACCTTGAAAGGTCTTAGATGAGTTATTTAATTTTGGAATTAAATGTATAGATAGTTTTCATATATGTTTATACTTGATGGCCTTATCTGTATATATATATAAAGTAATTATGTTTGTAAATAATACCCTAAGGTATCTATTTAGTATATTTATTTATTTAAAATTACTCCTATGATTAAATCTACTATAATTTGAAATGTGTCTCTACTGACAAATGTAATATGTCAGTAGAGATATAAATAATAGGTAATCATTAAATAGTAGGTCTGGATTTACCTAGTTTACAATAACAATTTTTGAATATGGAATGAATACATAAACAAACTTTAGAGATGAAATTCTAGATATATACAACCTATGATAATCTTTACAACCCTACGTAGTATTTGAAGAGAATACAAACCCTAGAAGAACCTAGGAAGAACTTCAATTACATAGGGTTAGTAAATACATTGGAAAATTCATCTAACATATTCATTATATAATCTAGAAGATAGCATGGACAGTCCAGGGTTAGATTTTAAGAAAAAGTAACCCTAGTAAATATGGACAGAACCATCATTTCCAGAGTTAAAATATATAAAGAGCATTTATATAAAGCAGCCAACATTTTAGCCTAGAAATGAACTTGACATACTAAGAACTCATACTTGTAATTTTTTTTCTTCCTGAAACTCCTTTAATGGCTGAACTTGCACACTTTTTAAATAACCAACATTATCAATTTAAGACAGATCCAACCTTTGATTTTGATGACCAAATCACTTGGGAACTACCACGTTCCTCTCAACCATGACCCGAAACCGTTCCTGGTTCTAATCTAGATCCCCCCGAGTTGGACTCCAACATGCAAGTAGCTTAAAGCTCCTAAGGTAGGGTTTCCTAACTGGTATTGAGTTCTGAATCAATCCTCTTTTCCTTGTAGGAAAAGTTCTCCAAGAAAACACTTGAGAGTAAAAACAGGAAGAATAATAATTCTTTTAGATAAAAATCAGAACCCCCAAGCCTTTGCTTGGCTGGAGTCTTTATAGACAGAATTTTCAGTCAAAGGGGAAGTTAAATCAAGAAATCCTTGATTTCTTGATTTAACCCTTTTTAATTTATTGGGGTAATTTTCAATCCTTAAACTAGGAACGTTTAACTAGTTCCTAGTTAGTCTTTCATAGATATTTCACTATTTATTAATCCTTTAATAATAAATAATAATTGGTGGAGCTTCTCTTCTTTCTTTATTCAATTATATAATTAATCATAATTAATTCTTTATACATACTATGTATAAAATACATAGTATTAAAACACTTGTTAGAATTTGTCTTTGGGCATCATGTATTATGATCCCTAGACTTAACGACACTTTTTCATGAAGGTCAAGTAGATAGATGGCTTAGGTCTACTAGGCTAGGCAACTCTAAACATCCTTGCATGTTGGATTTCCTTCGTATAACATGGTAGTTCTTCAGTACTTGATGAGAATACAGAAATTCGAAATTTCATTTAATCACTTAAAAATAAGTACGATGAGATCAATATTATTCTCAAGTCATTTTCATTCAGATGTGTTTTTAATATTTTCAGTAACCCCTAGTGCTTACCAGAGCCCATATTCAACGCTTATAACAGAGAGTTACAAACATAGTGCAATTCCATAGCTCTCACTCAACACTAAATGCTAGGATGTACTTGTACGATACACCTAGGGATACAATGACCAAGGATCCGATGCTCCAGAGCTTAAGCTCAACATCAACATGGAATGCTCCAGAGCTTATGCCCAACATTTCCAATTATATTTTCATGTGTTCTAGAGCTTTATGCTCAACACAAATGTAAGTACTCATGTGCTCCAAAGCCTCTCGATCAACACAAAACATCTCATCGATCATGTGCTTCAGGTTCCATGCCCAACACAAAACATTTCATCAATCATGTGCTTCAGGGTCCACGCCCAACACAACCAACATATATATCATCAACAATTGGCTTACACCCAATATACAAAACAAATCATCATGTTCATATGCAGTGGGGTCTTTGACCCAATATAAAATAAAACATGAATATAATCATCATGATCAATAGGCTCATGTTTATAAATGGTAGGTTCAAAATTTGGGATATTACATCCCTCCCTGCTTAGTACAACACTGTCCTTGGTGTTCTAGGGACTCTGAATGATATCATGAAACAAGGCATTGTAAGCCTTTCTCATGGTGGCCTCATTCTCCCAGGTAGCCTCATCTACCTCAAAGTGCTTCCATTGCACTTTCAATTGGACTACAATGCGCTTCCAAAGCTGCACTTCTCTCTTGTCCAATATATGCAAAGGTTCAGGGGTGAATTCCCCCTCAGGTTCCACCTGTAATAATGACCAATCAATGACATGCTTAGTGTGATAAACATATTTCTTTAATAAATATGCATGGAAAACATTATGAATTCTTACGTGCGTAGGTAATGCTAGTTCATAAGCCACTGGTCCTTTCTTGGCAAGAATTTCAAAAGGTCCACAAAATCTAGGTGCTAACTTACCACACCTACCCAATCTCAACGAGCTCCATTTTGCTTTCACTTTCAAGTAGACATGCTCACCTACTTGATAGTATTTATCTTTTCTTTTCTTATCCACATAACTTTTCTGATGGTCTTGTGCCTCTTTAAGGTTTCCCTGGACCTTGGTAACTAACTGTTCCAAGTACAATAACAGGTTAGGCCCTAACATGAGCTGATCCATTGGACTGTCCCAAGTAACTAGGGTCCTACACTTCCATCCATAGAGTACCTCGAAAGGACTCATATTGGTGGAAGCCTGATACCCGTTGTTATATGCAAACTCTTCAAGGTGTAGATAGTCCTCCCACTTGGTGGGGTTGTTCATGACATACATTCGAAGCATGTCTTCAACAATTTGGTTTAATATTTCAGTCTGCCCGTCCATCTGCGGGTGATAAGCAGTGCTAAAGTTCAGCTGTGTCTCTAATCTAGATAATAAAGATCTCCAAAAGTTTCCTGTAAACTTAACATCTCGATCTGAGATAATTTCTTTGGGTATCCCATGCAATCTAAATATCTCTTTTAGGAAGATATCGGAAATGTTCATGGCTTTGTAGGTCGATTTCACAGGAATGAAGTGTGCTGCCTTTGATAGATTGTCAATGACTACAAAGATGGAATCATTTTGCTTCTTTCTTTTCGGTAAGCTAGTAATAAAATCCATATTGATAACCTCCCACTTCCATTCCAGAATGGGCAATGGCTGTAGAAATCCTGAAGGATGCTAATGCTCAGCTTTAACTAGCTGGCATTCCTAACATTTTGCAATAAACATTGCAAAGTCGGCCTTTAACTTAGGCCAGAAAAAGTGTCTCTTGATGGAAGATATCATCTTTTGATATCTCGGGGTGCCTCGAGTAGGGTTCCCTATGAAATTCCATGAGGATGTTGGACTGAATGTCCGCTCTATCTGGAACATACAATCTATCCTTGGACCATAGTAGTCCGGAGTCATCCACCTTATATTCCTTCTGTTGTTGAAACAACCGGTCCTCTTGGACCTTCTTGAGGATTTCCACATAGAACGGGTCAACTTTGTTGGCCATTCTAATATTCTCATGCAAATATGCATTAGTTTGACTCAGGGTCACCTCATATATCATATGAGTTCGTCGACTTAAAGCATCAACAACTTTGTTCTCTTTGCCCTTAATATGCTTTAGTTCAAAGTGATACTCACTCAGGAAAGCCAACCATCTGGCTTGCCTCGCATTCAGATTGGGTTGATCGAATAAATATTTTAGACTCATATTGTCAGTCTTTAGAAGGAAATTCCTCCCCATGAGGTAGTGACTCCACATCTTCAGAGTGTGGATAATGGTTGCTAACTCAAGATCATGCGTAGTGTAATTTTGCTCATGTTCTTTCAACTTCCGTGATTCGTAACAGATCGCATGATCATTTTGCAAGAGCACTCCTCTAAGTCCTTCCTTGCTTGCATTTGTGCAAAAAATGAAATCCCCATCGAGATCCGTAATCTGCAACATTGGTGCAGTCATCAAAAGCTGCTTAAGCTTTTGAAAACTTCCTTCGCACTTGTCAGTCCATATGAACTTATTTTCTTTCTTCTGCAAAGCAGTCATGGGGCAAGCGATTATCGAGAAGTTCTCAATGAACTTTCAATAATATCCAGCTAATCCAAAGAATGATCTAATGTACTTCTCTCAACACATAAAGTACTATGCGAAGTTGCTCTTAGTGTTCCTCTTTATTCTTGGAATAAACCAGAATGTCGTCAATAAAGACTAGTACAAACTTATCCATATATTTGTTGAATATGTTGTTCATCATGCACATAAAGTTTGCGGGTGCATTGGTCAACCCGAATGACATCACTAAAAACTCGTAGTGCCCGTACCTCGTACGAAAGGTGGCCCTAGGAATATCTTCGGATCGGATCTGTACCTGATGGTACCTGGATCGCAGGTCAATCTTTGAAAATATTTTGGCTCCTCCTACCTGGTCGAACAAATCATCGATCCTAGGGAGTAGGTAATGGTTCTTTATAGTCATTTTGTTCAACTGACGGTAATCAATGCACAACCGCATCGTACTGTCCTTCTTCTTTACGAAAAAAAACCTTGCTCCCCAAGGGGACACACTGGGTCGGTGTTGCAGCTGCAACTGTTTCCTCAAATTTTCAAATTTTGGACCCCCTTGTTAATTTTATCATTGCCTAGAATCGTTTGGATCCATGAACTCTTTTTGTTTTTGCTTTAATTTCGGACTATTTTGAGGTTAACTCTTTTCCTACTTTTCGGAAAATTGCTTATGTTTGAAACTGCTGTGGGTTGCGGAATTTAGAGTTTGGTTTGTTTCCCTTTGAGCTGCGATTTCTTCTCAGAAGCTTATTTCTCATGCTAGCCACTGTTTCAAAGGCCATTTAAACAACGTATCGGAGCCATGTTTCCTTAGGGAGCCTTCGATGTGGAATTTGAACGATGATTATTCTACAGGAGGATCGTGACTTCTCCATTGCCGCGTCGTATCTTTTGACTTGTTCATATTATCGGAGGTTGGTCAAAGTTGAGTTGAGATAGTTGGTCTTTGTGAAGCCACTGTTTTGGAAGTGAAACAGGTTTTCTGGACCGTTGTGAGATCTTCAGTTATTCCGAACACTTAGCATTTTACATTGATCTTGCGCCATAGAAAAATTTATGGTTTGTATCGGAGACTGTAGTCTGTTTATCTTCCGCCCTTGCGGCTCCCAAGCGAACTAGGTGTCTGCCCTATAACTGCTCCGCTCGTCAATACTTTGTCGGGTTTTCATCGCTTTGTCTTTGGATCGGAGGCTGTAGTCTTTCCTCCTCCGCCCTTGCGGCTATGTAACGCACTAATTGTTCGACGTTGATGTATTTTCGCTCATCGACTAGGAAATTTTCTGCCCAGAGTTTGGATTTAGCTCTTTCGACTCCGATAAAATTAACGGTCTCACGGATCCCGTTGCTTGTTTGAGATCCGCTGACGCGGCTGTGAGTGAGACTACACAGCCGATGTTTTAATGTTTTAAGCCGCCGATAAGTTTTTTCTCTTCCCGTCATTTTGTGAGTTTTAAACCCCTGTGTGGGCGACAGTGTTTTGGTACTTGTTAAGGTTTTCATGATAAGGGCGCAATACAGGGCCTCTTTTGATGACTATTGATTCTGTTGATGTAGTTTGATTGAAAATATGCAATCCTAACTAATGATAAATGTCGTTTAATTGTAGACGGACTCAAGAGACTCTTTCAGATTACTACTGCGAGAAGGCATAGCTGGGAGACAAAGCAGCAGAAAGGTGGCTGAGCAGTGTTAGGCAGAGTTCATACCAAAATCAATGGGATCTCAAGGAGGACAAACGAAAGACAAGGAAGAATCGATGGTGACAAAAGCCCAGGCTTGGAAAGATCTGTCAGTTACCGAGCGGATCTCGCTTTTTTAAGTACTCATAAGTTGAAATCTAAAAAAAAAAAACGTAACGTATGAAGTGAATCATGAGTACTCATGGAAAAGACAAAATGGTGATATTAGATGGTTTTGAGGAGCCCAAAGGTCACACGGTTGGGTGATTTGGTTTAAATATAGGAAAGTTAGAGTTTACAGGGGCTTTTTCCCTGGAAAAACTTGTGAACTATTGTTTGTAAGAGGAACTACTTCATTTTACAATAATAAATTACAAATTTTTCCTGTTGGAGAAGGTGCTATGTGGAATGTTCAAATGTGATAAATGAACGATGTTGAAGGGGAACTGTTTCGTTTTCGACTGTGTTTCATTAACTGTGAGAGTGTTCTAACTTTATGAACCTATTTTCTTGCCTGAATGTTCTCTAGTATATTCTGTGATGTTTTCCACTATGAGTAATGGAAGTTTTAATTGTTGCTGAGCTATCTTGTCATGTACACTTTTATTCATGTTTATATGTTTGGTTCTAGGAACAACTATCTGTGATTTGCCGTAACATGTGAACAGTATTACATTACTCATGAATTAACATCTAGCTCTCTAGAGATAGCCTAGTTAGTATTTATTTTCTAATTGTGTGTGATTTAGATGTGAGGGAGTTTAAGACAAGAGGTAAGAACCTGTGCATCACATTGTGAACACTCCTTGCATTCTTAATCAATCTGCATGTTAGGTAGGCACTTGCATATCATACTTAAAGTCAAAAATACAAAAATGATATACGGTGGACTGGGCCGCAACCGGTAAAACCTTTATTTTTGTTAACTTGACCTACGGTAGCTGGACCGCAAACCGGACGGATTCCCTACACCAAACAGTCACAGGCTAGTTGGGAACGTTGACTAGGGAGAATCCCTTGCTTTTGTTGCCTGCGATTTTCCAGGCCTCAATAGTTTTTGGCACTAGAAGGAGGGTTTCCAGTGCATGGTTGGCCGAGGAAACCCGTTTACCCGAGATCATTCCACCGGTAACAGTTCAGGAGGCAGTTTGTTTTCCAATCCAATTCTTGAAGAGGGGGGCAGAGAACATTTGTATTTTGCCGACATTTGTATTTTGCCGACAATGAAGTTGTTAATGATCTGAGAAGACAAACTAGGGCATACATGAAGAAGATTGGAGGATTTTCGATTATCCCTGAATTTCCCAGAAGAGAATATAAAAGGAAATATCGTCCTATATTGGAAGACTCAGTGTTGGTTGAATATTTGGAAGAACTAGTAGAAACAGCCTTACAGGAAGTTATACAACCTTTGGATCAAGTAGGCCCAGATACTCCCTACGGTTCCCCTGTGCATACTCCTATTCATTCACCACCTCACTCTCCACCCAGACTCATGGCAGGCGTAAACGCAAATCAACCACCCAACCCACCGAATCCACCACCTTCCTGGAAAGCGAGATCACCTTTAAACCTAACACCTCCTTTGCATGATTTACCTCAATATTTTGAAAAGATGCTGCCCAAATTTGACCCAAATGAGAAGATGCTAGTAGACGACCACTTGCAAAGTTTCTATTTGGCAATAGAAGGATTAAGGGATTGGGAATATGAGTAGGTAGTTTGCAGACTTTTCCCACACACCCTTAAAGGAGCAACAACATCGTGGTACTTTGGTTTGCCTGCAAATTCCATCCCTGATTGGGATACCTTCAAGAGGATTTTTAGAAGTAAGTACGCAACCCAAAAAAATCATGCAGCTCTCATGAAAGGACTATGTGCCTTAAAGAAAGAAAGAAAGGAGAAGGTGCATAGTTTCACCCAAAGATTTGCAGCATATCTTAAGAATTTTTCTGAAGCTGACAAACCTTCGGATAAAGTCTTGATTGAATATTATACCTCAGCTCTAGGACCCGAGTTGCCATGTTTGCCAAAATGAAGGCCAAATATACTCTAGCGGAGACCTATGAGGAGGCAGAGAGAGTAGAGGCTGAAAGGGAAAGTATCGAAGATTATCCCAAACGGTCAGGAGAGAAAAATGTGGGGAGGAAACTTTGTTGTTTACCAAGCCTAAGGAGGAGCAGTCACTAGATTTTGGAGGAATGGAAAAAATGATGCAGAAGCTTTCTAACAGAATCATAGACTTGGAAAAGGAAAAGGAAGCCCAAAAGTTCTACAATCCTTATTACAAGAAAAGGGAAGATAATAGTCAATCCCAACCCCCTCCGCACAATGCTGCATATATGAATTTAAGAGAGGTAGGAATGGACAATTTTTGCACTTTCCATCAACAACCCCACTCTGAAAAGAATTGTCCTCAATGGATAAACTCAATGACATTGGTTATGAATCAGCTGTTGGATTCTAAATTGACAGAAGATAAAGATGAAGAAAGGAAAGACAGTAAGTCATCAATGAAAGAACAAGAGGATGAGACCATGGTTTTATGGGACTATGTTTCGTTGTTTAACGTCGAGGAGGAAAATATTTTGAGACATGAGGACATCCTAGAAACAAATGTAACAACAAGAAGCCAAGGGTTGGCTAAAGAAAACAGTCTCATGCTCCCAAAGATTAAAATACTTCAAAGGAATGTTAAACAATTTCAAAATAACTCCTTAGCTAATAAAATTTTGGAATTTACCATCACCAATCAAGGTCCTAGACAGACTAACGTGTTCTCCAAGTCCAATGAAGGAAAAATAAATAATGGTAAACCAAATCCCACCGAACCTAAGATGTAATATGACATAGTGGAAGATATAAAGAAGGTAAGGGTGAATATCTTGTTATTTGAAATGTGCAAGGTGCCGCAGCAGAAAGAAAAGCTGTTGAAAGCACTTGAAGCATCAGAGGAGGAGCTGCCGGCCGATAATCAGCCTAAGGAAGAAGAAGAAATTGGGGAAGAAAGTATAGGAGGTAAGCCTTAGAGCAAGAGTCCACCTTTTCTCCTCACTTTTGAAATTTTTAACCACAACGTACATAATTGCTTGGTAGACTCAGGGGCATCGGTTAACGTCATGCTGCTGTTGGTCTGCAAAAGGATAAATGGGAAACCTAAACCATCCACTTGGAGGGTTGTTCAGTTGGATAGAACGAATGTGAAGGTAATTGGGGAAATGGAGGATGTTCTAGTCCGCTTGTCTTCAAATGATAAGGTGTGTCAATTTATTGATATTGTGGTGGCTGACATACCAGAAGCTTATGGGCTTGTTCTGAGCAGGGACTGGTCGGCAAAGCTAAATGGATATTTTTCCTCGGACTGGTCACATCTGTGACTGCCATATAAAGGAAGCCTGAATCAAATTAAAATTTTGAGGGAGCCCCACATGAAACACACTGTTACTCAGTTCGAAGAAAAAAACGAACCAGTGGATTCTGTTTTGGGAAATTACTTTATTGAGTTAGAACCAGGAAATTACCAAGCAGAACAAGCCAATGACACATCAGATGCTCAGCCTGATCTCCTTCGGTTTTCACAAACTGATGAAATCGATTGTAAAATAGTAGACTTAGTTGTAGAAGTAGATGTAAATTCCCGCACAGTAGTTAGCGATTTCTGGACACTTTTTTTTACGGATCTAAAACATTAGAAGGGTCAGGAGCCGACTGTGTCCTGATCGACCCAAGAAGAACAAACATTTTCTTTCATGTAGGTTAGATTTTGAATGTACAAATAACACAACTGAATATGAAGCGTTGGTTCAAGGTTTAAGGAAAGCAATTGAATTAAAGGCAAATAATTTGAAAGTGTTTGGATATTCTGAAATAATTGTAAAACAAATTCGGAATCAAATACATTGCATTTCTCCTCACTTAAAATCTTATCAAAATGAAGTATGGGATTTACTCAAATGTTCTAATGCATTTAATATTGTATCGATCCCAAAGACTTAAGAATGCAGCAACTGACTTGCTGGCCACATCAGCTGCGAGGCTTGTGCCCTCTAATAATCGGTGCTCTGTTGAATTGCTTTTCAGGCCCTTGGTTTTGGACATGATTACCAACCTACGAGTGTTCGATGACGATCAATAGATTATAGAATGCTTAACGAATGACAAGGGATTCAAAGGGGTGATTATTGATGATGAAGAACATCAAGCCAAGCTGAAATTCGATAATTTCATCCCTAAGGGAGTCAGAACTTTAGAACAGATGTTCGATTTAAATGAAAAATTTAGAAGACCAGCAAATGTGAAGACTCATAGCTCATCTCTACAGTTCAAATTGATTAATTTGGGGACTGAGATGAAGCCTAAATATGTGAATCTTGGAAAATGATGTTCACCGGCTGAAAGAGATAAGTTCATCATTCTTTTCATAAAATACAAAGATGTTTTTGCCTAGACATATGAAGATCTGAAGACATATGACACCAGTATTATCCATCATGTTATCCCCATCAAATCTGGAGTCAAACCTTATCAGCAGCCTTTGAGGAAAATGCATCCAAAATTGGAACCTCTAATCCAAAGTGAAGTTAAGAAATTATTGGATGCTAGAATCATTTTTAAGGTTAGACACTCGGAATGGGTTTCAAATCTAGTACCAGTAAGGAAGAAATCTGGAGAAATCAGGTTATGTGTGGATTTTAGAAACTTAAATCGTGCTTCAGATAAAGACAATTATCCTGTTCCACCCATGGAGCAACTACTGCAAATGGTTTCAGGTTCTGAACTATTCTCTTTATTAGACAGATTTTCAGGCTACAATCAAGTACTAGTAGCCGAAGAAGACAGATTGAAAATGACATTCAGGACCAGGTGGGGAACTTTCACTTACAGAAGAATGCCCTTTGGTCTTATAAATGCTGGAGCTACGTTCCAGAGGGATATGGACATTGATTTCCGTGGTTTGATTAGCCACAGTGTTGTATTATACCTCGATGACATCACGATATTCTCTAAGAAGAGAGAAGGACACGCGTTTCATCTAAAGCATATTTTTGAACGCTGCCGAAAATATGGTATCTCACTAAACCCCAAGAAGTGTGTGTTTGCTGTTACGGAAGGTAAGTTGCTGGGTCACGTGGTTTCAAAGAAGGGGATCTCCATAGACCCGGAAAGGATCAAATCTATTGAACAGACTCCCTTGCCCCATAATAAAAAGGGCATGCAATCATTTATGGGGACAATAAACTTTGTGCAAAGTTTTGTGCCAGATTTCGCTCAAATTGTTAAACCTTTGCAGCAAATGGTAAAGCAAAGTGTACAATTCAAGTGGACTGATGTTGAGAAGAACACATTCGGCAAGATTAAAACCGCTGTTGCACACGCACCCTCCCTCAAAATCCCAGATTTTGATAAAGATTTTATTCTGTACACTTTCGCATCTGATGATTCGCTAGTAGCTGTGCTTACTTAGAAGGAAGATGGGGGGGATGAGTTCCCCATATCATTTATGAGCACTGGTATGCAAGGGGCTGAATTAAATTACCCGGCTATAGATAAACAAGCTTACGTAGTGATCAAAGCGGTGAAACAATTCAGGCCCTACATACTAAAGAACCAGACCAAGGTAATTGTCCCACACCCAGCTGTGAGGTCTCTTTTCGTACAGAAGGAGTTAAGAGAAAGAAGAGGAAATTGGGTAACAGCTCTTCAGGAATATGACCTTGAATTCAAGCCAGCTTCTATAGTTAAAGGGAAAGGGTTGTGCAGACTGATGACTGAAAATAGAAACAATGAAGAACATGCCTAGGAAGATGAAGCTGAGTTACATTTGATGGATGTATGTCCTCTTTTCACAACCCCGGAATCTTGGTATCGAGACCTTGTGCATTACCTTCAGACAGGATCATTACCGGAACACTGGAATTCAAATCAAAGAAGAGGACTGCATCTTAAATCAGCCTCATATCAAATTATTGAAGGAATATTATTCAGAAAAAATTACGATGGAGTTCTTCTTAGATGCTTAGAGAAAGAAGATGCGAAGAAGGTAATGACAGATTTGCATGATGGACCTACTGGGGGACATTTTTCTGGAGATAATACGGCTCATAAAATTCTCAGAGCCGGATACTATTGGCCCATGCTTTTCAAAGATGCACACGCCCATGTCAGAAAGTGCGACATTTGTCAAAGGTGTAGTGGAAGACAAGCTAAAGCAACAGGACTGTTGAAGCCTGTGATAATAACAGAGCCTTTTGAGCAATGGGGATTAGATATCATTGGGGAGTTAAAGCCGAATTCTTCCCTGCAACACAAGTATATTCTGACAGCAACCGACTACTTCACTCGTTGTGTCAAAGCCATCCCTTTGCGCAAAATAAATGAGGATGCGGTCATAGACTTCTTGCAAGACCATATTATGAACAGGTTTGGAGTTCCAATTTCTTTAGTTTTTGATAATGCTACTTAATTTTCCTCAATAAGATTAACTGCTTTTGCTCATGAGAAAGGGATTAAGTTGCATTACTCTACTAATTACTATCCATAGGGAAATGGTTTAGCTAAATCTACAAACAAGAATCTGATTAGGATTTTAAAAAAGATGGTGATAGAAAATCAGAGGAGTTGGCACTCAGCATTACCAAATGCCCTTTGGGCTGATAGAGTCACCCCCAAGTCTTCGATAGGAGTGTCTCCGTATACCCTTGTGTATGGTAAAGAGGCCATTCTACCCCCCAATATCATGCTACTTTCTTCCATAATAGCTCAGGAATCTAGAGGATCAGATAATGAAGTCTTGCAAATGAGGATATATGATCTCCTGAAGGCAGAAGAGTCTCGATCTAAAGCCAAAGAGCGCTTTAAACAACAACAAGAGGTAGTAAAGAGATGGTTTGATAAACACAAGGATGGAACAAAAGATTTTGAGGTGGGAGATTTGGTTCTCAAGTGGGACCACCCCCATTATGAGAAAGGAAAACACACGAAATTTCAGCAGTTGTGGGTAGGTCCTTTCCAGATTGCGGCAAAGCTTGGCCCCTCAACTTATAAATTGCAAGATTTACAGGGGTGGGAAGAGAACTTACCAGTAAATGGTTTAGTTCTCAAACCTTATTTTTCTTGAGTTTTTTTTGTGTTCGTTTATCTTGTATATAAATAATTTGACTTGGCTGTTTACTTTGAGTTTTGTAGTTCTGTTTTGTTTTAGTTTAAGTTTTGACTGATTTCAATAAAGGAGACAAACTCGCGGTTGCATGGAGAACATCAGAATTTTGGAATGATTAAAGTTCTTGGGTATAAGACTGTGTATTATTGTTTATCTAAAAGAATTTCTTCTATTTTAGCAGTTTTCTCGAGTGGCTATGAACACATTGAAGTCCTGCTTAACCCTTGTAAAATAAATCAGAATCAAAGGGTCTGGAATACTATTTTGAGGCTCCATCCATATCACATTTTAAATGTCCTAGGGAGTGACAACAAAGGGCCTATGGAAAGGCAGCAGGGTAAACATTATATTATATATAAATGATGTCCTGCCAAGAATTGAATGCCAAGAGGAAGATAAGAGTCGAAAGCTCCTATGAAAGCATTATGTATCAAAACAAATGCTGAACCATATAAGTACTAAATTGCCAAAAGTTCCTCTCCATCTGTGAGCTGAAAATTGAATACATCTCTCACACAAAAGGACACTATGGATAGAGGAGCCTGAATTAAAATTCAGAAAGAAAGGAATGTAGGAGGACTCATATGGAAAAAAAAAAGTTAAAAAGCACAAAAGGTGCAAAATGGCATGGGAATGAGGAACAAATGAATATTTCTGTTTACCATATGCTACAATCCTGTGGTGTCTAGGTTAGCAGCTACCTGAAGACAGAGGTAACAAATGAAATTCATCTTCCTGGCCTCAAAAGAGTTATCTTGACTTGAAAATCCTGGTTTCCACTTAAAATTACATACATTTGCCATTTGAGAAATCCAGATATCTGGAAGAATTCAACAGGTTCGTTTGTTGTTAGACAGTCTGTTACTCAAGAAATAATCGTCCAGAGATCTAGGTCCACCAGGTAGTCGCCAATTGTTGCAGCTGCAACTGTTTCCCCAAATTTTCAAATTTTGGACCCCCTTGTTAATTTTAGCATTGCCTAGAATCGTTTGGATCCATGAACTCTTTTTGTTTTTGCTTTAATTTCAGACTATTTTGAGGTTAACTCTTTTCCTGATTTTCGGAAAATTGCTTATGTTTGAAATTGCTATGGGTTGTGGAATTTAGAGTTTGGTTTGTTGCCCTTTGAGCTGCGATTTCTTCTTGGAAGCTTATTTCTCATGCTAGACACTGTTTTGAAGGCCATTTAAACAACGTATCAGAGCCATGTTTCCTTAGGGAGCCTCCATTATGGAATTTGAACGATGATTATTCTGCAGGAGGATAGTGACTTCTCCGTTGCCGTGTTGTATCTTTTGACTTGTTCATATTATCAGAGGTTGGTCGAAGTTGAGTTGGGATAGTTGGTCTTTGTGAAGCTACTGTTTCGGAAGTGAAACAGGTTTTCTGGACCGCTGCGAGATCTTAAGTTGTTTCAAACACTTAGTGTTTTACATTGATCTTGCACCATAGCAAAAGTTATGGTTCATATCAGAGACTGTATTCTGTTTATCTTCACCCTTGCGGCTCCCAAGCGAACTAGGTATCTGCCCTATAAGTGCTCCGCCCGTCGATACTTTGTCGGGTTTTTGTCGCTTTGTCTTTGGATCGGAGGCTCTAGTCTTTCCTCCTTCACCCTTGCGGCTGTGTAATGCACTAATTGTTCGACGTTGATGTCTTTTCGCTCGTCGACTGGGAACTTTTCCACCCAGAGTTTGGATTTAGCTCTTCCGACTCCGATAAAATTAACGGTCCCACGGATCCCGTTGCCTGTTTGAGATCTGTTGACGTGGCTATGAGTGAGACTACATGGCCGATGTTTTAATGTTTTAAGCCGTCGATAATTTTTTTCTCTTCCTGTCATTTTGTGAGTTTTAAACCCCTGTGTGGGCGACAGTGTTTTGGTACTTGTTAAGGTTTTCATGACAAGGGTGCAATATAGGGCCTCTTTTGATGACTATTCGTTATTTTGATGTAGTTTGATTGAAAAGATGCAATCCTAACTAATGATAAATGTCATTTAATTGTAGACAGACTCAAGAGACTCTTTCAGATTACTACTACGAGAAGGCATAGCTGGGAGACAAAGCAGCAGAAAGGTGGCTGAGTAGTGTTAGGCAGAGTTTGTACCGAAATCAATGGGATCTCAAGGAGGAAAAAAAAAAGACAAGGCATAATCAATGGTGACAAAATCCTAGGCTTGGAAAGATCCGTCAGTTACCGAGTGGATCTCGCTTTGTTAAGTACTCACAAGTTGAAATCTAAAAAAAAAAATGTAACGTATGAAGTGAATCATGAGTACTCACAGAAAAGACAAAATGGTGATATTAGATGGTTTTGAGGAGCCCAAAGGTCACAAGGTTGGGGAAGCCCAAGCGGTTGTTTGATTTGGTTTAAATATAGGAAAGTTAGAGTTTACAGGGGATTTTTCCCTGGAAAAACTTGTGAACTATTGTTTGTAAGAGGAACTACTTCGTTTTACAATAAGAAATTGCAAATTTTGCTTGTTGGAGAAGGTGCTATGTGGAATGTTCAAATGTGATAAATGAACGATGTTGAAGGGGAACTATTTCGTTTTCGACTGTGCTTCATTAACTGTGAGATTTTTCTAACATTATGAACCTATGTTCTTGCCTGAATGTTCTCTAGTATATTCTATGATGTTTTCCACTATGAGTAATGGAAGTTTTAACTATTGCTGAGCTATCTTGTCATGTACACTTTTATTCATGTTTATATGTTTGGTTCTAGGAATAGCTATCAGTGATTTGCCGTAACATGTGAACAGTATTACATTACTCATGATTAATATCTAGCTCTCTAGAGATAGCCTAGTTAGTATTTATTTTCTAATTGTGTGTGATTTAGATGTGAGGGAGTTTAAGATGAGAGGTAAGAACCTGTGCATCACATTGTGAACACTCCTTGCATTCTTAATCAATCTGCATGTTAGGTAGGCACTTGCATATCATACTTAAAGTCAAAAATTATATACGGTGGACTGGGCCGCAACCGGTAAAACCTTTATTTTTTTTAACTTGACCTACGATAGCCGGACCGCAAACCAGACAGATTCCCTACACCAAACAGTCACGGGCTAGTTGGGAACGTTGACTGGGGAGAATCCATTGTTGTTGTTGCCTGTTATTTTCCAGGCCTCAACAGTCGAATACACCCTTTCTCTATTAACTCCTGCAACTGCAGTTTGAGTTCCACCAATTCTGGTGCACTCATGCGGTAAGGGGCTTTGGAGGCCGGAACTGATCCTGGGGTCATTTCGATGGAAAAGTCTAGGTCTCCTTTCGGAGGTAATCCAGGTATTTCCTTGGGAAACACATCCTTGAATTCTTCAAGAACGAGGAAGTCTTATATGCATTGATCTCTATCAGACTCTACATCTTGGATGTTTACCACAAACAACTTGCAGCGCGTCCTAACACACTTCTTCACTTGTAAGGCAGAGATTTGTCTTACAAAAACTTTCTTTGGGATTCCTTAAACCTTCACTTGGTTCCCTTGGCTATCAGCACACAAGATAGAATTGTGTAGACAATCGAGCATGACATGGTGCTGTTCCAACCAGTCCATGCCGATAAGAATATTGTACGATCCTAAGGGTAGGATGTTCAGGTTTACCTTAGTAAGGAAACCATTCAGGTTTACTTCACATTCTTTAACAATTTTCGAAACCTTCCGTTTCTTACCGGTGGCTAACTATACCAGCCAAGGTTTAACATGCTTTACCTTGCCTAACTTGCATAAATCAACAATCTTAGGTGCAACATAGCTCCAACAAGCACCGGGATCAATAAGTATTGAAACAGAGGTGTTCAAGATCTTACCTTCGATCTTGATCATTGTAGCTTGATGGTCCGCCTGTCAACCATCTAATGCTACATAGATTCGCAGGGTTCCCACTATATCCTCAATGGTAGGTTCTTCTTGCAGGTTATGAAAGACTATTGTTCTTATTCTTACATTCTTGGGCATAATGCGGCCCGTTGCACTTCCAGCACTTGATCGCTAAAGGGGTAGCATTGGCTCCAGTCACCACTTGCTTATTACCATTAGGACTCATACTAGTTTTGTTGAAGTTCTTGTTCACTTGAAAGATGTTATTTTGCTTTCTATAAGGCTGCGGGTTTGACCCAGGCTTGCGGTTATCAGAAAAGTTTCTAGACTTTTCTCTGTTTCTATTCTGGTTTTCTTGCCGTAACTTCCCATGCTCATAATAGAGTCGGGCCTTGTGTAGTGTAGTATCCAGTGTCTTTGGCATGTCGAATTCAATCCTGTCCCAAAAAATAGGAGGAATACATCCTAGGAACCGTTGGATCTTCACCTTCTCTTCTTTGATATACGGTACATAATGCAGCAGATCTAGAAATCTGTTTATAAATGCATCCATATTCATGGACCCCATGCGCAGTTCATGGAACTCTTTTACCTTGCGGTCAAAGAACCTTTCTGACATGTATTTCTTGGAAAATATTTTGGAAGTTTTCCCATATCGTTTCTCACAGCTCATCTTTCTTGGTGTGCTTTAAATCTCACCACCATCTTGCTTCCTTACCATTTAGGTTGTAGATGGAAATCCTAGCCTACATCACACTTGAATAGTTATGAAACTAGAAATACTTACTCATTCCTAGCAACCATTCTTTAGCCTTTTCTCCCGTATTTACTTCACCTTCATAGGTCGGGGCTCTTATTTGTCGAGACTCCCCCTGAAGACTGTCATCATTTCTTTGCCTCTTTCTCCGTGGATAAAGTGAGTCATCACTAGCAGGATTGTGATGATCCCCTTTAGTTTCTTTAGGTGTACCTTCTTTTTTTTCTTCTCTTGGGATGCTGGCCCACTCATGGTACGGTTTCTTTTGGATCTGTTGGTGGACTGGGTAGGTTTACCTTGTGGGCTCCCTCCCGTCATCTTACGCAATAATGCTTCATTTATAGCTTGTTGTTCCTTTCTTTCATTTAGACTGTCTTCTCTGAAACTTTTCAGTTCAGCTTGAAGACTGTGCAAAGTTTTTAGCACATCAGATTTTAGCTTGACCATGAAGTTCACTTCCGAAGCGGGGGTGGTCATTTCTTGCTGACGGCTATTTTCTTCCTTAGTATTCATAAACTGAACAATGCTGTAAAAATTTTCCTGTAACACAAAAACTTTTAATAGGAGAAAAAATTTCTGTTAGTAACAAAAATTACTTATCATACTTTATTTTCTCTGCATGAATGCTTGGTGTGCCCATAAGTCTCTCAGTATTGACATTGGGCTTTGATACCACTTGTAATGTCCCCAAGAATTGAAAACATTTTTTTTTATAGGCTAGTGAAAACTACCCAAAGGGGATCATTATTACTCATGCGGAATTACATGCGCTACTTATACTTTCAATCTCTTCAGAAACTGCCCATACTGTCTTGTTAATCTCTTATCCATTCAATGATTATTAGTTCGTTTACTTCTTATGTCTTAATTCTGTTATTTAAACTATTTATACATCTTAGTTATTACTGTTGGTGAATTAATGAATTGTATAGATCATTGTTTTACTCCTGCACATGTGTACTTTGTTTATTTAATAAAAACTAACTTAACTTTGTTGATGGGAACAAAGTGGTGGAGTGGCGGGACTTGTTCTCCCATGATGATCTGAGAGGTAATGTATTACTTGGTTACGCAGGCTTACTTAGTTCAATCGAACTAAGGCACCTCTTTTATTTACTTACGCAGTTCATTACTTTGCGACGAGGTCTAGTGTAAAGTGTGTTGACCATCTTAATCCTAGAGGACCTGCTGTTAGTTGTTATGCTGCTTATCGACTTGGTTTGATAACTTGGTAAGTGTCGTTATCGTCAATGTAGCTACTATGGCTAAATTTCCTGTACACTAATTAATATTCGTTATATTTTAAATTCACTAGTTTATATGTCATTAATAACTTTTACATTCTATATATATTTTTATTATACCTATTAACATCTCTTATGTTCTTTTATTTGGCAGGCTATTATATTGGCTCAAGAGAAGACCGTGATGCTAATATAGGTAAATACATTGCCATGGTTCTTATGCTTGAGACTTGTGACAAAAAGGAGACAAGTCCTAAACTTTAAACCTAGGGTTTATATATTATTTAAAAACCTAACCTTAAGACTCACCTATGGACTAGCGCATACCATGTATGAAACCATGCTTTAACAAATTTTGTATTAATAGGAGGACTGTGCTAGTGTAGGGTGGCAAAGATATAACATATGGTTACACCATATGTTACATGGGTTTAAGCTTTTGCATGGTGAATGAAACCCACGATAATGCAACGAAGTTGAACTATGGAAGAGTGGGTTTGGAATTTTGATAGTGGTTACCAACTGGCACATTTAACGTTCTTGGTAATCATGGCAACCCCAAGCTTAGGGCTTGGCTCACGATTCAGTTTGGTCATTTTGTTAGGGTCTGTGGAGAAATGGGGTCTTGACTCTGTGCTACGAAGGAGATTACGCCCTGGAGATGAAGGTAAGATTCTTCTAGTTTCATGACTGCATTTTATGCTTGGTTTCATGGCTCTTTCGTAGTTAAACTTCTCAACCCTATCATGTTTGGTTGTGGTTGCACGTGGCAGGGTAACGATGGTGGGGTGGCTCCATACTTCGCTGTAGCTCCAATGTGTTGCAATTGAGGCCACGGTAAGCCTACTATTCAAGCTTATGCTTGTCAAATTTCAGCCCTGTGGGCAGAGATGAGTTTTGACTGGTTGTTGGTTGGAGTTTTATTGCTGTAGCGATTTCGATTTCGCCTTCAGCTTATGATTACAGACTTGGGTTTTAAATTTTTAGGCGTTATGCCATGAATCGATTCTTAGGCCATTCGGCTCTATGTAACTTCATTTTAGTTATGTAAATTGTTATTTTTGGTTTTGGGCTTTATAGCCATGGGCTGCACCATTGCTTGCAATGGTGCCATAGCCCATTGGCATGCCTGTGTAAACCTCGTTCTATGCCTTTAATGGCGATTGTGTACTAGAATTGTGATCTATATGTAAATAGATATATGTATTGTTTTTATATAATGGTAATGGTTAACTTGATATATTGTGTATACGATTTCCTTCTGCGTTTTTATTGAACACTGTATTTAAATGGAGTTGGGGTTTTAAAAGTAGAGGAATTTGCCTAATCTGATGCTCTCTGTGTAATTCCATTGATTAACTTGGACATTGTAATATTTTGACAGCGTGGGTAAAGGCCATGCTGTAAATGGTATGAGATTTTCCCATAGTGTTGTGATAGCTTGTATATTATTTGTTTATGGTATTCAGTTCTTATGTAAAATGGACTGTGGAAATCCATTGGTTGGAAAACCATAGTGGCCAATGCTTACAGTAGGGTTATATTTTAATGGACTGTGTATTAAAAATGTTATTGGTCGAGGCCATGCTGTAGCTAAGGTCTTACGACCTCACTGCTAGCGTATGCATCATTATTTATATGGCATTTGATGTGTTTGTAAATTACAGCCCGCATGCTTAGTGTATATCATGGCCTGTGTAGAGATATAAACAATGGATTTATATAAAAGATTGATTCCTGTTCAATTCGTTATGATATGGATTTTATTTGTTTTGAGAACCAGCCATAAGGTTATACAATTTGGATTTCTGTTTACTATATTGTACTATGGTTGTTATTAGTGTTTTTGCCTTGGGTTTTGAACATCCATGGGATTCGATGTCGCGACCTCTATTGGCATGAAAAGGGTTTTTAATCCCAAGAATAAAGACTAGTACAAACTTATCTAGATATTTACTGAATATGCTATTCATCACGCACATAAATTTTGCAAGTGAATTAGTCAAACCAAACGACATCACTACAAACTCGTAGTGCCCGTACCTCGTATGAAAGGCGGTCTTGGGAATATCTTCGTCTTGGATCCATACTTGATGGTACCTGGATCACAGGTCAATCTTTGAAAATATTTTGGCTCCTCCCACTTGGTCGAACAAATCATCGATCCTAGGGAGCGGGTAATGGTTCTTTATAGTCATTTTGTTCAACTGACAGTAATCAATGCACATCCGCATCGTACCGTCCTTCTTCTTTATGAACAAAATCGGTTCTCCCCAAGGGGACACACTGGGTCGGATATACCCTTTCTCTATTAAATCCTGTAACTGCAGTTTGAGTTCCACCAATTCTGGTGCACTCATTGTGTAAGGGGCTTTGGAGGCCAGAACTGATCCTGGGGTCAATTTGACGAAAAAGTATGGGTATCGTTTCGGAGGTAATCCGGGGATTTCCTCGGGAAACAAATCCTTGAATTCTTCAAGAATGAGGAAGTCTTATATGCATTGATCTCTATCAGACTCTACGTATTGAATGTTCACCACAAACAACTTGCAGCCCTTCCTAACACACTTCTTCTCTTGTAAGGCAGAGATTTGTCTTGCAGAAACTTTCTTTGGGATGCCTTGAACCTTCACTTGATTCCCTTGGTTATCAGTACACAAGATAGACTTGTGTAGACAATCGAGAATGACATGGTGCTGTTCCAACCAGTCCATGCCAATAAGAATATCGTACAATCCTAAGGGTAGGATGGTCAAGTTTACCATAGTAAGGAAACCATTCAGGTTTACTTCACATTCTTTAACAATTTCTAAAACCTTCTGTTTCTTAAAGGTGGCTAACTGTACCAGCCAAGGTTTAACATGCGTTATCTTGCCTAACATGCATAAATCAAAAATATTAGGTGCAACATAGCTCCGGCAAGCACCGAGATCAATAAGTATTGAAATAGAGGTGTTCAAGATCTTACCTTTGATCTCGACCATTGTAGCTTGATGGTCCACCTATCAGCCATCTAATGTTGCATAGATTCGTGGGGTTCCCACTATATCCTCAATGGTAGGTTCTTCTTGCAGGTTATGCAAGACTTCATTGTTCTTGTTCTTACATTCTCAGGCATAATGCGGCCCGTTGCACTTCCAGCACTTGATCACTAAAGGGGTAGCATTGGCTCCACTCGCCACTTTCTTATTACCATTAGGAGCTATTACGGAAGGCTTCATACCAGTTTTGTTGAAGTTCTTGTTCACTTGAAAGCTATTATTTTGATTTCTATAAGGTTGAGAGTTTGACCCAGGCTTGCGGTGATCAGAAAAGTTTCTAGACTTTTCTCTGTTTCAGTTCTGGTTTTCTTGCTGTAACTTCCCATGCTCATAACAGATTCTGGCCTTGTGTAGTGTAGTATCCAGTGTCTTTGGCATGTCAAATTCAATCCTGCCCCGAAAACTGGGAGGAAGACATCCTAGGAACTGCTGGATCTTCACCTTCTCTTCTTTGATATATGGTACATAATGCAACAGATTTAGAAATCTGTTTATAAATGCGTCCATAGTCATGGACCCCATGCGTAGTTCATGGAACTCTTTTACCTTACGATCAAAGAACTTTTCTGACATGTATTTTTCTTGGAAAATCTTTTGAAAGTTTTCCCAGCTTATTTTTCATAGCTCATCTTTCTTGGTGTGCTTTAAATCTCGCCACCATCTTGTTGCCTTACCATTCAGGTTGTAGATGGCAAGCCTAACCTGCATCACACTTGAATACTTATGAACCTAGAAATACTTACTCATTCCCAACAACCATTCTTCAACCTTTTCTCTCATATTTACTTCACCTTCATAGGTCAGGGCTCTTATTTTTCGAAACTGCCCCTGAAGACTGTCATCATTTCTTTGCCTCTTTCTTTGTGGAGAAAGTGAGTCATCACTAGCAGGTCTGTGATGATCCCCTTTAGTTGCTTAAGGTGTACCTTCTCTATCTGCTTCTCTTAGGCTGCTGGCCTGCTCATGGTACAGTTCTCTTTTGGATCTCTTGGTGGACTGGGTAGGTTTACCTTGTGGGCTCCCTCCCTTCATGTTACGCAATAATGCTTCATTTATAGCTTGTTGTTCCTTTCTTTCATTTAGACTGTCTTCTCTGAAACTTTTCAGTTCAGCTTGAAGACTGTGAAAAGTTTTCAGCACATCAGAGTTTATCTTGACCATGAAGTTCAAATACAGAGTGGGGGTGGTCATTTCTTCCTGCCTACTGTTTTCTTCCTTAGTATTCATAAACTGAACAATGCTGTAAAATTTTTCCTGTAACACAAAAAATTTTAATAGTAGGAAAAATTTCTGTTAGTAACAAAAATTACTTATCATACTTTAGTTTCTCTGCATGAATCCCTGGTGCGCCCATAAGTCTCTCAGTATTGACACTGGGCTCTGATACCACTTGGAATGTCCCCAAAAATTGACTTTTTTTTATAGGCTAGTGAAAAATACCCAAAGGGGATCATTATTACTCATGCGGAATTACATGCGTTACTTATATTTTCTATCTCTTCAGAAACTGCTTGTACTGTCTTGTTAATCTCTTATCCATTCAATGATTATTAGTTCGTTTACTTCTTATGTCTTAGTTTTGTTATTTAAATTATTTATACATCTTAGTTATTACTGTTGGTGAATTAATGAATTGTATAGATCATTGTTTTACTCCTGCACATGTGTACTTTGTTTTTTTAATAAAAACTAACTTAACTTTGGTGATGGGAACAAAGTGGTGGAGTGGCGGATGACGATCCTAGAGGTAATGTATTACTTGGTTACGGAGGATTACTTAGTTCAATCGAACTAAGGCACCTCTTTTATGTACTTACGCAGTTCATTACTTTGCGACGGGATCTGGTGTAAAGTATGTTGACCATCTTGATCCTAGACGACATGCTGTTAGTTGTTATGTTGCTTATCGACTTGGTTTTATAACTAATTCAATATTTATTTTTATTATTAATTTATTATATTTAGCATTAATAAAATTAATATTAAAATTATTTAAAGGATGATATTTTCTATATTTAATTTCTTATCATTTTCAAGTTATATTTCCAAGTTATAAATAAAATTTTCAAATTATGGTGATAATATATTTAATTTGTCTTCATGGAGACTAACCATCCTCATCAGCTAAAGAGGATTTCTCTTAATTGTGTTAAGTTTATAAAAATTTATAGTTTTTAGAGAGATGCACTTTAAATATAAAACATTATTCTTAATTTAAACTAATGTGTCAAATGAAATAAATATTAAATTGAAATAAATATAAATTATTATTTATATTTATAAAATGTACTTTAGTTAATTAAAAGTTTTGAAATTATTTATGTGCATATGGGAAAAGTTAAAGACAAATGAAGATCCATGTTATGTTATTTGAAGTGAAAGACTTTAACATAATATTATTAATACGTGAATCATTGCCAAATATAGAGTTGAACAATGTGATGAACTTTCAAAGACTAGATCAAAAGCATATTCTCTATGATAAGTATTGTGATGGAGTTAAAGGGATATAGAGGCGAAATGAAGAGTTGGTAAACTAAAAAGGAGGAGAGTTCCATTGAGGTCGATATTCATTTGAAGGAAAGAGCCATTTATGGAAAGAATTGAGGTCCTATAATGAGCAGATAAATAAGGGAACCTCAAGCAATCCTTCACAACCTAGAGCAAAATTGACTAAGCAAGCATTGTGCTCATTAGTCTTCATAATCCACTTATAGCTCTAGGACACATGTTGATGTAAGGATTACTGTGAAGGTGAAATATGTTATCGCAAACCCACTTATATGTTGCCGTCAAACCATTTTGATAGCTAAAGGAGAATGTATAGGCACTCTCAAAGTTTGATTTTGTCATCTATATTAAGTGGGTACTAAATGTATTGAATAATCTAATGTTTGAAGTATATTTGAGCTTACTCGACTAATTTTACTTAAAATGCGGTGTTAATTCTTCATTCTTCACTTACTAAAAGGAAACATACTGTTAAGTGAAGACACCAATCTAATCCATCAACCTTCTTGCTAATTCAACCAAAGTCAATGTAAGTTAGATACCATCAATTCCTAGATTTGGCCTTGATTATGCACAATCGAGTATAAGTTGAATTATGATTCCTATACCTGTAGACGTGCTTACAAGAATACCCAAGCTTCATCCCCACATATTTACTAACCTTGTGGACCTTGAATTATCTACTTTTAAACCATTTTTGTGTAGTAATACTGCTATAATTCTCGAGCATGAGATTCTACATAGAATTTACAATGACCACATTCGTAATTCTTTAGGTGAATTCTATAGAAAAATTTACCATCACTATGAGCTACCCATTTTCATTATTCATCCACATATGCAATCAATCTTACCATCCTACCCAAAGAGAAATGCATACAACCGATGGTAGTTGAATAGTATGCCCAATCACCCCCAAACACATTTATTAAATGTTCCAAATAGAAAAAACTCTCCTGCCAAAGTGGGAGGATATTGATCAATATGTAACTACCACAAATTATAAATTAATGAACTCTATTTAAGTGACAAATATATTGGAAATAATTTTACTTGAAGGGGTCATTCTCTTATAGATAGTTCTACCCTTTTCGTCCAAATTTTTCTCTCCCAAGGTTAAAGATGTAATTTCAAATCCGAGTTTAATTTTGGGGCATCAAAACATATATTGTTTTGATGAATTAATGTTAGGGTTATTTAATTGGGTATATTCAACAACCATTATTTCAAGTTCCCATTTCTTAGTTATTTATTGTAAATACCCCACTGAAGTAATTCATAACCACCTATTTCATTTTTCATCTCTGAAGGGTTTAAACTATCGATAATATCTCATTTATATGATGTTATATTTCCAAGCAGCTGTGTTTGATCATTCCAATTTAAAAAGGTTAAACAATTAGTCAAATATTTCACCTATGATTTAATAGATTCATGTGATGAAACAAACATTCCAAGAAGGGGAATTTAGGAATATGTTGATAGATTTATGCAATATGTAAATATGGAAATTCATGGAATTTTTGCTCCAAGGATGTTTGATGAATAAAAGAAACTCCTCCATCTATCTCCTGAAGTTAGAGTGGAATATTGGTATTTATTTGAGGATTGTGGAATTAATAGGATCTATAGTGTTGAGGCTAAACCTTACTTGCTACCTATTTTCTTAACATGTAGGAGTTTGCAATGGAATATATCAAATAGAGTTTAAATTCAAACACACAACAATTTTTTTGTCACAAATCAAAAGGTTGCATTTATATTACGTACATAAGTTTAATATTTTATGGTTAAGAATAAATATTCTTTTTCTATGATTTAATACATGATGGAAAATTTAAACTATTTTAAGGCAAAATCTTGCAAATATTTAAATAGAAGGGTAGAGGGGGA
This sequence comes from Pseudotsuga menziesii, assembly GCA_001517045.1. Classification (NCBI taxonomy): domain Eukaryota; kingdom Viridiplantae; phylum Streptophyta; class Pinopsida; order Pinales; family Pinaceae; genus Pseudotsuga; species Pseudotsuga menziesii. Next base: position 41,721 of record LPNX010218583.1, on the reverse strand, counting down.
AACCTTATTTAACTCCATTATTAAAATTAATATCTTGTGACCATCCTTTAGTGCTCTTAAAATTGACAATGAATTTCTCGTACAATTTTATCATGGAATCTCTCAAATCTAAAGGAACCTTAGCTCTTCTAATCTATTCAGAAAGTTGTTTCTAGATATCGTATCAACCTTAATATTAATTATAACCTTAATATATTTCGTAATATCTATATTAACCTCAATATTAAATGTCTATTTTAATATTGATGTTAACATTAATATTAATGTTTTAATGCGAACTTCAAATGCCCTTCATCCTCAATGAACCAAAAAAGACTGCAACCTCTTTCTAGAAACTAAAACAAAAATAAAAATTAATTTTAATATTGACTTTAATATTAATATTGATGTAATGAACATTTCTTGGACTAAGGCACACTATGAAAATTGCACATGGAAATCACTAACTAGATTTAATGAAACTTGCAATAAACATTGTAAGACTCAACCCAAACTACCACAAACTTGGTAGTAAGGTTGATTGCGGGTATAATACCATTTACTCAAATCAGATCCAATCAGATGAGATTGATCATCATTGCACTTTTCTAGAAAAGATTTCAAAACAAACAGTGAAGTGTAAGGGATTTGTACTAGTCAATTGTGTTAGAATCAATGAGGTAGGTCTGAACCAAGAAATGGAAGAGGGTTGTGATATCCCAGTTTCCTATGCACAATGTACTGGAACTTTTATATTTCAAACATCAGCGAGGCTTAAGTATAATCTAAGGCTCATAGGCACCCGAGTATATGCAAACTAAAACCTTTGCTTGTCTCTTCCCGGTAACAAGTGGTGAAGGAAATTGACTAAGGGAAGATTGCAGATCTATGGTATGGTGTTACTTATTAGCAAAATTAAGTTTATGTGGGTCTAAAATCAAATTTGGAGGCTGAAAGCTTCTCACCAAGCAAACTAGTTGTTTGGACTGCTCAAATGGGACAACTTCTCATCTTCCGAATGTTGGAATACTTAACCTATATAGAAATTAGCCTTAATCATTTATTTGATTTTTGTTGGAGCAGTAATACATCCTTAGTACATAGTTTATACCTTAAGCTAACTTCATTTTTCTAAATTGCAATGATTTCCTATGGTTAGACTTAGGAGAGTTAATTTAACAATATATCTGGTTATTTTGGCCTGTTCACACCTACAACAGGGCCCTAGTTGGTCAACACACCCCATGTGCACCCTCATTAATGCATTGGAATTCTACCTCCTTGATTTGGGGGATCCAGGTTTGACCAAGTGCACTAGTGGTGTATTTGTCCTATTTTGGCTCTCCTGGGAGCATTTATTGCCACATAGAGCCTCCCACTCACCTCTACCTTCTCACCCATGCTTCACTATGACTCATTAATGACCCATCACACTTCACCCATGTTCACGCCTTGGTTCATGGTTGTTTGGGCTGAGTTGGGTCTCCATTGGTCCACCTAGGGGGGATTGAGGTCAAATCTCACCATGACACATGTACTGATCCGGGAGGATCTAAAAAGGCCAATTTTCAAAATCATCATATTACAAAAAAAATAGTACCATGTCAAATATCTCGTCAAGCCGATTCCAACGGTGCAAATGGCGTGTCAAACGGACTCCGGATGCAAAAGATATTGGCTGAAGTGCCACGTGGCACTCCCTCAAGCTGCCACGTGGTAGTCAAAAAGTGAATTCTAATGACATGGCATGATAATGTGTCATGATTATGTGGCATGATGACATGGCATGATGATGTGGCATGCTGACATGGCATGATGATGTGGCATGCTGACATGGCATGATGATGTGGCATGATGACATGGCATGGTGATGTGGCATGATGACATAGCATGTTGATATTGCATGATGATGTGGCATGCTGACATGGCATGCTGATGTGGCATGATGACATGGCATGATGACTAGCATGCATGCATTTGTGCTTGAAATGGGTTTTAGGACATTCATGCATTTACTCATGAGAAATTGTAAAATGATTAATATTTGAAGTGAGTGGAAAAATTACTCACATATTACTCATTTATTTTATTCCTTGAGTTGTTATGAAGTTAATTCATGGTTGTAACCAAAAACAAACATGCCATATTTGTAAAGAAGTTGTAACAAGTTGGTTTATGGTTGAAAAACCAACATGCTATTTAAAAAAGGGATTTTGTTATGTAATGGATTATTGTTGGATTTTGTAAATGTCATTATGGGGAAGTAACTAAATGTGAAAACCCATGGGAATGTGGGCATGAACCATATTTTTGGTTGATGTTCTTAAAATCCAAACCAATTTGTAACTAATCCCAATTTGGAGAATCACATGTATCATGCCACCAAGAGTAGCTTCTCCTATTTAAGCACTTGTCATGTGTATTTGAGGGGAGCTCAAGTTTGGAGAGATGTAGCCCATAGAGGAAGCAAGGATCTGAGAGGCCCCATTGGGGGTCTCCATTGGAGAAGCTCATGGAGAGGCTCCAACCTTGTAGTTCTAGCTCAGAGAGCAAGCATGGCTCCATCATGTCCGAAGGTGATCCAACGTAGGAGGCAAAGAAGCAGAGTCAGTTCGAGGAGGCAACATTTCAATTTGCATTTGAAGGCAAGTAGCGACCATCTACACTCTCATCTCGAAGGACAGAGGTGAAGGGATTGGTTGGTAAGAGTGTGACTTTGGTTTTATTGATGCACTTGTCATGCAAACATATTGTCGTCTATTGAGACTATCCTGCAGAAGATCGTGTGTCATAGCTCGAGGTTCGTGGCTCGTAGAGTCAGTTGAAAGAGTGCGATTTGCAACATTATGCAAGTTTTTGATCTGCTCGAGGTTCGTGGCTCGTAGAGTCAGTTGAAAGAGTGTGATTGGATACATTGGGAAAATATCTTCATGTCCAAGTTTGGTAACTTCTCGAGACAAAGGAGGCAGGCATTTGCTTGCTTGATTTCTGCAGTCTTCGATTGAGTCCTGTAGCTTTTGCACTTATGTGACCCATCAAAGGCAGTTATGGTGCGGCTGTAGAGATGAACAGATGATGAATACTCTGCAGGTGAATCCATTGTGATGTATCTTATGTATTTTTGCATCTTTGCAATGGATTGGTCACTCTATTTTGGAGTAGGCCCAGAGATGTAGCCAGGAGATCTGGTGAACTCCGTAATCAAATCGCGTCCCTAATGTGCTTGAATGATTTTTCATTTTCACGTGGATGATTCTATGTTACACACTTATATTATGCTCATGTTCACTTGCACTAACATCAGAAAAACGATCCTATTGGTCCCGATTGTTTTGAGCGGGTTCGATGACTTTCCGGGCTCGCCCCCGGGATCAGATCAAGTGGTATCAGAGCCGGAGAGGATGAAAGGAGAAGGAAAGAAGCTCAAGCCTATTAGATATGGTCCCTTCACCATCTTGGAGAAGATCGGGATGAATGCTTTTTGCTTAGAGCTACCGCCATACATGCAGATCTACTCAGTGGTGAATGTGGAGAACTTAAAACTCTATGAGCCTCCCATGATCATGGATGAAAGGGAGAATGTCTCATTGCCATCAGTTGATGAATTTGCTCCTGAGTACATGGATGAGCTAAAGGAAGATGTCATCTTGGACAGAATAAAAAGGACTTCTCGCAGAGGTGATGTTGATTATCTTCGAGTGGGCATCAGACGCACTCATCCAAGCAAAGCCAAGTGGATCGAGAAGGAGAAAGTGAGGGAGCAATTCCCTCACCTATCTGTTGATTAGTAAAGGCTTTTGGAGGCCAAAAGATTCTCAATGGGGAGGAATGATCCAGGAGGATCCAAGAAGGCAAATTTGTTGTAACTAAGAATTCATGAGAAACATGTGAAGGGGGTCTTCTCAAGCTATATAAACCCTCTTATTCTCCATTTGCCAGGTCATGCTTTGGAGTGGAGACTTTGTAGCTAAAGGAGAGAAGGGAGATTGCGTAGCTCTGCAGGAGGAAGGTACGAGTGTTTATACTCATTTTACACCGTCTTCAGGCTTCAAAGTTGCTGGAAGAAATCTTGTTGTGTTTTGGGCAGCGGTTCTCTTCCTGACCATTGTCACGAAGGTCATGCTTTGGAGTGGAGACTTTGTAGCTAAAGGAGAGAAGGGAAATTGTGTAGCTTTGCAGGAGGAAGGTACGAGTGTTTATACTCGTTTTACACTGTCTTCAGGCTTCGGAGTTGCTGGAAGCAGTCTGGTTGTGTTTTGGGCAATGGTTCTCTTCCTGACCATTGTCGCCAAAGTCATGCTTTGGAGTGGAGAATTTGTAGCTAAAGGAGAGAAGGGAGATTGTGTAGCTCTGCAAGAGGAAGGTACGAGTGTTTATACTCGTTTTACACCGTCTTCAGGCTTCGGAGTTGCTGGAAGCAGTCTAGTTGTGTTTTGGGCAGCGGTTCTCTTCCTGACCATTGTCTCCAAGGTATCATTGTATCATTGCCATGTATTTTGCCTTATGCTGAGATTATAGATCGGCCCTCCTATTGAGAAGCAGGCCCGGAGACATAGTCCATCCTGGACGAACTCCGTTATCAACTTGTTGTCTTTATGTGCGTATTTTCTATGCTGTTTGGTTCTATTCTTATGGATTTGTGAGCTTCATTCATGCTCTTTATGCAATTCATGTTAATGCCATAGAGTAGCAAAGATCTTGTTTTCAGATCAAGTGGTATCAGAGTAGGGCTGACAAGTGTTGCAGGTTGTGGACTGTTATGAGCAAAAGTTTGCAGTGTGCGAAAATCCAAGAATTGGAAGTAGTTTGTGCAGGCACCAATGAAGCAAGAAGTAGATGAGCATACCCGCAAGAATATTTTGGGGACCAAAAGCCTTCCCAGTGGGGAGGAATGACCCGGGAGGATCTAAAAAGGCCAATTTTCAAAATCATCATATTGCAACAAAAATAGTACCATGTCTAAGATCTCATCAAGCTGATTCCAACGACGCAAACGACATGTCAAACGGACTCCGGATGCAAAAGATATTGCATTTTGAAGTTTGGCCCCAACAGGGAAAATTTTGGCTGAAGTGCCACGTGGAACTCCCTCAAGATGCCACGTGGTAGTCAAAAAGTGCATTCTAATGACATGGCATGATAATGTGGCATGATTATGTGGCATGATGATGTGGCATGCTCACATGGCATGGTGATGTGGCATGATGACATAGCATGTTGATATTGCATGATGATGTGGCATGCTGACATGGCATGCTGATGTGGCATGATGACATGGCATGGTGACATGGCATGATGAAGTGGCATTATGACTAGCATGCATGCATTTGTGCTTGAAATGAGTTTTAGGACATTCATGCATTTACTCATGAGAAATTGTAAAATGATTAATATTTGAAGTGAGTGGAAAAATTACTCACATATTGCTCATTTATTTTATTCCTTGAGTTGTTATGAAGTTAATGCATGGTTGTAACAAAAAACAAACATGCCATATTTGTAAAGAAGTTGTAACAAGTTGGTTTATGGTTGAAAAATCAACATGCTATTTAAAAAAGGGATTTTGTTATGTAATGGATTATTGTTGGATTTTGTAAATGTCATTATGGGGAAGTAACTAAATGTGAAAACCCATGGGCATGTGGGCATGAACCATATTTTTGGTTTATGTTCTTAAAAGCCAAACCAATTTATAACTAATCCCAATTTGGAGAATCACATGTACCATGCCACCAAGAGTAGCTTCTCCTATTTAAGCACTTGTCATGTGTATTTGAGGGGAGCTCAAGTTTGGAGAGATGTAGCCCATAGAGGAAGCAAGCATCTGAGAGGCCCCATTGGGGGTCTCCATTGGAGAAGCTCATGGAGAGGCTCCAACCTTGTAGTTCCAGCTTAGAGAGCAAGCATGGCTCCATCATGTCCGAAGGTGATCCAATGTAGGAGACAAAGAAGCAGAGTCAATTTGAGGAGGCAACATTTCAATTTACATTTGAAGGCAAGTAGCGACCATCTACACTCTCATCCCGAAGGACAAAGGTGAAGGGATTTGTTGGTAAGAGTGTGACTTTGGTTTTATTGATGCACTTGTCATGCAAACATATTGTCGTCTATTGAGACTATCTTGCAGAAGATCGTGTGGCGTAGCTCGAGGTTCGTGGCTCATAGAGTCAGTTGGAAGAGTGTGATTTGCAACATTATGCTAGTTTTTGATCCGCTCGAGGTTTGTGGCTCGTAGAGTCAGTTGAAAGAGTGTGATTGGCTACATGGCGAAAATATCTTCATGTCCAAGTTTGGAAACTTCTCGAGACAAAGGAGGCAGGCATTTGCTTGCTTGATTTCTGCAGTCTTCGATTGAGTCCTGTAGCTTGTGCATAGGCATATATGGTGCGGCGGTAGAGATGAATATATGATGAAGACTCTGCAGGTGAATCTCTTGTGATGTATCTTATGTATTTGTGCATCTTTGCAATGGATTGGTCACTCTATTTTGGAGTAGGCCCGGAGAAGTAGCCAGGAGATCTGGTGAACTCCGTAATCAAATCGCATCCCTAATGTGCTTGAATTATTTTTCATTTTCATGTGGATGATTCTATGTTACACATTTATATTATGCTCATGTTCACTTGCACTAATGTCAGAAAAATGATCCTATTGGTCCCGATTGTTTTGAGCGGGTTCGATGACTTTCTGGGCTCGCCCCCAGGATCAGATCATGTACAACTCCAATTGGCTTCCACAACCTCATGAATTTGTCCAATGTACTACAAATATGTATCATACAAATATTCAAGGTGTGCTATAATAATAACGGTTTGATATTATCACCTTTTACATGTGTTATTCCAGCTATTTCTGTCTCTTTGTTTTCTCTTGAATATCTTGTCAAACACTTTGATGGTGAAATTGTTCTAGATCCTAGATCTAACTTGAGATGCATTTCTCACAATTTTCTAGTTCTTAGACCATTATCATTTGGCCACCTAATGTATAGTTCGAAGTATCGTCATCACTCCGGACTATGACTTTGTCATTATTATCCTCATTATCCTTATATTCCCCTTATTCCTTGTTTCTAGGATTTAATGCACTCTCATGCATGATTTCAGGCTTGCTTGAGTCAGTTTCTATAATTTAGGATGCTACTTCAAATTAACTAGCCTCAATTTCATCACCTGAGCTAGTACGAGCTTTGATGACCACTAAAAATCAACTAAACACCTCTTATGCACCCACCATCATTAGTTATCATCAATTAAATAGCTAATACACCTTCTTGGTCCACTTATTGTAAGTTACATTCAGTTAACTTATCTGCTTCAAGAGTATTGACTAGGAACTATGTCTAGTAATGTTTTCTATGTTATCTAAGACTGCCACATGTGTGGAGTTCAACTGCCGTTTCAGACTCACGAATATATCCCTTGTACATGTATTGTAAATGGAACCTCATAGGTGAATAATAATCAGATGGAGTTTATACCAATTGAGTTTTTTTTATCTTATCTTTCTGCTTCACTATTTTCTCTCCATTATTCTGCTTTTCTATGTTGTATATCTTGTGAGGTTACATTTGATTCAATATCTTCCTATGGAAATGGTTATATGGTATCAAATCTTCCAGGTTGATCATAACTCACTTAGATTCAATTAAATTCCATATAGATCTTCAAAATTTGTTTTGCAGGTACAATCTCAACAACAAAATTTGAAAATCGCAGCCAACTTTGAATAGGTACCATGAACTCTACAGATGGTATTATAGGGCCTACCATAACTTGTTTGAAATTTCTTTTCGTTATTTTAAATTGTTTTTCCTGGAATTTGCTTTGAGTTTATGGTTTTACTTATATGTTCAGTTGAATATCGTATGTTTGCAATAACTCGTATATGTACGTACCCTCTATTTTGGGTTGATATTTCTCACTCCAAAAGATGAGACAGGTCAAGTTCCTTATATGATTTGAAATATTTCTTCGATATATCAAATGGGTCTTCGACAGATATTGGTTTCGTTTATTGTAGAAGAAGTTTTGAGTGAATTGGAAACATGACATCAATCAAGTTTTTGAGTTTTTGTTTAAACTTACATACATGATTTTATTTACAGGTTCTTGAATTTGAAGTTGTTCCTGATATTGAAGAGAAATATTGTAGAGATATCAACACAGTTTCAAATTGTTGAAAGTATCCTTGTATTGACTCCTTCTTCCTCTATTGCTTTCCATGATGCTGATATAAATTAAGAAGGCATTTCGACTACTCTTGTTGATGAAGAACTGAAAAATATGACATAAATATCAACATAGTTTTAAATTGTTGAAAGTCTCCTTGTAGTGATTCCTTCTTCATTTCTTGCTTCCCATGAAGATGATACATGAAGAAGACTTTTGAATTGCTTGTTATAAAGAAGAACTCAACTAACTCCATCTCCCTCTATTCTGAAATCATTCTTCTAAATTGAACCTTGAATATAATAAGTTAATTTTTATTAGTCCTATGCATACTTTACTAGATGATGAAGCACTATTTGATCAATAGGATGTTTTAGAGGATAGACCACATTTTGTAGTTCTTGGTTGCACCCTCAATGTCAATGTAACATTGGTTCCTATGTATTCCTCTATGTTCACTCGCCCACTTCATTCAATATTTACTGAATTAGGTGGACACAACCATTCACTTGGAGTTGATTATACTTTATTTGGATCACATCTCATTTGGACCTGATCTCGGGAAGTTCATGTCTAGTGAGCAGCTTCATTTGCATGCAGACTATGGAGAGATCTAGTACATGATCCATACATGAGAGCAATAACATCAAAATAAGATAGTAATTAACCATTTAAAAAATTAAAATAGAATGAGAAATATGGTCAACTAACATAAAAATAAAGAAGTAGTTGTTTCGAGGATAAAAATCAATTATGAAAATATTAATTGACTATATTTAAGAAAGTAGGGTCAAACAACATTTAAATATTGAAAATATGGTAAGATAACATTGAAGTATTGAAGTAGTTGTATGGAAAATGATAATCAATTAGGACAACATTAATTTAATAATATGAATACATTGGGTTATCCCTTTTATTCTTAAGTATAATACTAAAATATTATTAAAAATGAAACTAATTCAATATTATGTTTATTATTAATTTATTTTCTTTACCATTATTTAAAATAATATTTTTTTTTTAAATTTAATTTGTTACTATTTTCAAGTTATATTTCCAAATTTTAAATAAAATTTTCAAGTTATGGTGATAATATATTTAATTTGTCACCATCCTCATCACCTTGAGAGGATTTCTAGACTTAATTGTGTTAGTGTTATAACATTTATAATTTTTAGAGAGACACACTCTAAATATTAAATATTATTCTTAATTTAAATTAATATGTGAAATGAAAATAAATATTAAATTGAAATAAGTATAAATTAATTATTTATATTGTTAAAGTGTACTTTACTTAATTAAAGGTTTTGAAAATTATTTGTGTGCATATGGGAAAAGTTAAAGACAAATAAAGATCCAAGTTATGTTATTTGAAGTGAAAGTATTTAACATAAGATTAATAATAAGGGAAACTTTGACAAATATGGAGTTCAAGAGTAACTGATTTATTAGCTTAAAAACCTCAAAGTGATATATCAAGTGTTAAAAACCTCCCTATGGTTCCTGTTTCCCAAGTTAGAGGTATATGATAGTATCAAGAAAGCATTAGTGGTGTTATAAGGAATTATTATTTGAATTGGATTCCTAAAAGCTTATTTTAAGTGACACAGGTTGGGTTTCCTCCATTAACAAAGTCCATGACGCCATGATCCATCCTTGCAGCTAAAAACCTTCTAATGGTGCGAGTATTTGCACTCATAGACAAATATTCCAGAAGTAAATTATGTGTGGTGGTTTTGAGGTTTTGTTAATGGATTTTGAGCCAAAGGAGCTATTTTTTTGGCCTAATTCTTGAGTTTCATTGCTTAATCTTGTTCCAAACATTTAGATCATTACCTAGTTCACCAAAAATAGTGATGCACGAAAAAATAAAGTTGCACAAAAATATGTATAATTTACACAATTATTACAACTGCACGATTTCTCTACACTTTATTATGTCCACCATTGCCACCTTTTCACACATTTCCAAATACCATGACCTTCATCATCGATACAAGGATATCCTTCAAACCTGTTATCAACTTTTTAACCATCACTAAATTTTATCTGTATGTAACTAAATCCAAAGCACCAAACTACAAGAATTCCAGATTCTATCAGTTGCAACACCAATTTGATTGTTGTGTGACTTCGACTCGTCTCTACCAAACTTTGCAGGCTTGTGTCCAAAGGATTCTGGAGTTCACTCCGATCCCTATTTCTTCACAAGTAATATATTACAGGATGATGAAATTATTGCTCAAGAAATCCCTATTTATCCATTAGTTCCTAATTCCCCTCCCCCATAAAGGCCTTTAATCCCTTAACTAAACCAGAATCCTGAAGTTCTGTTGCACCTGCAACAATTTTCCCAAAATTCAAAAAAATTTCGAGACCCTCCTTTAACTCATTTTGGCTTGACTTTTGAGTTTTGGTATTCCGCAGAAAGAATATTTTTATGCCAAATGTTCACTAGTTTTAAGTTTTACCTTGCTGTCGAAAGTGTTTTGATGTTCAAATCGGAAGTTTAGTCACCTGGGCGCCTACCATTGTGGAGGAGTAATAAGTAGCCAGCTCTGATTGTTTTCTCCGTTGCCTTTACTCGCTTATTTGTCTTAATCGATTGTCGGTTGGAATCCTGTCAGGACATATTGTCTCTATGTTTCCCGTGGTTGCGGATATCACATCACATTAACTTTTTCGACCTCGCCGTTTTGTTTCGTTGATCTTTGATTTTTCGGCGTCTGTCGTTACGGATTTGAGAAGCGTTGTCTTTCCGGTGGTTTGATTTTACTTTTCCGTGGAACCGAGGTTTCTTGGTTTAAGTTATGTTGGTTTTTTCTTCGATTGTGCTAATTTGCGGAACTCGATGTCTATTATGTTTCCGCCGTTGCGGCTCTTCATCCTTCTATCCTTCCGACGTTTAATATTGCGAGCTCCGATGCAAATATTGTGGGTTTCTCTTCGATGCCTCGGCGTTTCTCCCAACTGTTTCATCGCCCAACGTTACGGGAGGCAATGTTGTTACGCTCTCCGATCCCTTGTTGTTTACCCCCGGATGATCTTTTCCCGCTGAGTATAGTTGACCAAGGATATATATATATATATATTGGGTCGGGTAGTTAATTATTTTATTGTTATTTTTGGACTATCTCTGCACTATCGTTTTCGCTCGAGCTAACTAGGACCCTCGCTGTCGGTACCCTCATTCCTAGGTGGCTTCGCCGTGGAGACTCAACGGTTTTACTCCCGCTAGTCATGCAGCAGTGCCAAGTAGGCCTTTGTACTCATTATCCCATTCTGTTTGACTGGACGAGTTTATTTCTTGTTTCCGCGGTTAGGGTTTTCTCTCAATTTCCCGTCGTAATGTGTATATATGCGGAGGCGAGTATTGTGACTGTTAGTAGAAGAGTTTTTGTAGCCTACGGAGTATTTTTCCTCTACGGCCATTATGGTCTTTTACCCTGCACTCGATGGTTGGGGAAACCGGTGCAGACGGCCGTTACGCTGTTTGCACCAGTTTGCCCCATTTTATGTTTGGTCATTCGGGGAAGATTTTCAAGGATTCCCTGGGGAATGTCGAAATTTTTCCACTGGTCTGGTCACCCGCGTCTTTCAAACCAAGACCTCGTCATTGTTTTTAGTTCACTGTTTAGAGTGACCCGGTTCACGGTCGAATTTGAACCCGAACTAGTCTGGGATAGTATAGCATCGCCCAGTCTAAGATGGACCGTAGAATGCACATATACCGTATTATCTCTTAAAGTGTTCTCTTTGAGTTGCTGAAGTAAGTGCCTCCGGTGTTCTTCGTAACGTCGTGGTCATGGCGCCCACAGAAAGCCCAAAATTGTTTTATTTGTGACGTAGACCTTGTTTTCCCACACTCGAGCTTTGTTGGACTAAGTTGGTTCCAGTTTTTCGGGCAGGAGCATTTGTTGAATGAATTTTGCTAAATTTTTATTCATTGCAGTCATGTTTAATGCAGACGAGGTAAAACCTTTATATTATTATCTTAATCTTTAAAATCGTCTGAAAAATACCTAGCAAAACCTAAATACCTTTTTGTACATGACAGGGAAATTCATCGGAACTTAAAATGTCTAAGTGTCAAAAGAAGAAGGCTCCCGCAGTCGAAGAAGAACTCGACGTCAAAGTCATTACCAGAGTGGAATATATTTATGAAGACACCAAATGCATAACTGGTGTAGAGACAAAATATCAGTGGGGAGAAATCTACATATTGATTACGCCCTGAGAGGTGCCTGACATAGGCTTTGAGGAAGAAAACATCTATGTCAACATAGAGAGGTCTGCATTAATGAAGATTGCTACGAGACCTGAACTCTTTCCATGCTCTAAAGTGATTGGGTGGATTCTTCCCAGGGCATATGTGACCACCATGATTCTGGAGAATGTTGATAAATGGGGTTATGCTGCCTATAGCCCTGGATATGTAGCCCTGGCCTACCACTTACCAGAAGCACAAACATATCTAACTGAAGAATGGCTAAAAAGCATTAGGATGGATCTCGTTGAGATGCTCAAAAGGATGCTCATGCTTGGAAAAAAATTTAGAACCAGGCCAACTGGAGAATATGACACCGCAAGCCTAAGAACCCCTTACAGGTTCATTGCCTTGATGCTTAATAGGATTTTTGGGAGAGCTCATGGAAAAAGCTTCAAATTGGAGTGGGTGCCGATAATATTTTATGTTGCAACACAGGGGACCATTTTCAATTGGGCTAATATTGTGTCCAATAACCTCTCGGTCTACATGGCATCAACATTAGGAGGGGTGTCCCAAAAGAAATCGGAGTTCTATATGAGCTCCATACTGATTGATTGCATACTATGCAATCAACCCTTCCCTAACCTGAGATGCATCTGGGACAGGGAAAGATCACCCATTTACTCAGTATACAAGCCACTATGGGCCCATAGATACCACAGTCACTATAGGGAGGTGTGTGAACATTTCATTATGCCATTATATACCCTTATTTTCTTAAAAGAATGTGACTGCATGTCGGAGGAGGCATTGCAGGTGATTGAAGAGTATGCTGATTATTACTTGACTGAGGATGGGCTCTATTTCAGAATGTTTGGAGCTCTAGAGCACCCTCACTACTGCCGAAGTATGCCACAGACTATGTAATTCACAAAGAGGCAGTCAGGCAAGTATTTCTAGATGGCATAGGAAGTTTCTTATTCGAACATAAGAAGGCATCATTCCCACCTTTGCCTTTCAGATTAGGGAGTTACAAATTTACTAGAGTGAAGAAGGACGATGAATTCGTGGAGGAATTGGAGAAGTTCCATTTTGGGGAAATGCCGTTCCAAAGGAATGACCCCCATAATAAAGTTGTAGAGCACTGCAAAGAGGCTAATGTCCATTTTGAGTACACCAGCCACTGGGACAGAGAAGAGTCCATTTTTCGTAGTGCAATAAACATGACGGCCTTAAGGAAAAGATTTAAAAATAAAATTACCACCAAAGGTGGGAAGGGACAGGACGAGTAGACAAAGGCCGAGGAAGAGGAAACCAGGAAAAGAAATGAAGAAGCTCAAAGATTAGCCCAAGAAGCCACAGGATGGCTAAAGGGAGAGGAGGAGGAGAAAAGAAGAGCTGCACAAGAGGCAGCTAGAAAGGTAGAAGAAGATGCCAAGCTCGAAGAAGAATAAAGAAAAAGGAAGTTAGATGAGGAGCTGAAGAAGCAGGAGGTAGAGAAGATGAAGCTGACCCAAACAACGACAGAACAATCAGCCCCTGACGTAGTAGACATTCAGGCCCAGGACGTGGAAAACCCCGACATTCAAGATCCTGAAGTACCTGTTGTTAGCACACCAGGATAGTCTATGGTCCCCACCCTTAGACTAATCCCCTTTGAACAGAAGAAAGGGGAAGAGGTACCTGATTTTAATACTATCTTTTATGATAAAGAGAAGAAAAGGATAGTAAAGAGAATCGAGAGGAAGGTTGAGACCGAGGGGCTGTCTGGTAAGCTGATAAACGATACAACCATTGTATACGGGACAGACAGAGACCCCAAGTTCACTATCAGAGCAGGAGCTGCATTAATCCATGCTTCAGAAGACAATGTAGATAAAATAATGACAGATCTGGAGCAGTCTAAGAAGTCTTCTTCTCAACTAAAAGATAGCCTGAGAAAGGAAAGAGAAGAAAACAATAAGTTAAAGAGAAAATTTTAAGACATTCAAAAGGAAATCAAGTCTTCAAAGGCTGAAATTCAGGTCCTCCAAATAGAGAATATCTATGGAGACCTCCCAAGAGTGTCTGGAGAAGGTACAACAAGAATATCAAGGGTTGAGGGCAGAGAAGGAACAACTGCTAGATAGGATAAAGGATCTAGAGTTGAAGAAGACTACCTCGGAGGCGAATGAGAGGCAATCTCAAGAGCAGGAGGCAAAAATTCAAGAGCAGATTACCTTGGTGACAACAGCTTTAGAGGAAGCCAAAGAACAACAGGTTAGTCTCCAACCTTTAAAAGAACATGTGTTGGCACAGAGAGCCAAAATGCTTCAGCTGTAGATATCTATATAGGAGGAAAGATGCAGGGTTTTGCAGATAGACAACTGGTTGGAGGAGATTTTGGAGACCTCCTTATATTTTGTTGACAGATCTCAGGACATATTAGAAGTCCTGACAGCAAGGATGGCAAGACTAGAAACCAATGAAGAAGCTCCTGCAGAGTTACCCTCAAAGGATCAACATGCCCTTAGGCAGGACTACGACTTATTGGAATTTTCCATCAACATAGCCGAGGAGTTCAAGAAGGATGTTAGAAAGACTAAAGGGACATGCACATAATTCTTTAGAAGACTTCTGATTACTTATAACCGATGCCAGGTAGAGGCTGAACAAAGAATAAATGCTTTTCTGGACCACAGCCTATTTGTGAAAATTTTGTAGAAAAGGTACGAAGAGGATGAAAGAAGAATACAACACATTAAGGCTTTAGATGAACAGACCTTAAGGAACGAGGTAAATCATTCCGCAGTCAGTGTGCAGCTATTAGAAGATCAGTTTCGCCTGAGTGCATCCAGAATTGAAGCCATCAAGAACCAGGCTGCAAAATTTGAGATAAATATTGAATTCTTGGAACCTTCTGAATTTGAGAGTATCGCTTCAGAGGCTTCAGCATGGAAGAAATTTCTAAATAATCCCATGGGGCCCTCTTCATGAATATTTTTTCACTTTTGCCATATGATTTTGTAATTTTTGTAAACACTTAATGAAAGTAAATTTTGGGAGACGAAGAGTTGGGGAAGCCCAAGAGTTATTTGTGGGCAGCCCAACAGTCTTATTCTTTTGTATAAATATAGAGGACTTAGAGAAAGAAAGGACTTTTTCCCAGTTAGATTAGTGAAGAGATATTGTAAGAAGAACTATTTCCTTTTGCAATAAAGAATTACTGTTTTGCCTGTCGGAGAAAGTTTGGTGGGATGTTCAAATGTTATGCTATGGATTGGTTGAAGATGAACTGTCTCGTTTTTGGATTTTTGTCCACTAATTGTGAGATTGTTCTGACTCTTAGGACCTATGTTCTTGTTTGAATGATTTCTGGTTTATTCTGTGAAATTACCACCATGAGTAATGAATACTGTTCATAAGCAATTGGCTATCTGATTGTTTAAATATCTTTAATTGTTCATGTGTTTTTGGGAAAAAATACCAGCTATCTGTAATTTCTCTTTATAATGCATACACAATAAACATTACTCATTAATCGGTTACAAATTGGCTCCCTGGGGATAGGTAGGTAGTTAGATTTACTTTGTGTGTGATTTAGATGCTTGAGAGTTTTAAGACGAGAGGTAAGAACCTGCGCATCACATTGTGAATACTGCTGGCATTCTTTAAGTCTGCATGTTAAATAGGCACTTGTATATCATACTTTAAGGAAAAAAATACAAAAATATATATTGTGGATCGAGCCGCAACCGATAAAACCTTTTATTTTTGTTACTTGAACTACGGTAGCCGGACCGCAAACCGGTAGGATTCCCTACACCAAATAGTCACGGGATAATTGGGAACGTTGACTGGGGAGAATCCCTTGCTATTGTCACCTGCGAATTTCCAGGCCTTAAGAGTTTCTGGCGCTAGAAGGAGGGCCACCAGTGCATGGCTGGCTGAGGAAACCCATTTTCCCGAGAGTACCCCACCAGCGATATTTTGGAAGCTTTTGTCCTGACCCAAGTACTTATATTGGAAGACTAAGTGGTGCTTAGAGTTTGGACGAACTTGTAGAAGCAGACTTACAGGAGTTGGTTCCACCTTGGAAGCAAGTAATCCCGATTTCACCTTACGGTGCTCCTTATTCAGGATCTTGTGCTTTCACCTCTGCTCATGACTAGTATAAATGTGAATCAGCCCAACCCATCGCTGGCTTGGAAATCCAGATCACCTTTGAACCTAACACCTCCATTGCATAACCTACCTCAAGCTTTTGAGAAGTTGCTGCCTAAGTTTGATCCTGATGAGAAGGTTGCCGTAGATGACCACTTTCAAAGCTTCTATTTGGCAATAGAAGGGTTAAGGGCTGGGGAATATGAAGATGTGGTTTGTAGACTTTTCCCACATACTCTTAAAGGCACAACAACATCATGGTATTTTGGTTTGCCTGCAAACTATATCCTCGATTGGGACACCTTTGAAAGGATTTTCAGAAGTAAATATGCAACCCAAAAGATGCATGCATCGCTAATGAAAGGTCTGGGTGTTTTAAAAAAAAAGAATGAGAAGGTACATCATTTCACTCAAAGATTTTCAACTTACCTCAAGAACTTCTCTGAAACTGACAGACCCTCAGATAAGGTCCTAATTGAATATTATACCTCAGCTCTGGGACCTGAGTTGGCCATGTTTTCCAAAATGAAGGTCAAACCTACGCTAGCAGAGACTTATGAAGAGGCAGAAAGAGTAGAGGCTGAAAAGGAAAGTATAGAAGATTATCTCGAGCTACCCGGAGAAAAAACTGTCGGGAGAAGATCCTTCTTGCTGTCTAAACCTAAGGAGAGCAATCACATGATTTTGAGGGAACGCTAAAAATGATTCAAAAACTCTCCAACAGAATAATAGATCTGGAGAAAGAAAGGGAAGTTCAGAAAACTTATAAGCCCTACTACAAAAAAAAGGAGGATAACAACCAATTGAAGACCCCTTCGCCTAATTCAGCATCAATGAATCTGACAGAGGTAGGGATGGACAGTTTCTGCACTTTTCACCAACAACCCAATTCTACAAAGAATTGTCCTCAATGGCTAAATTCAATGACATTGGTAATGAATCAGCTTTTGGACTCTAAATTGACTAAGGACAGTGGCAAAGAGAAAAAGATTTTTTAGACCATAGAAAGACAGGATAATGATACCATGTTTTTATGGGATTGTGTAAAGATGTTTGATACAAAAAAGGGTACTTCTAAATCTGAGAACATACCAACAACAACAAAAGACATGGATCTGATAATTAAAGACAATGCAACAATTTCAAAGATTAATAAGTTGCAAAAGAATGTCAAGAGACAGTTAAATGACAATATTGAAGATAAAGTACCCAAAGTTACTACTATCAACCAGGAAATAGAGCAAATCAATGAGCATGCCAAACTTATGGAAGGACAAGTAGATGTTAACAAAGGAAACACTGAAAAGACTAAGGAGCCTAAAAAAGAAATACCCATTGAAAACCAACCGGGGGAGGAAGACGCCGAACCAAGTTGGGAAGAAAAAGCTAAAACCCCACCTTTCCTTTTGACTCTAGAAGTGCTGAATCATAATGTGCATAATTGCTTGGTAGATTCTGGATCATCGGTAAACGTTATGCCACTTGTAGTATGCAAAAAGATTAATGGGAAGCCCAAGCCCATAGCCTGGGAAGTAGTTCAACTAGACAGAACAGGTGTCAAAGTAGTGGGGGAGATGAAGAATGTTCTCATTCATTTGTCTGCAAATAACACGATATGTCAATTTATTGATATTATGGTGGCTAACATACTGGATGGATATGGGCTTATTCTGAATCGAGATTGGTCTGCTAGGATAAAGAGGTATTTTGCCTCAGACTGGTCTCGTTTATGGTTACCTCATAAGGGTACCCCAAAACAGATCAAAATTTCAAGAGAACCATACATGAAACACACTGTCACTAAGTTGGGAGAAGGAAATGAATCTGCTAATTCTATTCTGGGAAATTATCTAACGGAGCTTGAACTAAGATATCATGCCTCGGAAAAAACCAGCTCTATGATTGATACTCAGCCTGATCTCCTTGAATTTCCTCAGGTTGATAAGGATGACTGTAGATCAGTAGACATGGTTTCGATTTCAAAAATAGTACAATTAGACCATGGATAGGTATTTTTGTCTGCAATACAGCCTAGCCCCTTGACTCATTAGATTGAAGGATTTTTAGGAGTGGGCACACAAGTTTCTTTTTCTTTAATATTTTGTACATGAATAAATTGATGCTTTTTTGTTTTGGTTTAATGCTTTGTTTTTAGTTATTTTGGTTTTCAATAAAGAGGCAAACTTTTGGTTGCATGGGAAACATCAGGGTTCTTAATTAATTGAAATCTTGAGGAAAATACTGTGCGTTTTAAATAATAGAATGTCTTCTAGTAGGAAGTGTTCCTAATTGGCCATGCATTCATTGAATCTCTACTTAACCCCTGTAAATAACTCAAAATTAAGAGGCCTGGAATACTATTTCGAGGCTCCATCCATTTCACATCTAAGATGTCTTAGGGAGTGATGGAAAAGGGCCCACAGAGAGGAAGCAAGGTAAATAGTTTACTATATATAAATGATCCCATGCCATGATTTCAGAAAGCCTAAAGGCGGTTAAGAGTAAAAAAAAAAAAACTCAAAGAAGCAAGACATATCAAAGCAAAGTATCAGAAACATGAATTTCAAATTGCCAAAAGTTCTTCTCCGTCTGTGAGCTGAAAAGTAAATTCTTCTCTCACACAAAAGGACACCATGGATAGAGGAGCCTGAATAAAATTCAGAAAGAAAGGTAGATGGAGGACTCAAAAGAACAAAAGTTCAAACGACACAAAAGTGCAATTGGCATGGGAATGAGGAACAAAGGAATAGTTTTGTTTACCATATGTTACGATCCTGTGGTGTCCAAGCTAGAAACTACCTAAAGACAGAGGTAAAATAAATCTCACTTATTAGGCCTCAAAAGAGTTATCCGGACTTTCAAATATTTTGAGTGTTCCCATTCTCCAAAGAATGGACTGCTGCTCGATGATTTAAAGGCATGGGTTTTCTAGCTTAGGAATGCAAACATCTAGAAGATTTCAACTTTTGAGCTAGAAAGTCTTTTACTGGGAAAAAGTTAAGTCAAAAATCTGGGGTTCACTAGGTAGTTGCCAATTGTTGCAGCTGCAACAATTTTCCCAAAATTCAAAAAAATTTCGGGACCCTCCTTTAACTCATTTTGGCTTGACTTTTGAGTTTTGGTATTCCGCAGAAAGAATATTTTTATGCCAAATGTTCACTACTTGTTTTAAGTTTTACCTTGCCGTCGGAAGTGTTTTGATGTTCAAATCGGAAGTTTAGTCACCTACATGCCCGCCATTGCGGAAGAGTAATAAGAAGCCAGCTCCGATTGTTTTCTCCATTGCCTTTACTCGCTTATTTGTCCTAATCGACTGTCGGTTGGAATCCCGTTGGGACATATTGTCTCTACGTTTCCCACAGTTGCAGATAGCGCATCACATTAACTTTTTTGACCCCGCCGTTTTGTTTCGTTGATCTTTGAGTTTTCGACATCCGTCGTTGCGGTTTTGAGAAGCGTTGTCTTTCCGGTGGTTTGATTTTACTTTTCCATGGAACCGAGGTTTCTTGGTTTAAGTTATGTTGGTTTTTTCTTCGATTGTGCCAATTTACGGAACTTGATGTCTTTTATGTTTCCGCCGTTGCGGCTCTTCATCCTTCTATCGTTCCGACGTTTAATATTGCGAGCTCCGATGCAAATATCGTGGGTTTCTCTCTGATGCCTCGGTGTTTCTCCCAATTGTTTCATCACCCGACGTTATGGGAGGCAATGTTGTTACACTCTTTGATCCCTTGTTGTTTACCACCCGATGATATTTTCCCGCTGAGTATAGTTGACCAAGGATATATATATATTGGGTTGGGTAGTTGATTATTTTATTGTTATTTTTGGAGTGTCTCAGCGCTATCATTTTTGCTCGAGCTAACCAGGACCCTTGCTGTCGGTACCCTTGTTCCTAGGTGGATCCGCCGTGGAGACTCAACGGTTTTCCTCCCGCCAGTTGTGCAGCAGTTCCAGGTAGGCATTTGTACTCATTATCCCATTCCATTTGACTAGACGAGTTTATTTCTTGTTTCCGCGGTTAGGTTTTTCACTCAGTTTCCCATCGTAACGTGTATATATGCGGAGGTGAGTATTGTGACTGTTAGTAGAAGAGTTTTTGTAGCCTACGGAGTATTTTTCCTCTGCAGCTGTTATGGTCTTTTACCCTGCACTCGATGGTTGGGGAAACCGGTGCAAATGACTGTTACGTTGTCTGCACCAGTTTTCCCCATTTTATGTTTGGTCTTTCGGGGAATATTTTCAGGGCTTCTCTGGGGAATGTCGAAATTTTTCCACTGGTCTGGTCACCTGCATCTTTCAAACCAAGACCTCATCGTTGTTTTCAGTTCATTGTTTAGAGTGACCCAGTTCACGGTCAAATTCGAACCCGAACCAGTCTGGGATAGTATAGCGTCACCCAGTGTAAGATGGACTGTAGAATGCACATATACAGTACTATCTCCTGAAGTGTTCTCTTTTGAGTTGCTGAAGTAAGTGCCTCTGGTGTTTCGCGTAACATCGTGGTCATGGCGCCCACAGAAAGCCCAAAATTGTTTTATTTGTGACGTAGACCTTGTTTTCCCACACTCGAGCTTTGTTGGACTAAGTTGGTTCCAGTTTTTTGGGCAGGAGCATTTGTTGAATGAATTTTGCTAAATTTTTATTCATTGCAGTCATGTTTAACGCAGAGGAGGTAAAACCTTTATATTATTATCTTAATATTTAAAATCATCCGAAAAATACCTAGCGGAACCTAAATACCTTTTTGCACATGACAGGGAAATTCATCGGAACTTAAAATGTCTAGGCGTCAAAAGAAGAAGGCTCCCGTAGACGAAGAAGAACCCGACGTCGAAGTCATTACCAGAGTGGAATATATTTATGAAGACACCAAATGCATAATTGGTGTAGAGCTAGAATATCAATGGGGAGAAATCTACAGATTGATTACGCTCCGAGAGGTGCCTGACATAGGATTTGAGGAAGAAAACATCTATGTCAACATAGAGAGGTTTGCATTAATGAAGATTTCTATGAGACCTGAACTCTTTCCATGCTCTGAAGTGATTGGGTGGATTCTGCCCAGGGCATATGTGACCACCATGATTCTGGAGAATGTTGATAAACAGGGTTATGCTACCTATAGCCCTGGATATGTAGCCCTATCCTACCACTTGCCAGAAGCACAAACATATCTAACTGAAGACTGGCTGAAAAGCATCAGGATGGATCTCGTTGAGATGCTCAAAAGGATGCTCATGCTTGGAAAAAACTTTAGAACCAGGCCAACTGGATAATATGACACCGCAAGCCTAAGAACCCCTTATAGGTTCATTGCCTTGATGCTTAATAGGATTTTTGGGAGAGCTCATGGAAAAAGCTTCAAATTGGAGTGGGTGCCGATAATCTTTTATGTTGCAACATAGGGGACCATTTTCAATTGGGCTAATATTGTGTCCAATAGCCTCTCGGCCTGCATGGCATCAGCATTAGGAGGGGTGTCCCAAAAGAAATCATAGTTCTATATGAGCTCCATACTGATTGATTGCATACTATGCAATCAACCCTTCCCTAACCTGAGATGCATCTGTGATAGGGAAAGATCACCCATTTACTCAGTATACAAGCCACCGTGGGCCCATAAATACCACAGTCACTACAGGGAGGTGTGTGAACATTTCATTATGCCATTATATACCCTTATTTTCTTAAAAGAATGTGACTGCATGTCGGAGGAGGCATTGCAGGTGATTGAAGAGTATGCTGATTATTACTTGACTGAGGATGGGCTCTATTTCAGAATGTTTGGAGGCTCTAGAGCACCCTCACTACTGCCGAAGTATGCCACAGACTATGTAATCTACAAAGAGGCAGTCAGGCAAGTATTTCTAGATGGCATAGGAAGTTTCTTATTCGAACATAAGAAGGCAGCATACCCACCTTTGCCTTTTAGATTAGGGAGTTACAAATTTACTAGAGTGAAGAAGGGCGATGAATTCGTGGAGGAATTGGAGAAGTTCCATTTTGGGGAAATTCCGTTCCATAGGAATGACTCCCGTAATAAAGTTGCAGAGCACTGCAAAGAGGCTAATGTCCATTTTGAGTACACCAGCCATTGGGACATAGAAGAGTCCATTTTTCGTAGTGCAATAAACATGACGGCCTTAAGGAAAAGATTTAAAAAGAAAATTACCACCAAAGGTGGGAAGGGACAGGACGAGTAGATAAAGGCCGAGGAAGAGGAAACCAGGAAAAGAAACGAAGAATCTCAAAGATTAGCCCAAGAAGCTGAAGGATGGCTAAAGGGACAGGAGGAGGAGAAAAGAAGAGCTGCAAGAGAGGCAACCAGAAAGGAAGAAGAAGCTGCCAAGCTCGAAGAAGAAGAAAGAAAAAGGAATTTAGATGAGGAGCTAAAGAAGCAGGAGGCAGAGAAGATGAAGCTGACCCAAACAACGACAAAACAATCAGCCCCTGACGTAGCAGACATTCAGGCCTAGGACATGGAAAACCCCGAAATTCAAGATCCTGAAGTACCTGCTGTCAGCACACCAGGACAGTTTATGGTCCCTACCCTTAGACTAATCCCCTTTGAAAAGAAGAAAGGGGAAGAGGTACCTGATTTTAATACTATCTTTTATGATAAAGAGAAGAAAATGATAGTGAAGAGAACCGATAGGAAGGTTGAGACCGGGGGGCTGTCTGGTAAGATGATAAATGATACAACCATTGTATACGGGACAGATAGAGACACCAGGTTCACTATCAGAGTGGGAGCTGCATTAATCCATGCTTCAGAAGACAATGTAGATAAAATAATGACAGATCTAGAGCAGTCTAAGAAGTTTTCTTCTCAACTAAAAGATACCCTGAGAAAGGAAAGAGAAGAAAACAATAAGTTAAAGAGAAAATTTGAATACATACAAAAGGAAATCAAGTCTTCAAAGGCTGAAATTCAGGTCCTCCAAATAGAGAGAAGATCTATGGAGACCGCCAAAGAGTGTCTGGAGAAGGTACACTAGGAATATCAAGGGTTGAGGGCAGAGAAGGAACAACTGCTAGATAGGATAAAGGATCTAGAGTTGCAGAAGACTACCTCGGAGGCGAATGAGAGGCAATCTCAAGAGCAGGAGGAAAAACTTCAAGAGCAGATTACCTCGCTGACAACAGCTTTAGAGGAATCCAAAGAACAACAGGTTAGTCTCCAACCTTTCAAAGAACATGTGCTGGCACAGAGAGCCAAAATGCTTCAGCTGCAGGTATCTATAGAGGAGGAAAGATGCAGGGTTTTGCAGATAGACAGCCAGTTGGAGGATATTTTGGAGACCTCCTCATATTTTGTTGATAGATCTCAGGACATCCTATAAGTCCTGACAGCAATGATGGCAAGACTAGAAACCAATGAAGAAGCTCCTGCAGAGTTACCCTCAAAGGATCAATAGGCCCTTAGGCAGGACTACGACTTATTGGAATTTTCCATCAACACAGCCGAGGAGTTCAAGAAGGCTGTTAGAAAGACTAAAGGGACATGTACATAATTCTTTAGAAGACTTCTGATTACTTATAACCGATGCCAGGTAGAGGCTGAACAAAGAATAGATGCTTTTTCGGACCACAGCCTGTTTGTGGAAATTTTGCAGAAAAGGTACCAAGAGGATGAAAGAAGAATACAGCACATTAAGGCTTTAGATGAACAGACCTTAAGGAACGAGGTAAATCATTCCGTGGTCAGTGTGCAGCTATTAGAAGATCAGTTTCGCCTGAGTGCAGCCAGAATCGAAGCCATCAAGAACCAGGATGCAAAATTCAAGATAAATATTCGATTCTTGGAACCTTCTGAATTTGAGAGTATCGCTTCAGAGGCTTCAGCGTGGAAGAAATTTCTAAATAATCCTGCGGGGCCCTCTTCATGAATATTTGTTCACTTTGGCCATATGATTTTGTAATTTTTGTAAACACTTAATGAAAGTAAATTTTGGGAGACGAAGAGTTGGGGAAGCCCAAGAGTTATTTGTGGGCAGCCCAATAGTCTTATTCTTTTGTATAAATATAGAGGACTTAGAGGAAGAAAGTGTCACGTCCCCATGCCTTCGACCGGCGAAGAGGACGTGAATACAAGCTTGAATCACATGGGATAAGAGCCCCATGAACATGTACATGCATAAAAATTGCTGAAACAAAATGCTTAAATGAGACTTTGAACTAGAATATGCACACACAAATATTTATCATGCACAGATGCAATTATTCAACATTGATAGCTACAATTATATGTCTTGCACAGCAGAATTAACGTGCATTCCTTCAAGCATTCATTTAACATGTCCGTCATTTTCATTAACAGAAAATATAGTTGCAGAAGTAAAAATGGACAAGATCACTTATCTTATGATGAACTCGTTCCGCAACTAGCTACATCGCTGCAACATTCCACCCAACCATAGGCCAGCATGCTCCTTAATCTCTCAGCAACACTACCACCCCCGAGCTGGGCATGATTCTCCAAGGAATAATGGAACTAGCAGGCTTACACATAGCCAAGGATATACAAACACACAGCCAAGCCAACAAAGTTGGGTTTATCAGGCCATCAAGGAGTTGGGAAAGGCTAAATGCTAAGCTGGTGAGCCCATTACAGAGCTAAGAACACCTACACCAGAACTAGCCTGACCTTTAAGACACCCAAACACACCCAACGTAAGGAATCAGTCCCTTCTCTGCTAAACAGTCCCTCAGGCCCTGCATTCCCTTCCAGTGCTATTAAGGGGTGATGGAGAAGAAGGCTATCCCTCTAGCTCTATCTGTGTGGTATCCAGCCACCAGGTTTATCAAGAAAACCAAGCCCCCATCCCTGCTCCTAACACAGTCCGAAGACCAACCATTGCACTCAGGCAATTAATTCAGCTGTCACAGCTTAAACAGGGAAACAATTCCTGAGTCATTCTTGGCCCTATCGTGGCCAAAATGACTCTCCAGCGAATTTACAACAATTCCCAAACACAACAGCAAACACAATTCCAACAGGGGGAAATTAGCAGTCCGTCCAGGGCAAGGAAGCAAGCGGAAAAGGAATTGCACAGGCCGCCACACAGTTCTTAAGCGTGAAATGACAACCTATAGGAAATCATGGGTGATAGTGGCAAAACGGCTCTTAGTTTGCTGTGCGTGAGACCAACGAGCAATTGCTTGTGCGTGAGGATGAATGACTCCGTCCCAAGACATAAAGAACCACAACGAAACACACTGTGTGTGAGATAACCACAACAGCATAGTGAATCATGGATAAAAGAGCACGACTCTCAGCTCGTTGCATCAGTTGGAAAAACCAGGAAAATACCTATGCGTGAGACCAGCAAACAGAAGATGGTTCATGCATGGAGATGAACAGCAAAATCGTGAGGTCGCGAATTGGAGAGTGCGTGAAGGTTTTTCCTGCCATAGTGAAGTCAACAGTGGGTGGAGTGTGCATGTGGGTGAGGACTGATAGTCCTGCCACCCCACTCCCAAAGATCATAACTGCCTCAACCACCAGCAGCCTTTCTTAATGAAAGTGGTTGGAATAAAACAAGGTAAGAAGACACATGGGTTTTCACCCTATTGGCCAAAGTTGGACAAATTCCCCCACATCCTCATCCTTTGGAAAATCATGCCCCTTTCTCATTTTAGTTGCCGCGATCGTAGCTGATCGGATTCATTTAATTAATTATAGATGCGTATTTAGATGATGACCAACATAATATATGCCGCATGCCCCGATATGCCATCGGTGACAATTTAAATCCAAAACATAGCATAACCGATCAATGGTAGGGCCTTGGCCTTTAGCTCCACACCATGATCATTACAATATATACATCATGTGCATTTAATGCAACGGGGTCAAAACCGGGGTGTTACATTCCCCTCCCCCTTCAATAGCACTGTCCTCAGTGCTTTAAAAAATTGAACAAAATGCTACACTGGTATCGCCTCAGTGTTCCGCAAAATTGAACAAAAATGGATGTGCCAATCGCATGGCATCCTCCAGCTCCCAAGTAGCCTCTTCAGGTCCGTAGTGCTCCCATTGCACCTTTACCTAACCTATGGCTCGGTTGCGAAGCATTGTGACCTTCCTGTCGAGGATGCACATTGGCTCGATTCAGAACTCTCCCTCGGGTTCCACCTGAATCACATCCCAATTTATCACATGGTTAGGATCATGTACATATCTCTTAAGAAAAGAAACATGAAAAACATTATGAGCTCTAGTGCTAGCAGGCAATGCAAGTCTATATGCAATTGGCCCTATTCTTTCAAGCACTTCAAACGGCCCACAGTATCTCGGTGACAACTTGGCACAACTACCAAGCTTCAAGGAACTCTTCCTTGCCCTCACTTTGAGGTAAACATGATCTCCAACACTGAACTCCCTGTTCACCCTATGCTTATCTGCATAGCTTTTCTGTCTGTCCTGTGCTACTTTCAGATTTTGCCTAATATTTACGACCTCTTGCTCCATTTCTTTGAGCAATTCTGGCTCAAGCACAATCCTGTTCACTGGATTATCCCAAGTTACTGGTGTCCTACACCTTCTTCCATACAAATCTTCATACGGACTCATCCCCAAGGATGCTTGATGTCCATTGTTATAAGCAAACTCTACCAAGTGTAAGTAATCTTCCCACTTGGTTGGTTTGTCCATCACATACATGCGAAGCATATCTTCAAGCACCTGATTAACTCTCTCTGTCTGAGGATGGTATACAGTGCTGAAGTTTAGCTTTGTACCCAAATCTGCAAACAACCCCTTCCAAAAGTTGGAAGTGAACTTGACATCACTGTTAGTGACTATTGCCTTAGGCAATCCATGCAATTTGAAAATCTCCTTCATGAAGATCTTTGCAATGTCACCAGTCTCATACGTAGACTTAACTGGTATAAAATGTGCTGCCTTTGTCAACTTGTCTACCACAACCATGATGGAATCATGTTGCCTCCAAGTCATTGGCAATCCTGTAATAAAATCCATGGAAATAACTTCCCATTTCCATTCCGGAACTGGTAAAGGCTGCAACAAACCTGCTGGATGTTGATGCTCAACCTTTACCTGTTGACATTTCATACACCTTGAAATGTATTCAGCCATGTCCCTTTTCATTCCTGGCCAAAAGTACTGCTTTCTAGCTGTAGCAATTGTCTTCTGATATCCTAGGTGACCAGAATATGGAGCTTGATGGATTTCATCCATGACAATTCTCCTCAAATCTGCTACATCCGGAATATAAATTCTACCTTTATAAGTGAGAAGTTCATCTTCTTCCAATTTATACCCCTCATACCTTTTCTCAAGACTTTGCTGCTGCAATTTGTCTTTTACCTGCTCATACAATTCATCTCCAGCAACATGACTAACAATCTACTGCATCAAATCTTATTGGCAAATACTAAGAGATGTCACGTGCATTTCCTGCACTTTCCTGCTGAGTGCATCAGCTACCTTATTTTCCTTCCCTTTTATGTGCTTGATTTCGAAATCAAACTCACATAAAATTTCCGGCCATCTTGCTTGCCTAGCATTCAGAGTAGGCTGGTCAAATAGATACTTCAACCCACAATGGTCTGTTCTGAGCTCAAATATTCTACCCATCAAGTAATGCCTCCACATCTTGAGAGCATGTACTATGGCTGAAAGCTCTAGATCATGAGTGGCATAGTTCTTCTCATGTTCCTTCAGCTTTCTTGACTCATAACATATCACGTGGTTGTCCTGCATAAGGACTCCTCCAAGCCCTTGTCCGCATGCATCGGTACACACCACGAAATCCTTTTCTGGATCTGCAACCTTCAATACTGGTGCACTGGTGAGAAGATTCTTCAACCTCTGGAAAATTTCTTCACACCTCGATGTCCATTTGAACTTAATCCCCTTCTTTTGCAAAGAAGTGATGGCATGTGCCACTTTGGAGAATCCCTCAATGAATCTCCTATAGTATCCTACAAGTCCCATGAAAGATTTTACATCTATCACATTTCTTGGAGTAGGCCAATTCATAATGGCTTCAATCTTTTTAGGGTCCACATATATACCCTCTTCTCAGATAATGTGACCCAAATATTGAATTCTATCTCTATAGAAATCACACTTGCTCAGTTTTGCATACAACTGATTCTCCCTAAGCAATTTCAATGTCAATCTCAAATTCTCTTCATGCTCTTTCTCATTCTTATAATAAACAAGAATGTCATCAAGGAAAACAAGAGAAAACTTGTCCAAATACCTGCTGAAGACACTATTCATAAGGCACATAAATGTAGCTGGTGCATTTGTGAGACCAAATGGTACCACTACAAACTCGTAATGCCCATACCTTGTCCTAAAGGCGGTCTTATGAATGTCTTCATCCTTGATTCTCACATGATGGTAACCAGACCTCAAGTCAATCTTGGAAAATATCTTTGCTCCTCTCATTTGATCAAAGAGGTCATCAATCCTAGGCAAAGGATATTTATTCTTCACCATAACCTTGTTCAATTGTCTGTAATCAATACATAACCTGAGTGTACCATCTTTCTTCTTTACAAACAAAACCGATGCTCCCCAAGGAGACACACTCGGCCGGATATACTTCTTTTCCAATAGCTCTTGCAATTGCATATTCAACTCTAGCATCTCTGGTGTACTCATCCTGTAGGGTGCCTTGGACACTGGTGTTTCTCCTGGCACAAGTTCAATTGTGAAGTCAATGTCCCTTTTTGGAGGAAACCTTGGAATCTCATCAGGAAACACATCCCTGAATTCCTGTAACACCTGATAGTCCTCCAACCGAGGAGTTTCATCTCTCTTTTCCTCCAAAATCTGAGCTGCATACAATTGGCAACCCTTCCTACAGAACTTCTTTAACTGCATTGCTGAAACCTGCCTCACTGAAATCACCTTTGGAATGCCTTTCACAACTACTAGGTTTCCTTCTTCATTCATGCATTCAAAAGTCTTATTGTAGCAATCAAGCTTCACCCTGTGAGCTTCTAACCAATCCATTCCAATGAGAACATCATAGGAACCAAGCGGTAGAACATTCAGATCTACACACGTGACCAATCCATTCATGACCAATGGACATTTCTCTACCACTTCACTAACCTTTCTCTTAGTTCCAGTAGCTAGCTGAACTAACCAAGACTTTCTATGCTTTACTTTCTTAAAAGCACAATTCTCCACTACTCTAGGAGTAATGTAACTGTGCGTAGAACCGGGGTCAATCAAAATAGAAACAGATTGCTCAACAATCTTACCTGCTACTTCAACCACAGCTGACCGGTGATCTGCTTGGCAGTCCTCCAGTGCTGCATAAATCCTGGGTACTGCCCTTGCTACTTGACCCACTGTTTTTGCTTCTTGAACATTATAAGCTGGCCTGGCACTCTCATTCTTGAGTGGGCAATTCCTGCGCATGTGGGGTCCTCCACATTTCTAACATTGGAGTGGTCCTCTATTCTGTTGTGGATCCTTAGGCTTTTCTCCTACAACTCCAGCTGGCTTACTCGTAGCTTGAGATGGCTGCTTCTGTTGATTCCTGAAATTAGAAGGTTTAAAACCTTTCTTTCTTTGGTCAAACTTCTCGTTCTTCTTGTCCTTCCATGCCTTATGGTAATCAGGTTTACCTTTGCTTTGCTCATAACAATACTTAGCTTTTCTTATTGCTTCTTCAAGATTTCTAGGTTCATAAAACTCAATTCTATCTTTGTATGACTGAGGTAATCCACTCAAAAAATGTTGGACCTTCACTTTTTCATCTCTGATGTACTGGACATACCTCAACAGTTCCAAAAACTTATTTGCATACTCTTCCATGGTTTGCTATCCCAATCTTAGCTCATGGAACTCCTTAATCTTGTCATCATAATACCTGTCAGAGATGTATTTCTGCTTGAAATACTTCTTGAACTGTTTCCACTTAAGTCTCCTTTCACTGATCCTCTTTACTTGCTTGAAGTGTTCCCACCAAATGGATGCTCTTCCATTCAGATTGAATATGGCAACTCGTTCCTTCATGTTTCCTGAATATTCATGCACTTGAAAGTACTTCTTTATCCCAAGAAGCCAAGCTTCAGCCTCTTGTCCAGTCTTTACCTCACCATCGAATGTAGGAGGTTTAGCTTTCTTAAATTCATCACGAGAGTGATCCCTATGGTGTCTCTTTATTTTTCTTCTATGAGAAGATGAACTTGAATCCCTGCTGGATTCTTCAGAATCAGATGATCCACTAGAAGTCCTTCTCCTTCTCCTAGTACTGCTCTTACTGCCTTCTGGTCTTGCGGTACCTCGTCGAGAGTCTATCTTTCTCTACAAGTCTGTCAAACTCTGCAACATAGCAGCATTCAATTGATGCTGCTCTTCCTGGGATTTGATCAGGCTTCTCATGGTAGCTGCAACATCTGACGGTGTCTCTTGGAATCTCCTTCCATTAGACTCTATGTCATCATTTCCATTTCGGACATTTTCTCCCATGGCATCTTCTGCTCGCTCATAAGAATCCTGAGCATCATACCCATCATGGGTTCTCATGACTGAACTGCAACTTACTTACCAAACTGCACTACCTGGAATACTTCTCTTGAAGGTGACTATGATTCTGCAAACGTGTTAATAACACAATTGTTAGATGCATAACATTGATATAAATCATAATCACTTACCTTTCCCGGGAATAATCATAAAATAACAATTTTCCCAAACACACAAAATTTTCTTCATTAAGAACGTCTATCTGAGGGGGACAACGGGGGTCAAGGGGGCTTGCCCTCTTCGCCACTGCAGGGCGGGTCGGGGGCAGCGCCCTCGTTTTTTTTTTTTTTTTTGGTAAATCATTGGTTTTCACGCAATCTAGCTCATAAGATCGCTTCCACTTTCTTACTATTCAACCTTGAAACTTTCATTCAAAATCCACTGAAAATTCCTCTGAAAAACAGCTGAATTTTCCTTTGTTCAATTGGGTCTCTCCCCAATTATTCTTCCACAGAATCAGCTCTCGGAACCATTATTCCTTCCGCAACTGCGGCTCTCAGAACACTTTCTCTTCCGCAACGGCGGCTCTCGGAACACTTTCTCTTCCGCAACGACGGCTCTCGGAACACTATTTCTTCCGCAACAGCGGGTCTCGGAACACTTTCTCTTCCATAATGGTGGCTCTCGGAACACTTTCTCTTCCACAACGGTGGCTCTCGGAACACTTTTTCTTCTGCAACGACGGCTCTCGGAACACTATTTCTTCCGCAATGGCGGCTCTCGGAACACTATTTCTTCCACAACGGTGGCTCTCGGAATACTTTCTCTTCCGCAACGGTGGCTCTCGGAACACTTTCTCTTCCGATAGGCATCGACAGACTTTCTCATCAGCTGGCGAATTACTTTGGCTTCCGCAACAGCGACACACCAAAGACAAACTCCTTCCGACGGCCGCCCTTTACTTAGAAAAAAATTTAAAACTTCTTGCGGCATCGGAGGTCTTTTCCGTCGGCTGGTGAATTACTTTGGCTTCCGCAACGACGGACGCCCCACTTCACCAACTCTTTCACAATGGCAGAAGTTAACTTCACAAACTCTTCCACAACGGCGGAAGTTAACTCTGTTAATCGTTCCAATGCGGAACACTTAGTCAAACTTTCGCGGCTTTCTCCAAACTGTTCCGTCGGGCCTGTTTTGCTTAGCTCTTCCGCTACGGCGGAAGTCAATTCTGCAAATCCTTCCGCCACAGCAGAAGTCTTTTCCACTTAGTGCTCTGATGAACCACTGTTCAAACACTTAGAAAAACTTGGAATTTCTCCATTCATCCACTGTCATCAAATTTCCTGATTGCTGCTGTTCTGTTGAACATAGAAGGTAATTCTACCCTTTGTCACTGCATCCTTCATGGCCCATAGAGGCCCATTGTTGCAACATGAGCTCTGATACCATACTGTCACGTCCCCATGCCTCTGACCGGCGAAGAGGACGCGACTACAAGCTTGAATCACATGGGCTAAGAGCCCCATGAACATGTACATGCATAAAAATTGCTGAAACATAATGCTTAGACGAGACTTTGAACTAGAATACGCACACACAAATATTTATCATGCACAGATGCAATTATTCAACATTCACAGCTACAATTATATGTCTTGCACAGCGGAATTAATGTACATTCCTTCAAGCATTCATTTAACATGTTCGTCATTTTCATTAACAGAAAATATAGTTGCAGAAGTAAAAATGGACAAGATCACTTATCTTATGATGAACTCGCTCCGCAACCAGCTACGTCGCTACAACGTTCCACCCAACCATAGGCCAGCGTGCTCCTTAATCTCTCAGCAACACTGCCACCCCCGAGCTGGGCATGATTCTCCAAGGAATAAGGGAACTAGCAGGCTTACACATAGCCAAGGATATACAAACACACAGCCAAGCCAACAAAGTTGGGTTTATCAGGCCATCAAGGAGTTGGGAAAGGCTAAATGCTAAGCTGGTGAGCCCATTACAGAGCTAAGAACACCTACACTAGAACTAGCCTGACCTCTAAGACACCCAAACACACCCAACACAAGGAATCAATCCCTTCTCTGCTAAACAGTCCCTCAGGCCCTACATTCCCTTCCAGTGCTATTTAGGGGTGATGGAGAAGAAGGCCAGCCCTATAGCTCTGTCTGTGTGGTCTCCAGCCACCAGGTTTATCAAGCAAACCAAGCCCCCATCCCTGCTCCCAACACAGTCCGAATACCAACCATTGCACTCAGGCAATTAATTCAGCTGTCACAGCTTAAACAGGGAAACAATTCCTGAGTCATTCTTGGCCCTATCGTGGCCAAAATGACTCTCCAGCGAATTTACAACAGTTCCCAAACACAACAGCAAACACAATTCCAACAGGGGGAAATCAGCAGTCCGTCCAGGGCAAGGAAGCAAGCGAAAAAGGAATTGCACAGGCCGCCACACAGTTATTAAGCATGAAATGACTCCCTACAAGAAATTGTGGGTGATAGTGGCAAAACGGCTCTCAGTTTGTTGTGCGTGAGACCAACAAGCAATTGCTTGTGCGTGAGGATGAATGACTCCTTCCCAAGACATAAATAACCACAACGAAACACACTGTGCGTGAGAGAACCACAGCAGCACAGTAAATCGTGGATAAAAGAGCACGGCTCTTAGCTCGCTGCATCAGTTGGAAAAACCAGGAAAATACCTGTGCATGAGACTAGCAAACAGAAGATGGTTCATGCGTGGAGATGAACAGCAAAATCGTGAGGTTGCGAATTGGAGAGTGTGTGAATGTTTTCCTACCATAGTGAAGTCAACAGTGGGTGGAGTGTGCATGTGGGTGAGGAATGACAATCCTACCACCCCACTCCCAAAGATCATAACTGCCTCAACCACCAGCAGCCTTTCTTAATGAAAGTGGTTGGAATAAAACAAGGTAAGAAGACACATGGGTTTTCACCCTATTGGCCAAAGTTGGACAAATTCCCCCACATCCTCATCCTTGGGAAAATCATGCCCCTTTCTCATTTTAGTTGCCGCTATCGTAGTTGGTCGGATTCATTTAATTAATTATAGATGTGTATTTACATGATGACCAACATAATATATGCCGCATGCCCCAATATGCCATCGGTGACAATTTAAATCCAAAACATAGCATAATCGATCAATGGCTGGGCCTTGGCCTTTAGCTCCACACCATGATCATTACAATATATACATCATGTGCATTTAATGCAACGGGGTCAAAACCGGGGTGTTACAGAAAGGAATTTTTTCCAATTAGATTAGTGAAGAGATATTGTAAGAAGAACTATTTCCTTTTGCAATAAAGAATTACTGTTTTCCCTGTCGGAGAAAGTTTGGTGGGATGTTCAAATGTTATGCTATGGATTGGTTGAAGATGAACTATCTTGTTTTTGACTTTTTGTCCACTAACTGTGAGATTGTTCTGACTCTTAGGACCTATGTTCTTGTTTGAATGATTTCTGGTTTATTCTGTGAAATTACCACCATGCGTAATGAATACTGTTCATAAGCAATTGGCTATCTGATTGTTTAAATATCTTTAATTGTTCATGTGTTTTTGGGAAGAAATACCAGCTATCTGTAATTTCCCTTTATAATGCATACATAATATACATTACTCATTAATTGGTTACAAATGGGCTCCCTAGGGATAGGTAGGTAGTTAGATTTACTTTGTGTGTGATTTAGATGCTTGAGAGTTTTAAGACGAGAGGTAAGAACCTGCGCATCACATTGTGAATACTCCTGGCATTCTTTATCAATTCTTCATGTTAAATAGGCACTTGCATATCATACTTTAAGGAAAAAAATACAAAAATATATACGGTGGATCAGGCCGCAATCGATAAAACCTTTCATTTTTGTTACTTGACCTACGGTAGCCGGACCGCAAACCAGATGGATTCCCTACACCAAACAGTCATGGGCTAATTGGGAACGTTGACTGGGGAGAATCCCTTGTTGTTTTCGCCTGCGAATTTCTAGGCCTCAACAAGTTCTTAGGTGCATATGTGCTTAAAGGTTTTAGAATATAGCACGTATGGGTTAAGGGGCTTAGGTGTTTGGAGTTAACTAGCAATTATGGGTTAAGAATTAAGGGATTAGAAGTAAAGGTATTTCATGATTAGAATGATTCAACTCGTAGGTAAAATTTAATCTTACTAAATCTCCCTTATAAAATTCCTTCATTTGTAAGTCATTAGGGACAAATGCTTTGTCTCTACTACAGAGATGAATATGGTCGTTATATATGCATACCAATACTTTTTATAGAGACCATTGGTTACAAGATATTGCTTTATCTCCAAGGAGAAACTTGACCAAGTTTGTAGAATATGCTTCCAAGGAGAAACTTAACCAATTTTGTACAATATGATTCCAAATCAAAGAATATTATGATTTATATATATGATGCCTAGAATTTCTTGTTCATTGAGGGAAGAGGGAGCAAGAGTCTTTAATTTGTGGATTTTGGTGTCCTCCCAAATATTTGGAGAAGAAATTAAGGAGCAATGGGTCATCATACCAGCCTTCCAATATCTTTAACCTTGATTTGAGGATCCTCTCAACATTGTAGATGACACATGAATTTGCATCATGCCAACCATCATGTCTAGAATCCAAATTTTGAACATCTTGCTCTGAGGAGGCTTCCATTTTGAATCCTATAGATACTTACATAGCCTTGTTATTTCTTTGAAACCTTGATGCATTTGAATATGAATATGATGATGAATAATTATGTCGCATCTTTTTCCAAACTCGGTGATCACTCCCACATTTTTAAGAGCACCCTTATATTCCTGCATAGTTTTTCCATAGAAGGGCTTATTGATAAAGGGAATGTCATCTTCTCATAGGGGAGAAGATATCCAAATGGAATCAAATAAGAAATTTCTAGCTTGACAGTCATATCGTATGGATGTTTTCATCCATTGTCCTTCTCTTATAATGTGCATAAAAGCATCCAACAACTTATGTCTTTTTTCCCAAATATTGGATCCACTATAGCAAAAGAAATGCATAATTGAAATTTAGAGGGAATAGATATGAGAATATCTTCTATGTTAAGGTGTCTTCCAAAGAATGAAACCAAATCATTAATTGAATACATCAAACCTCTTGCACAAGGTGGTAATTTAAGGTAATGATTAGGAAGGGTTGAGAAGTCCATAGTAGTTCGGGTAGGAGAAACTTTAGAGGGCCCTATGGAGCTCACTAAGTGAGAGATTCTTTATCTTAGACATAAACAAAAGAACTTCAATATGAATACTAGAGAGTTGTTGCTTTACAACTTCAACATGTCATTCATGGATGTAGATGCTTTGATGGTCCCTTTAGGACATAAGGCCTACTTTTTATCCCTTTTTCATGTTTAAATCCCCAATACCATGCATACCTAGTGCTAAATTTTTTTTAATGTTATCCATATCCCCATTTGAAAGCCGTAAATCCTCTCAATAAATCATATATGGTGGTTCAAGGAATAATTCTAGGATATTAATCCTATTCCCTATAATAGTCACTATAAGAGCCTAATCCTTGAGCTTCCTTCACCAACCATGGCTAACACCCTCACACCCATACCTAGTGCTTAAAAAATTATAATGGTACCCACATGCACCCTCAAAGGTCAAGGATGCAATGGAGAGATGATGTCTCGTAGTTCAAGGAGACATTCTTAGACCAATATGCCTAGAATCTTCTTTTAGGTCCAAAGGCCTAGGTTTCTATCCTTTTCCATGACCCAATCCTTGTGCTAAAAACCTTCTAAAGGAGCCCATATCCCTTCTTAGAGGCCATAGGTCCCATAGAAAGCTCATGTTTTGTTCTTTATCACCTTTCCCATGTCCCTTGAGCCCTGGAAGCCACGTTTAGCACATAAGGCCCAAGTTTCATCCACTAGCCATGGTGAGGGCAACTTAAGCTATATCAAGTGTTCAAAGCCTTCCTATGGTTCCCATTTCCCAAGTTAGAGGTATATGATAGTCCCAAGAAAGCATTGGTGATGTTACAAGGCATTATTATTTGAGTTGGATTCCTAAAAGCTTATTTTAAGTCACATGGGTTGGGTTTCCTCGATTAATAGTTTCCATGGTGTTAATGACGCCATGATCCATCCATGCAGCTAAAAACCTTATAATGGTGCCAGTATTTCCACTAAAAGACAAATATTCCAGAAAGAAGTCATGTGTGGTGGTTTTGAGGTCTTGTTGATGGATTTTGAGCCAAAGGAGCTACTTTTTGGGCCTAATTCTTGAGTTTCATTGCTTAAACTTGTTCCAAACCTTGAGATCATTACTTAGTTCACCAAAAATACCAATTGTGGTAATATGCTAACTCAAAGGTGAAGGATTCTCTTGGGAGATCATAAGTGTTGGTTCACCACATTGTTTCTCGATTTGGATGTGGAATATTATCCTTTAGAAACATTATTAAGAAACAAAGCATATAAACAAAGCATATAGGAGGAAGAAAAAACTGCTTCATGGGCACTTTTATGCTAACTAATTCTCTGATGCTCTTACCATATCTAGATGCTAAGAAAAACTCGCGAGAGACATACTGAGCTTATCAATACTTTTGTTAGCAATTTTTATTGAAAGGACCAGGAACAGTGATCGATACTCTTGTTAGCAATTTTTATTGGAAGGTCAAGGAACAGTGATGGACGGAAAAACAAAGTTGCATAAAAACAGGTATAATTTACACAATTCTTACCCGTCCACAGTTTCTCTACGCTTTATTATGTCCACCGTCGCCACTTTTCACACATTTCCAAATATCATGACCTTCATCATCGATAAAGGGATATCCTTCAGACCTGTTATCAACTTTTTAACCATCACTAACGTTTATCTCTATGTAATTGAATCCAAATCACCAAACTGTAAGAAGTCCCGATTCTATCAGTTGGAGCACCGATTTCATTGTTGTGTGACTTCGACGGGTCTCTGCCATGGCTTGCCACCAAACGATTCTGGAGCTCAATCCGATCCTTATTTCTTCACAAGCGATATATTACAGCCTGAATCTGCACCTTAATTTCCACACAGATCCCAAATTAGATATATGACGGCATCAATCCGACCATTTTACAGACAGGGAATTAAGGAATTGCATTCTGGGAATGGTTAGTTTGAAAATCGAATATTCAACTGGAATTGGATTTTGAGCAAGGAAAGTAAATAAAAGAGAATGGAGTCTGGAACAATATTGATCTCTGCACACTCCTACTCACACCCACTACTATTTTGCTCTCTCTTACTCACACCCACTACTATTCTGCTCTCTCTTGCTTACGCTGTAACAAATTCATTATACAACCACGAGGAGCTCGATTCGAATCACAGAGATAGGATTCAACTTCCGCAATACAAACAAACCCTATCTTTATCTAAGTTCTGCCTAGAATCACGGTTGAAACAGACCCAATAAACCAAAACACTGTTGAAACAGACCCAATAAATAAACCATGAACTAGGATTTGCACATAATATTCAATATCACATGATGCATGCAATCAATATGTGAGGGAATCGTCGGCTGAGCTGTTAATAAGAATAGATTGGGATTTTGAGATAGAGGATTTGAAAGGAAACAAGTTCCCAGCTCCGGCCAGAGATTTTGAAAGGAAACAAGTTCCCAGCTCCGGCCTGAGATGTTCTTGTTTTAGAAAAAGGAAAAGGTACAAGAATATATGAGCATAAACAATGGCAGGAGGAGCAAGTGCACTGGGATAACCAAAGTCCCTGCAGCCCTACTTCTGAAGAATATGATCCCAGTCCCTACAACCCTCAGTTCCACTCCCCCACGGATTGAAGCACCAAGTTACCAGATGGAACACACGCTCCTATCTCCGTCGAATGGATGGATGCTATAATATTTGTATGCTTTACATTCCCGACGGCCTTACAGAAACTTGGATTCTGAGCTCTGCCACTCGAAGCTGAACATTCTCGCAAATGCTCGTGATGGTCATAATCCGGTTTATGTGGGAAGCCAGCGCAGGAGGGTCGTCGTACCAACAAATATCTGAATCATCCTCTATTCCGTGAGCTACTACCCAAGGCCGAGGAGGAGTTTGGAGGTATTTTCATTCGCTGCGATGAAGTAACATTTCAGCATGTGATTTCAATCATAGCAAGTAATGTTAGAGGGCATTGTTCGGGCTTGAAAGAGATTGGAGCCTTCCGGCTGGAATGCATTCGGCCTTAAATAGTTTGCGAGTTTGGTAGCAGAGTATTTTGGATAAGCCCTGACCCCTTGGCATTTAAACATAAAATGCAGTGTGATTTAAATAAAATGCAGTCGGAGCATCTTCTACTGCCTTGAGGTGGAGCGATGGTGCATTATGCAGTTACTATATAAGCAATTTAATATCCAAATAAAATGCAGTGAGAGCTTCCAGCCTTGAGGCTGAGCCATGTAACATTATGCAGTTACTGTATAAGCCATTTAAAATTTAGAGAAAGTTTGGGTCTCAGGGAGGGTAGCTGACCCCTGTACAAATAGTCGGGTAACCAAGTAAGCTGAATACTCCACTGGTCAGATGGACCCCTTACAAATCCTTACACTCTTATTAATTAAGCAACAAACTAGTTTTTTTCCTAACCTAAAATACATCTTTAAAACACATTTCTAAAACCCAAAACCCAAACCCTATCTCTAAAACCCAAAACCGATTTGCCATCCTCCAAACCTTTATCACTTTTTTTGTTTGAAATCTACAAATTTAATCTACTTGCCATCCTCCAAACCTTTATCACTTTTTTTTGTTTGAAATCTACAGATTTTCTGTATGGATTAGAGAAAATGACAAAAAGAAAAAATACTTTTGAATCCAAATGGTAATACTTTGCAAATCTACCTTACTTTGTCTTAGTGAATACTTTTACAAGTCCCTTTCAAAACTCCAAAAATCTTTGACCAACAACCTCATGTAAAAGAACAATATTTTCTTATCTTAAATTATTAATAATATCATTATTTATTTAAATAATAATTTTCAAGTTACATAAAAAAAATAACACAATTGTTCTAAATGATTTTTTCAAAATTGACACATGATCAACAAGATTATTTCAAATTGGCACATTGGCAAAGGATTTTCTTTAGTTAATGCATCTAAAATATGGATACCTAATGCTTGTAAAACATGGATATCTAAAGAAATCATTACATGAAATTAGAGATTTTACACAAAGTATTCAGCACTTCATTAATTCTAAAAAAACATACATATTTTTGTTGAGCAAAATACTTCTTTCTCTAAAGCAAAAATGACAAATAGTCAAATTAAATACATATTGTTGAGCAAAATAAATATTCCTCTAAAGCAAAACATGAATATGTAAAATACATTGTTAAGCAAAATACATCTTCCTCTAAAGCAAGATGATGAATATGTGATATAAATCTTCCTCTAAACCAAAATAGGTATATGTAAAATACATTTTGTTGAGCAAAATCCATCTCCCTCTAAAGCAAAATGAGGAATATGTTATATATTACTATGATGAAAACAATACATCCTTCTGAAAATTTTGAGCCGAAACAAATAGAAAAAAACATGTAATCTATCATCTATCATGCATTTTTCCACTAAAAAGCCTAAAACTTGGATATGGTTATGGATACCACCATATATTAATGTTAAGGGAATGAGAATGATAGTTGTGCAAAGGGAGTGTTCATAACACTTATTATGCAAAATTGCTAAAGACTAAATAAAAAAACCGGATATAGGTCATAACACCTAGTTTCTGCCATTATCCCACTAGTTTCCTGGTGCAAGCAAAGCATAATGAGAGAGGGCCTCCTCCGTCCCTGCAAAATATGCAACTTGGTTCCTGGGATCTCTTGCAACTTCTTCAGCCGTTTGGAGCCTAGAAGCCTCTTGGTCTCTTGCAGCTTGTTGAGCTCTTACAACTCTGATAGCCTCTTGGTGTGTTGCATCTCTGGCATCTATTGTTGCTGCTTGTTGAGCTCTTGCAACTCTGGCATCTATTGATGTTGCTTGTTGAGCTCTTGCAACTCTGGCAGCCTCATGCTCTCTTGTAGCTCTCGCAGCTATCAAAGCTTCTTGAGATCTGGCTGCTTCTTCTGAGCTTGAATTCTTGGAGAGAAAACTTTCCATTCTCTGTCATAGATGTCATAGATTATAGAGAGACTCGAGGAATCATAATCCATTGTTGTTGTGGAATCAAAATCCTGTAAAAACAATAATATTAGTTAGAGAAAATGTGGCACTGAGCTTTGTGGAATCAAAATCCTGCAAAAACAATAATTTAGTTTGAGAAAATGTGGCACAGAAACAACGTCTCAGCTTTAAACTTTACCTTCAATTCTTGATGTAAGCCTTGAGCTTGAATGTAAGATCTCCAAGTATGTCTCTATTTAAAGCAAGAGTTGGTAATGCGATTTTATTATTTTAGATAACCACCATCCCACTACCCCATTTGGCATCAAGTGTTTAATAATAATTACATAACATTCCATTAGCTTCTTTGACTTTTAATTGTGAAATAATAATAAGGATAAAAATGCATTAATGAGTATTGTTGGTTAATAACTAAAAAACTGCATGTCAAACTATCCACCGTTTGCATATCTCTCTATATATTAATTTATATAATTTTTAATATAGATAGTAATTTTTTGTTTTGGTTATGTAATTAGTTTTATTAAAAAAATAAATTCAAAAT